>CM038215.1:194512411-195056610 GCA_021442155.1 Cymbidium sinense
GCCGGTTATCGCCACTACTGCTGGCTGGTCATCGCTACTATCGCCGGCATCTCCGCCGGCTACCATCATCGCTGGTTATCTCACCACCTCGCAGGGTTGCGGACCAATGTCGTTGGCCACCATCGACGAAAGCATCTTCACAACCTTCTCTGATCGCTTAACCCGGCCGGTCCGACAAGGGCCAACGCTTTTCAAGGGAAAACTGAGCTCGCCATATGAAGTACGGCGTTCTTGATCGCTTCCAAACCCCACCCAACAAGGGCCTAACGCCTCTTCGAGGGAAAACTGAGCTCACCAGATGAATCTGGTCTTGACCGCTTCCAAACCCGGCCGGTCCGATAAAGGCCGCTTCTTCGAGGGAAAATCGAGCTCGCCAGATTGGCACGAAGTCTTGATCGCCTTCAAACCCAGTCGGTCCAACAAGGGCAGTCAACGCCTTTTTCGAGGGAAAACTGGAGCCTCGTCGTATGAACTACGGGTCTTGATCGCCTCCAAACCTGGTCGGTCCGACAATGGCAGTCAACGCGTCTTTCGAGGGAAAATCGAAGCCTCGCCGTATGAACTACGGGTCTTGAACGCCTCCAAACCGGGTCGGTCCGACTAGGGCAGTCAACGCCTTTCGAGGGAAAACCGGAGCCTCGCCGTATGAAGTACGGGTCTTGATCGCCTCCAAACCCGGTCGGTCCGATAAGGGCAGTCAATGCCTCTTTCGAGGAAAAATCGGAGCCTCACCGTATGAACTACGGGTCTTGATCGCCTCCAAACCCGGCACCGACTAGGCCAACGCCTCTTTGAGGAAAACCAGCCTCACCAGATGAACTACACGATCTTGATTGCCTCCAAACCCGGCCCTGTGTAAATCAACGCCTTCTTCGAGGGAAAACTGAACTCCGTGATGAACTACGACTTGACCGCTTCCAAACGACCTTCTCTAAGAAGAAGAGAAGGTGTCTTCCCCTTAGCCCTGTTTTATAGACCCCTTCTAGGCAAAAGGGTAAAACTCTAAAATCTTAAAACCAAACCATCAAACCATCATTACTCAGATGTGTTCTCGCCCGCCTGGCTCAGAATCACATCACAAAATTAACGAAGGAACCCATCTGATTCCTAATCGCGCTTACGGGCCTGAGACTAAATTACGCCACTGCCATACACAAGACTCAAGACTGACTGCGCTTATTCCAGACGACTGATCTTCGCCAGACTGAGATCCGTCTTCAGATATACCTCCTGCGGTCCATTCCGCCACCCACCGAGGCCCACTATCATGACGCCACTGCTCACGCGCCTCATGGCCGCTCTTATGTGACTCGCTTAAACTGTGGTTCTACGCTACAGATTTGATCAGGCCGCCGCACGCTTCATCCAAGACGTCGCGATGGCCGCCGGGCGACCATGCACGGAGTTCATGGAGCTCAAGAGTTCTGCTCGCACTGATGGGTCCAGAATCAAATTCGCAAGATACCTACACGCATTGAGGCCCTCGCAATAGCCTTCCAGAGTCATAATCTTATACTCCTATGAAGATCTGCTCTCAAAATGTGTTGTTAATGGACCTCAAATTTCATTGAAGAATTTGCTATTTTCAAGTATTTGACATATATTTTTAGATGATTGAGATAATGTCATCCAAAAGTAGGGGGCAACTGATATGACACTTAAAATACTATTAGTCGAAGCACTAATCTTGATGTTAAAAGCAAGTTGATCCGAAGTTGAAACTGGTCGAGATCAAGCTCTTAAAATATCCTTGGAAACTTTGGGATATCGCTTAAATCCCTAAATAGCTTTCAAATATGAAGTGTTTATATCAAATCGAGGCCTTGACTAGGGTTCCAACAAGCCAAAGATCTTAGAATTCCGACTTCATTTGAGCATTCAAATGCACAAAATACATCATATGATCAAGGGGATCATTTTGAGCCGTCCGATGAAGTGGAGTGGTACGGGTTTTGCATTTATTTACAGAGACGCCACTCCTCCAATCTATAAATAGCTCCTCATTCCTTATATGAGGGGAGGCAAAGTGAAGGAGAAGGGAGGCCAAGCAAGAGAGAGGAGAGAGCTCTAAAGATCCTCCAAGCACAATCTACCACTGACGGTTGCCAACCACCGTCGGCCCGCATCGCCTCCACCGCTGATCCGCCTGTCACCATTGTCGGTCATCATCCCACCACTATCGCCAACATCCAATATCGTCAACATTGTCTATTACTAGCAACTTGTTCCTTTCTCCTATACACCTGTAATCTCAGACGGAAGATCTTGTACTCAAATGATAAATAGTGGAAGCTTTTACGGCAGCCCCTGGTTTTTCCCTCTTTTTGAGATTTTTCACATAAAAATTCTGGAGTTTTATTGTTCACTCTTTAAATACCTCTGTGTGTGCTGGATTTCACAACGAAGCTAAGGAGAAAATTTTTACTCTACCACAAACGGTTTTCTAGCACGCAACAATAGCTTTCATCAAATTTATAATATAAATATTATAATTGTTGGGCATATAAAATTTTCTTATGATTGAGAACAAATCTTGACCCAAACATGAAACTCAAAACACCAAAAAGATGAATAAAAAAACTCTTATAATTTTATGGACTAAAATGCACTCCATATTTCACAAAATTGCAGAAAAACTAACATCATCTTGTCCACTCTAGGTCATATGGGCGTAGAAATAAACACCTAAGAAGAAAGAAAAGTACAATTATATTTGTCTTCTGAATATTTCACATAAGAGCAGAATGATGCTGCCTTATAAAATAGAAAAAAAATCACTCCATGAATTAAAGCACTAAATATATGTTGCTGATCTTTATATCTACTAATAAACTAATCCAATTAATAGCAAATAAATATGATGGTAATCCTGCAATGTCATAATGGATCAATTTAAGATGCATCACTTACAATGCAAAATATGGATCTATTTATTATGTGTTCGCAATTATCTATAAAGATAACTACAGAATTATCTTGAGAGAAATAAAATTTCTAACAATATATATAATTATTAATTATAATTTTAAAAATAATGATAGAATTATTAATCAAAAATGTGACAACTTTTTGAAATGACGTTTTGAATCAATTACAAGCAATTGCGACCAAAACCAAACCTAATAAACTCTGACATTTTCATCAGCAGTAGATTGAAAAAGTTTATCAATACCTATCTACACTACCTTCATATTAAATAAATCACAACATGCGAATGGCATAAAGCATCCAAGTTGTCATTTAACCAACTAATAAAAAAGTTGGTTCATATTAAATTTGATAAGATAAATGAGCCTCAAAAGCAAATCCTTTCATTGATGTTATGGTAGAGCTCTTTTGAGGAAAATTTCCAAGCTATATGGGACTTGAACATAAATGCTCTCATTAATTTTAAGGAAAAATCTTCTCATTGGTAGGAAAATTTAATTTGTTTGGTCAGTACTTACGTGTAAAGTAATCCAACACGCGCATTGCTTTTCGTGTTTGACGCTAATGTAATGTAATACGTAAAATTTCGGAGTATTTCATTTCCCTTTTCAGCCCTCTTTTCCGTGTAAACGAAATACGCTCGAAAACGAGCGTATTCCAAATACACGGAGCGCAGAAGGCGGAGTGCGGAGTGGAGCGGGAAAAAGGAAATTTTTTTTTTCTTTTTCGGAGCGCGGAACGCGGGAAAACGAATTATTTTTTTTTTCCTTTTAATTTTTTTTTTCGAAATTGCTGAATCCGTAAAGTTAATTCTAATTTTAATTAAAATAAATATTTTATAGCTTAATTAAGATTTAATAAATATAATTATATTTATTCAAATTAATGATAAATAATTTACGATAAATAAAAAAAATTAAAATATTTATTAAAATTTAGTTTATTTAGTACAAAAATAATTAATGATTAAACTATTTATTAAAGAAAAGTAATTTAATAAATAAATATTAAATTTTGATGATTAATTTATTTAATAAAATTCTATTAATTAATTAATATTTAATATAGTATATATATATATATATATATATATATATATATATATATATATTAAATTTGGGTCATTATGTTAATATAAAATAATAATATTCAAATTTTATTTATTTATAACACTAATAATTAATATCTTAAAAAAATTTGTAAATTAATTACTAATAATTAAATATTCGAAATAAATTTTATTTATATTTGATTTTATTTTAATATCTTAAAAAATTTGTAAATTAATTACTAATAATTAAATATTCGAAATAAATTTTATTTATATTTGATTTTATTTTAATATCTTAGAAAATTTATAAATTAATTACTAATAATTAAATATTTTGAAATAAATTTTATTTGTATTTGATTTTATTTATTTTTTTAGTCAAGAAAAAAAATTTTATTTATATTTTATCTATATTTTATTTGATAATATTTATTTTTAATTGAATACTTTAATTAGTGAATAAATTCTATAATTAATTTACATATAATAAGGTGTTCATAATACAAATATTTACTTTACATTCATCCAACCAAATATTTACAATACAGGTATTTACTTTACTTTACATATGCTCAACCAAACAGAAAATATAGTTTACATGTATTTACTTTACATAGAACCAAACAATCAGAAAGTACTTTAATTCATATTCACTTTTAATCAGTATTTCACTTTATACTGCATTCTAAATGCAGGCAACCAAACAGAATGATAGTGTATCTAATTCGATTTTTTTTCAAAATTTATCTAATTCCTTTTAAAACAAATGAATAATGCCAGTTTGTCCACTTTTATTTTTTGGTAAGTTTTTTTAAAAAATAAAAATGACGTTAAGAAATGAAATGCCACATTATGGTTGCTATATAATGAGATTTACAAGCTTGTAATAAATTTCAATAAGCATCAAGAATCTAGTTGCTCTTTAGAATGAATCATGAGGTCCCCTCATATACCTCATACACTAATACTCCCTTACCCTTCAGAAGGCCTTGTCATTCCTTTCTCGGAACTTTTTTTTGCCTTATAGGTCATGAATTTTACATAACATTTATTAATAGAGTTCATCCATAAGCATATTGTTTATTCATATATGTCTTATCAAGCTAAGTTTATAGGGAATTTGATGGAATTCTTTAAGACTATCCCCATAGCCTTGAACCACAAGAGGATCGCCATAATTTTGGCAAGATAACTAAATCAATGATAACAATGATGCCAAGTTTTTAAGAAGAATTGATAAGGAATAATATTATGAAGTTCACATGCTTTATTGCAGATATCAACATGGCTTGGGCTCTCAACATTGCTAAGTAAGTTGGGCTTGGACAACTTTTTCCTATTGTAGTTGGAGTCCTTACTACCACATTTAATATCTCCAAGCTTATTCAAGATGGAGTCATGAACGAAGATTTTATGGCCCCTATGGTTTAGCATGTGTACTAACACCTTTAGGTAAAATTTTCTTATTATTGAGAACAAACCGTGACCCAAACATGAAACTCAAAACACCAAAAAGATGAATAAAATTTTTTGACAAATTTATGGACTAAAATGCACTCCATATTTCACAAAATTGCAGAAAACTAACCTCATCTTGTCCACTCTTGTTCATATGGGAATAGAAATGTGCACCTAAGAAGAAATAAAATTACAATTATATTTGTCTTATGAATATTTCACATAAGAGCAGAATGATGCTGCCTTATAAAATAGAAATAAAATCACTCCATGAATTAAATCAATAAATACATGTTGCAAATCTTTATATCTACTTATAAACTAATCCATTTAATAGCAATCAAATGGGATGGTAATCCTGCAATGTCATAATGGATCAATTTAAGATGCATCACTCACAATGCAAAATAAGGATCTATTTATTATGTATATGCAAATATCTCTAAATATAACTATAGAATTATCTTGAGAGAAATAAAATTTTTAACAATATATATAATTATTAATTATAATTTTTAAAAAGAAAAGATAGAATAATTAAAGAAAAATGTGATAACTTTTTGAAATGACATTTTGAATAAATTACAAGCAATTGTGACCAAAACCAAGCCTAATAAAGTTTGACATTTTCATCAGGTCTAGATTGAAGAAGTTTATCAATAACTATCTGCACTACCTTCGTATTAAATAAATCACAATGTACGAATGGTATAAAGAATCCAAGTTGTCATGTAACCAACAAATAAAAAATTTGATTCATATTAAATTTGATAAGATAAATGTGGCTCGTATAGCTATTCCTTTCATTGATGTTATGGTGGAGCTCTTTTTGAGGAAAATTTTCAAGCTGTATGGGACCTGAACATAAATGCTCTAGTTAATTTTTTAAAAAAAAACCTTCTTCTCATTGGTAGGAAAAATTTAACTATAATATATCTAATTCTCTTTTTTTGTTTTTTTGTTTTTGGAAATTTATCTAATTCCTTTTAAAACACATGTATAAAGCTAGTATGTCCACTTTTATTTTTTGGTAAATGTTTTTCTTAAATTACGTTAAGAAATGAAATGCCACATTAATGTTTGCTATATATTGAGATTTACAAGCTTGTGATAAATTTCAATAAACATCAAGAATCTAGTTTCTCTTTAGAATCAACCATGAGGTCCCCTCATATACCTTGTGCACTAATACTCCCTTACCCATCACAAGGCCATGCCATTCCTTTCTTGGAGATTTTTTCTTGCCTTATAGATCATGAATTTTACATAACATTTATTAATAGAGTTCAACCATAAGCATATTGTTTAAGCAAATATGTCTTATCAAGCTAAGTTTATTGGCAAGGAATTTGATGGAATTCAATTTAAGACTATCCCCGATGGCCTTGAACCACAAGAGGATCATCATAATTTTGGCAAGAAGACTAAATCAATGATAACAATGATGCCAAGTACTTTTAGAAGAATTGATAAGGAATAATGTTATCAAGTTCAAATGTTTTATTGTAGATATCAATATGGTTTGGGCTCTCAACATTGCCAAGAAAGTTGGGCTTCAACAACTTTTTTCCCTATTGTAGTTGGAGTTCTTGCTACCATGTTTTATATCTCCAAGCTTATTCAAGATGGAGTCATCAATGAAGATTATATGGCCCCTATGGTTTAGCATGTGTACTAACAACTTTAGATATAGAATAGGCAAGAGACAATATTTAATTTAACCACACACTTGTTGACATGGTCATAAAATAATGATATAACACAATATCTAAAGTAAAATTGAGTGCTCTTAGTTTTTTTTTTAAATGTATATGTTCAAACTGCTTTTCATTTGATATAATCTACAATTTCTTTTTCTAATTAAGTAACATTAGATATTTGGCTCATGTCCATTTTCATTGAATTGAAATTATGAAGCTAATTTTGTTACTAATAATTTGGGTCTACCAATGAAGAATGAGATCATCCAATTGAGCCCGGGGATGCTTGCCTTGGACATAATCAACCTCTCTTACAATTTGTAAGTCATACTAATACAAAAAAATAATGTTCAATTATATCATCACTAATATATAAGCAACTTCTAATATTGAGATGATAATTTACAATAGCTTTGAGGAGCTTGAAAAGCTAGTCTTCAACAATATACCAAATATTTTACCTATAGGGTCACATATCAACAACATTAAATCATAAGGAGATTCTAATTTACCTTATTTTTGGACCGAGGATAAGTAATGCATAGCATGGCTCAATAAGCAATCTACAATTTATATTATATATGTGGCTTTCAGCAGTTTTGCAGTGATTATAATAGACAATTCTAGGAGCTAATACTTGGCCTTGAGCTCATCTGTCGACCTTTCTTATTGGTGGTATGGCCATCCACTAATTGCACATATCACTTATGATTCAAAGAAAGAGTTTCAAACTGAGGATGACTGGTTGATTGGGCTCCCCAACATAGTGTTTTGAAGTATCCAACTATTGTGTGTTTTATATCACATTGTGGTTGGAACTCAACTATAAAGGGAGTGCACAATGGAGTGACATTCTTTTGCTGGCCTATTTTGTTGACTAAATTTTTAACCAAATCTACATAACTAAAATTTGGAAGATAGTCTTGGGTTTCAATCCCGATAAGAGTTGGCTAATTTCCAAAGATGAAGTTAGATCAAAGTGGTGGATTTGATTAATGATACATATATTTTTGCAAGTTCTCAGGCTTCAAAGAAGTTTTCTGAGAGGAGTTTCATAAAAGGAGGGTCATCCTCAAAAAAGCTCAAAAAATTTGTAGATTTTATAAAAGAAATTTCAATCTATGAGGTTGAATAATAGTGTTTAATAAATTTAATAAAAAAATTGGAGAGAGAGAGATAAAGATGGGGTGATATATTGCTGTGGAGTACTATTATGATGAATAATACTATTATATCCTCTCTCTCATTTTTTCTTGCTTCGCAGTGTATTATAAATTATTATCTTAAATGATCAAGTGGATAAATTCATAGTATTGTATATGCATCTTTGAGATAGTTCTTATGATAATTTTATTAATGAAACATAGTTATTCTTTGAAGATCATCTTCTTTTATGTATCTCAAACAGTGATGTATATTAAATTCACAATATCTTCTCTCTATTATGTCATGCATACTCATTAAGTAGAAACAAAAAAATTTATCTAATTAAAATACTATTTGTTTTACATTAAATAGCTAAAGGAAAAGCATATAGTAAATCAAACTAAGAAGATATGTAATGATGAATTCTCCTCTAGCTAATGAGTTCTGCTCATATAAAGTAGAGTGTGCCAATTTTTTATTAAAATTAATAATTGCAAAGTAGTTGTTTATGGTACCTCTTCTAGGTAATCCATACAAATTATTTTACACAATCATTTCTTGCAAAAAAATAATGTTTCATGAAAGCATGTCAATCGAATACAAATAGTTAATTTAAATTATTTTATTTAATAATGAATTATTCAAAAGTATTGCTATAAATACTTGGGTGCCATTTATGAAATTTAATAAATATATTCTCAAGTTAAGGTATTAGGAGATAAATGTTTTTTCCATTATAGCTTGTATTATCGTTTCACTTAATAGATCTATTGCTAAATAATTCAGTTAGAGATTTTCTTTCATCGAGATTCTTGTGCTGTAATAAATAATTCATTTATAGATACTAATTAATTAAAAATACTATTTGGGAAAACTTTTATTTTTTATTTTAATTTTTAATATAATTTATTTATATTTTATTTGAAAAAATTATGTCTTGTATATTACATGTATTATTATTTTTTATTGAATATTAAATTGATTTACATGAAGATGATAGCAATCTCAAGCAAAATATTTGTAGTAATCATGACCTAATAATACTGAAAACAACAGTGGTGATCAACAATCAATGATGTCCAAAGATCATAATCAGTGATGCAATGACAATCAATAATGGCGATAGTTATTTTTAAAAAGTTCAATATATTTTTTTAATAGGTAAAAATAAGAAGTCAAAATGATTCCATACAGAACCTAGAGTTTTGTTATTTGAGAAGAAAATTAATAATGAATTATGAGATTTATCATGAGTTTTTATAATATACTCATGACTAAATATTCAAATGCTGCACCATTAGCTTGTTAAATATTTTGTTACTCCTGAATAATTAATAATAACATAATTAATGGCATCATAATACATAATTTAATTGTAATTGTTGACCTATTATTAGACTAATCCAAAGCCAAGGAGATCCTAAGCTTAGACATAGACAGGTGAAATACAAAATGCTTCTTACCTAATAACAAAGAATTAGAGTAAGAGGAAAATTTTATCTACTACAAGGATCATGATGAAAACCTTACATTAAATTATCTACTTAAATTTTAAACACTTTAATATATTATAATTTTATTTTGTGAAATTATGTGTTTGTGTTTCAATATTATGAACATATATGAAAATTATTAAAAAATTATAATTTCATTGAAGTTAAAGTTTTTAAAATCAAGAGAGAATATTATAAATTATAGAAAGTAATTAATTCTTTGAAATCAAGTAATTAAAATTTTTTTTTGCATACTTCATCTACTATTTTTGCAGGGAGGGGGATATAAATCCTTTAACTTAAAATAAGGAGATCAATTTATATTAGTCCTTCATATTTTATTAGTATTATAATTTATATTAGACCTTCATATTTTATAATATGTGAATAAAATAATGGTTGATGTAGAGAAAATTTTATAATTTATTAAGAAACAGGTGATCATCCACAGCTAGGGGACAAGTGGAACAATAATTTAACATACCAATATATAAGTAGTTATTATGATGAAAATGCATATAATTATAAATCAAAACACACAAAAAGGATGATCACAAGAAAATAATAATATTTTATTATAAATTTGTCTAAAAGATTTATTTAAATGATGTAAAAAAATAATATATTATGAAACTATTCACTTAACCACTAAGGATGATATTTTCAGAGTATTTGGCAAGCAAAATCAAAAAGTTTAAGACAAAATAATATTGTCCATCATAGAAATATCTCGTAACAACAAATTCTAAATCTCTCTCTCTCTCTCTCGTGTGTGTAAGTAAAATTGTAACACCCACCAAATCTTAAAAGTAAAAACAATAATAATATTTTGTAGAAAATTTTTTTCTGGAAATTATTCAAATGATGTGACATATAATATTATTCATAATATGTCGCAACTCAGATGAAAAATTTCAAACAAAACAAGATATTCATCGCAGTACTTCACATCAACTAACCCCTCATCTTTCTCGTCTCTCTTAATTTTCTTCATGCTATCTATTACACAAGTATTCAACCAACTAGACATAAATATATCTTATAAAATCTACAAACTTGTTGAGATTCATAAAGGATGACCCTTCTTCAATGACATTGATGTGAGCAAACATCTTCAAATCATGAGATCTTGCTAGAATATCTTTATCCTCCATCAACTTCTCCACTTTTGATCCAACCTCCTCTTTGGAAACTATCCCATTCTTGTCTGGAACCAAATCCAAACCTATCTTCCAAACCTTAGTTATATATTTTTTCCTAAATAACTGATTAGCAAAATAATGCTAACAAAGAAAAGGAACTCCCTTTCTTACTCCTTCAATGGTTGAGTTCCAACCACAGTGTGATATGAAAAAAGCAATTGCATGATGCTTTAAAACCCTATATTGAGGAGACTAACTAACCATTCTCCCTCAATTTGCAACTCTTTCTTCAAAGCCTATGGGATAGGTACAATTAATAGATTTATAAGCAAGGTCCCTTATCACCTATGAGAATTGTTGACCGGAGCTCTAGACCAAGTGCTACCTCTTGAAATTTCCTACAATTAAGATAGTGATGCTTCCAAAAGACACATAAATAACAAAATTTGTAGGTTGCTTGTCAAACCATGCAATGCATTGCTTATCATCGCCTAGAAATAACTCAAATTAGAATCTTCTCTGATTCAAAGTTGAAGTGGCCCTATAGGATAAATGTGTGGTCTTTCGTTGAAGACTGCTTTTCCAAACTTCTCAAAACTATTGCAGATAATCATCTTAGCATTAACAGTTGCTTGCTTAAGAGTGATAAAATAGTTGAAGATTATTTTCTTCGTATAAGCATCATTATTGCAGTGCTAGGGGAGGACTATTGTGTCCATGGGAGTTATCTATAGGTTCAACTGAATAACTTCCTCCTTCATTGGTGCTCCTTAATTAATAATTAAAATTTATATTCATAAATTCAAATAAATGTAAATTGACATGAACCAATGAAATTAGAGAAAAATTATATTTTTGAATGAAGGAAATGGTATATATATATATATATATATATATATATATATATATATATATATATATATATATATATATATATATATATATATATATATATATATATATATAACTCTAGATATTCATCTATGAATTAGATAAAGATATCCAATATATGAGATATTTATAAAGTAGTAATAGTAATAATAATAATAATAATAATAATAATAATAATAATAATAATAATAATACAAAATGCATTAAAATTCAATATTCATTGCTTGAGAAAATTTCATTATCTTATATGCAGGATGAAGTGACACATTTTTTCTCTTCTATCTTGCACATGGCAACTGCATTGAATCATAGCTTTTATTGGATGCTTAAAACAAAAGTGCAATAGAGAGTAAGATACATAATTTCTTCTTGTTTATTTTAATGAAAATATCGGATCATACCTTCTATAGTCTAAAGTTATTAACAAATAGTTATGTTAATTATAATTAATTATGAATAATAAAGAAGGTAATATAGATTGATAACCTATTTTATGTAATTATATGATATGATACTACTAAATATGTTTTCAATAATTATTTAGTAGTACTAATGTAATTAATAAATAAATCTATTTTTAAGATATTTGAGCAAATTCAATCTTAAACTCACACAAAACACATATGTAAGAACTTAGACCTTTTAGTTGAAAGCTTAAATTCTCAATCACTAAACTAAGATGACTTGCACATAAATAAATTATTTGAATATTATGTCAAGTATACATTATAAAAATTCAAATTAAATTCCATAATTGATTATTAAATTTCTCAACTAACAAAACTTTAGGTCTTGTTTAGCATCATTTTGATTGTTTTTCTTTTATTTTTTAAAATATATTTATTTAATGTAATTTTTGTATATTTTTATTTTATTTAAATAAATCAATTTGCAATAAAAATTTAAAAATAGTTTTTAAATGTTTTGAGTATTTTAAAAATAATTATTAGGATCATTAGTTGTCAATGTCGAGAATCCTTCAATGTCATCCGTCACCTATTGCTGTCCACTAACTCTATTTTTTATTGATCATTAGACACCAACAGCTGTTAATAGCTCAGTAGTCTCTACTACTCTATTGTTGATCGTCTTCATTAAGCATAAATTAATTTATTTAATATTTATAAAAATAAAAATATATTTCAAGATGTCAAAATAATTTATTTCAAATCAAAATATTTAATAAATAATAATAATAATTTTAAAAATAAAAAATAAAATTGATCTGAAGTAGACTTTTAGTTAATTTGTATGTATAAATTAATGATTTTGTAGTAATTTATTGAATGGAATGATAATGCAAGTTACTCATCTAATTTGCAGTTAAGCATTAGCCTGAGATGAATTTCATTAATTTTTAATAATTTTAAATAGGTACTTAATACCTTCGAAAAAATTATAATTCGTCTATTAAGTTCGTAAGTTAAGCTTTAATATTTAATAAAATATTTGTTAGCATGTTCGCCATCACATGACCATTACATTAGCATTAATTATAGATGTATTAAAAACATTGTTATATTAAATAGTTAATGGACAATTAGTCAAATAACATGAATATTCTCAGTGTTTAAATATATCTTCATACCTATATCTAACTATTTATATATATATATATATATATATATATATATATATATAAAATACCCCTTTCTTCTTCCAGATCTCCTACCAGCAAATCTAAAGTTTTTTTTTTTTACGTGATAATATTTTATGACAAATTCCTGAAAGAGCTCACCATCTTTGTTCAGAGTCCAAGCCATGTTGAAATCAGCAATAAATCAGGTGAACTCGGCAGCATTACTTCTCATCAGTTCTTCCAAGAAACTCGGCGTCATCGCCATCATTGATTCCGTCAGCCTCCGGAAGTTGTTGCGATCCTCTTCAGGATCCAGGCCGTCGGGAATCGCCGCAAAATGAATTCCGTCGAAGAACTTAGTCTTGCCAGGCGCCTTCGAAGCGAAAATACGTTGGTGATTGAACTGCGTGTTGATGAAAGTTACGTGAAAGCCGCGTTCTATGAGATGGTTCCATGAGGGGAATTAGGTGGCCCTGTGCGGTGTAAGGGAGGATAAGCGCATGTGGAGTGCGAGGTGAGCTCATGGCAGGTGTTGAGAGGAACAATTACACTCTTTTAAGCTAATTAATGTTTATAGGACAGACTCAACAACTTGATGATCTCAATTTGTAAGAAGCATTACTGCGTCCGTACAATTTAATTCCCTTTAGAATTAAAAATTTAAATAAAATCGAATCAAATTGACATATGCTTTAAAAAATTTTATGATTCTTTTAATTAAAAAAGGTGCATAACCTAAAGTTATACTTCAAATCCACTTTATTTCATCCTAATGTGCCAACCCAAACAAGAAAATCCAATCTAAAAGATCCAAACAAAACCACATAGATTTTCCTTACCACAAAACTATAAAAAAAACAAACTGATATAAAACCAAAATTGTATTTGATTATTAAAGAATTTTAATATCCAACAAAGTTGAAATGTTGGACAAATTTATTGCAATTTAAAATAATAGTTTCAATTAATATTAGTTAAAACATAAAATTCTCATAAAATGGGGACCAAATTATTATAATGCATAACAAAATGTGGCTTCTTATAAAATCAAATCAGTGGATACATTTAGAGTTGTAAATGAGTCGAGTCAAGTCAAGTACTACAATTTTTTTTTTTTTTTTTTAGGGAAACCCCATAATTTATTTTATCACACAAAAAAATAATAGTAAAGGGATAATTAAACTACTACTCAAAGAGCATAAAAGGAGTAAATCCCCAACTAAGTACATCCAAGAGCAAAAGAACCATAAAGCAAACAAAAGAGACAAGATGATAAACATAATAAGCTAAAGAAGAGATAATACAATGCTCTGATGGTTGTAATAGTACTTGGAAAATGGAGCAAACTCGAGGTTTAAGCTAATCATTCATTCATTTATTTATTTTATGAGTTTAACTTGAATATGATCTTAATTTTAAAATCTTATTTTCATTTATTTATTAGTTTTATAATTAGATTCTTGATAAAATTAAACTTTAATCAGACCTAATTAATTATATATTTGATGTTAAAATTCTAAACATGTAGTCTTAATATTGGCCATAGTTGAATTTATATAGTCTCATAAAAAATCACATGATTCATCACATGCTATTAAAATTGTTTGGTAAATTTTAAGTATTATTTAAAATTGAAATTTATCGATTTTTATTTATTTAATATTTTCTTCATTTATATAATTAATTAATAATGTATAAAGTTGCAAAAGCATAAAAATTAAAAAAAAAAATTTAATAGAATAATATAGAATAAGTCATTAAATTAAAATTATTGAGTATGTCTTTATTGTATTTTTATCAAGCTACTTGTTATATAATAAATAAGCAAGTTCTATAAATAAAATTAAAAGAAAGTTAATGTTTAAATTTAATTGTTTATATTATTTTTAAGATTTTATTCAAATTTATTCAATATGGTATAAAAATAAATATAAATTACAATTATATAAATAATTATATTTGGGACAACTTTTTTTCTCATTTTATAATTTTATTTTATTTTGTTTATGTTTCATTTCAAAGGAATTAGAGGGATTAATACAAAAGATACTTCTTGAAGAAAAAGTATTTATTGGAGGATATTTAAATGCACATGTTTATATAGTGGTAGAAGATTTTAAAAGTGCTCATCGTGGCTATGAATTCGGAATGACTAATGAAGAAGGTAGGACTATATTAGATTTTGCCTTAGCCTATGATTTTGTAGTTGCTAATAGTTTATTTAAGAAAATAGATAATTATATTATTACTTATAAAAATGGATCTAATGAAACGCAGATTGACTATTTTTTGGTAAGAAAAATATATCATTTAGATTGTAAAGATTGTAAGTTCATTCCGAGTGAAAGTTTTAGTACCCAACATTGACTGTTAGTTTTAGATTTTAAGATGAAAGATTGGAAGATGAAAACTAAATCAAATTATTATCCTAGGATTAGATGGGGGCACTTAAAAAATACTAATAAAAATATTTTTTAGAGCAAGCTACAAGAGCTTAAAATTTGAGATGTTCATAGGAAGGAATGTTATGTATGAAAAAAAGTAACAAGTGAAATTAAGCAAGTTGTAAATAATATGCTCAGAGAATCAAAAGAAAAAGCTTTTTTTAATTAAAATAGTTGGTGATAGAGTCAAAATATGTAAGAAAAAAATAAGAAATAGGAAGCATTATTATATACTTAATTTAGATGTAAAAACTCAAAGAATTGAGAAAGATATAAAGTGGCCTGTAGAGATTCTAAGAAAGCAATATATGATGCAAAAAATTTAGCTTTTAGTGATTTATACAATAGATTGTATACCAAAGAAGGTGAAAGATGTATACATAAGTTATCCAACCAAAGAGATAAGAGAAGTAAAGATCTAGTTCAAGTGAGGTGTATTAAGGATGAAAATCATAAAGTACTTTTCTTAGAAAAGGATATTAAAACTTGGTGGATGAGGTATTTTGATAAACTTTTAAATGAATGATCTGAAAATATAATTGATTTTAGCAACCTTATACCCTAAACAAAAATAGAGAATTTTACTTTTATCGATTAGTAACTTTGAAGTTAGAGAAGCATTAAATAAAATGAAATGTGGAAAAATAGTAGAACTTGAACATATTCCAATGGAAGTGTGAAAATGTTTAGGAGATCAAGGAATTTCTTGATAAATCTTTTTAATATTATTTTAAAGACTAAAAAGATGTCAGATGAGTGGAGAAAAAGTTTGTTTTTTTCCATATTTCAGAATAAAGGTGATGCATGAGAGTGTGCAAATTATAGAGGAAGAAAGTTAATATGTCATACATTAAAATTATGGGAGAGAGTAGTTGAGCATATGTTACGATGTGATACAAAAATTTCTCATAAACAATTTTGTTTCATGCCAGGTAGATCTACTATGGATCCTATACATTTGCTAAGAGGTTTGATGGAGAAGTATAGAGAAAGTAAGGAGGATCTACATACGATATTTGTTGATTTAGAGAAAGCTTATGATAAAGTTTCAAGAGATGTTCTTTGGAAAGTTATAGAAAAGAAAAGAGTTAATATTGGTTATATTCAACTCATTAAGGATATGTATACTAAAGATGTTACTTGTGTCCAAACACAAGGAGGATTGACAAAATATTTTCCTATTTCAGTTGGATTACATCAAAGATCAGCTTTAAGCCCTTATCTTTTTTCTTTAGTTATGGATGTTCATACTAAGCATTTATAGAGAGATGTACCTTAGTGTATGCTTTTTGCTAATGACATTCTTCTTGTTGATAAGACTAGAGATGGAGTCCAAGAGAAATATGAATTATGGAGGTTAACCTTAGAGTCTAAAGGTTTTGTTTAAGTGGATCTAAAATTGAATATATAGAGTTTAATTTTAGTTGTAGAAGTTCTAGTGGTAGTGTTGTGACATTAGATAAACAAGTCATTAAAAAGAGTAAGTGATTCAGATACCTACTATTGTTCAAAATGATGGTGAAATATATGGAGATGTTATTAGTAGAATTCAAGTTCGATGGTTGAAGTGGAGGAATGCATCTAACCTATTGTGCGATAGAAAGTACCGCTTAAACTTAAGAAAAAATTTTATAAGATGGTGGTAAGACCTGCAATGATTTATGGTGTAGAATGTTGGCCAACAAAAAGAGAAGCATAAGACTAGGTTAAGTGAGATGATGATGATGCTCAGGTGGATGAGTGGCCTTACTCTTTAGAGATAAAATGTGAAATGGGTATGTTCGTGAAATAGTTGGAGTAGCTCCAATGGTAGATAAGATTAGAGAGAGTCGCCTTAGATGGTTTGGCCACATAAAGCGTCGGTCGTCCGATGACCCGGTTAGGAGAGTAGATGCATTAGATTTGCCTTATGCTAAGAAAGGTAGAGGTGGACCTAAAAAGACTTAGTTAAGTTGTATCGAAAATGACCATAGTATACTTGAATTAAATGAAAATTTGACACATAATAAGACACATTGGAGAAAAATGATTCATGTAGCTGACCCCACATAGTGGGATAAAGGCATGTTTTTGTTGGAACACTTAATTAAGAGTACTAGGATCTAAAGCACTAGCCCTTCAACTATCAGACTAATAAGTTCCTTTAATAGAGTTATTATCAAATTTTGTACATCATATATCTGATACTGATTTGAAGGATAAATAAAATTAACTTATCATTAATGTGTATTCAGAACATAATAATATACTTTGATGCTTAAATTCCTATACAATCATTAAGGCTTGCTTTATCTTGTAAAGATTTAATTTGGTTAAGTTCAACAAAATGGGCCTAAACCTAATCTAATGCAATACTTTTCTTGATAGTTAAAGTTCTAAAAATATTACCAAACAGTTATTTTTGTAATTAATAAAATCATTTTTGGATTAAATAAATTAGAAAAGGTTATTACTAAGAATAAGGAGAAATTTTAGGTATTATTTTCTAGAATTTTGCAATATTTCTCTAAGTCATCTTTATTTCACTTAACTAAAATGTTATAAATTTAATGTATGTTCTTTTTATGACTAACTTTATTTACTCTTATGTATATATTTTTTTACTACTCTCTTAATATTACTTGAAAACTTCCACTTTCCATGAAAATTATTATGTGATGTTCTAGACATTCAAGTAAGCTCCAAAGATAAACAATTTATAAAGTTAGAAATGAATAATAGTGCTTCAAAACCCTCTGGCTTGTTGATAGTTTTAATATAAAATTTTAAAATTAATATTGGTCAAACTGGTAACTCAATAAAGTAGATTATACTGTTTAAGTCCATTGTACTAAATAAGGGTTCATAATATAATCTATGTGCTATGGTTATAAACATCAAATTTATTGACAATAATTTTACAAGTTT
Source organism: Cymbidium sinense (assembly GCA_021442155.1). Classification (NCBI taxonomy): domain Eukaryota; kingdom Viridiplantae; phylum Streptophyta; class Magnoliopsida; order Asparagales; family Orchidaceae; genus Cymbidium; species Cymbidium sinense. The sequence continues at coordinate 194,531,151 of CM038215.1, forward strand.
CAAATATTCTACATCTATATTAGGCATGCATTACCCTAATCATTTGCATGAATACCATCTTATACATGATGAAGTATTTCATTTATAAGGTGATATTATAGGACATATTCCCTTTATATTCATCATCATTTTTTGCATTAATTAAGGCATAATGGCATGGCTTCGAAAATAAATTAGGTAGAGTTAAAAGCATTTTCATTTAAAAATAAAATCTATTATTAGCTTGCTTGATAACCCCTAGTTAGTTTGTAGGTCCTTCAATATGTATCTTAATGGTAGGTTAATAAATAGTCTCATATATCCCTACTACTTGCATGTAACAAATGACAACACTCATTTCATATCTAGTGGTAGCTTCTATTAACATAAATTGATAAAATTTAGGTACTCATACATGTCTCTCTTTGAGTGGTAGAAAAATTTGTATTTTTCATATAGGCATCAAAACTCATATGTCTTTCTTGGTGCGTGAGATGACGTAGTATTGACATCACCCAACATGCCTTTCTTGTCATAGTGAGTAGACTTAGCATAGCCAAAGCCACCCATCATGCAGGGATGACATCAGAATGCTACTAGATCACACAATGATAGGAGAAGTAAATAGGGAAAAATGAAGTGCCTATTGAACATAAATTTAGAATCAAACCCAAATTAATTTTAAAAATGCAAAAATATAAAATCCTAAATATATGAAAATGAATATGAAAAAGTTCATTTACAAGAAGACTTGATACTTTGCCACAAGCATGAATGAAACTTGTTGTAGATTTGTCAACTTGCTTGTGGATGAAGATAAAATAAAGAACAAGCTAAAACTAGATTAATGGCTCCCGAATGAACAAAATTGGCATTCTTAATAAATACTTGGGTCATGATGTATTGGATATTCAATCTGTTAAAAGTACTCAAGTCAAAGAACGGCAAGAATTGAGACTTATACTTGACTTATAAGAGATTCACATTGGGTTGAGAGTCCAACTTTCAAATAAGAGTAAAATGCAAATTGACCTTGAAGATAAAGTTGTGTTGGAATTGCTCACTAATAAGTATGGACCAAGTCTAATCAGAACTAAAAATTCTAATGAATGATTGACATGGAGCAAATAAAACATTTCATTTTGAATGATTAAATAGAACCTAGAATGCATTAGACCATCAGATTTGCAATAAATGTATAAACGAATAGAAGGTGTTCGTTGCATTCAAAGTATAAATGCTAGAAAAATTTCTTTAACAATAAAATACATGTGCAAGAAAGTGACATTAAATAATTAAAAAGGTGATGCACACTTTACAATTGTATTGCACTTGCTTATATAAGTAGATATAAAGATTTTTTGAGCTTTGCATGAGTTTCAGGGATCAACCTTTTAAATCAAATTTGACACCCTATAAGTCATGCAAATTTCTTTAAAAGATGGCAAGCCCTTTTAGACTGTATTGTATCATCAATAGTGAACACTTACATGGGCCACAACACATGTTAAACACTTAATTCTAGTGTCCAAAATTGCTACACGAGGTAAGACTAATAAGCCTATATCTCATCTTACTTTGAAAAGCATGCAAATATATCATGTAATTACATTAAAATCCATGTAACCATGCAATGTATATGCACACTCTCCTTAGTGTTTCATCAACATAATGAGGTTGTCTGCTTCACCTAATTAGTCCAATTCTTCTTTCACGATCATTGTCAATAGGAATAATGTTATTTAATAATATTGCAAATGATAAATCTCAATAAAATGAATGTAAAAAAAATTGGTTGAAATTCTTGCATTTAACTCAATCACATCAATTCTATTCTCATATCTTAAAATGTTTTTATAAAGATATACCGTATTTAAAAAAATACAAGTTCTTAATATTAAATGCAAAACATGATCATGATTTCCAGTCATAAGCATAATCCTTTATGCTTGAAATAGAGTTAACATGATCTATTATGTAGTAGATTTTCAAGAAAATTTTAAATCATCGTAATTTTTTGTTGGCAAGTAAGTAGAGTTGATAAGATTTGTGCCCCAATTAGAGACATGAATTGGATGGGTTAATTAATAACAAATTCTCTAAAATTTTAACACCAAATAATTTTAAGTTCAAATGATAATTAATCATTAAATAACCATAAAATTTAATGAAAAAAAGCATTTAAATGAAACTCATCATTCAAAAATTAAAGCTAAAAATTCATCAACCCTTAAAAATTTTTAATCAAGGATAACAAATTAAAAAAAATTATAACTAAAAAAAGAACGAGTGTCAAGTCAACTATATTTTTATGTTTACTCTCAATAAATCACATGCCACTAACAACATTGATTGTATCCGTTGTCCTCATGGTTTTGCCCCTAAATATCATCACAAAAGTAGTGGTTACAACTAGTGTCCTCTGATCAAGTGATTTTACTCCTTAATGGCTCCACCAAATTATATTCACTATTGTAGTCCATTTATTTCCTAATCGCTCATCCCTCTTGAGTTGTGAATCATAGGATACATTTGACAGAGCATAAAGTCTTTTGTTAGTTAAGATAGACTTGAAGTTGTCTCCTTAAATAAACATTAACTTAGATCTACAAGGTTCCCTTAAACGAAGTAATTCATGGTTGCTAATAAGGATCTTTTGATTTGGTTGGGTTGACTACCTCTTTTGACTAAATAGGCCAAGGGATATGATTGCCCTTGATGACGAAACCATATGATCCTGATCAAGCACATCATCATTTCCTCAATTATATTCATTAAGTCAATAATGATAAATTCTAAAATTCTAAACTCAATTTATTGATACTATACATTAAGCAATTTATGACCAAATGACTAGACTTAATCAAAAGTTATCTCTCACTATTCAGAGAGGTAATTAACTATTGGTGCTTGTACTTATAGAAAACTTGTAACCAAATTGTTTTCCTCACTTTTATTGAGGTTGACCACCCTCCCCTTAGACATAAGATATAATCACTAAGGTTGTGTTAACCTCAAGTGAGATTAATAATCACCATAATCTCAATGAATTAGGATCTCCAACCTTATATTAAGAGCTTCCTAATTAGGCACTTATGATACTACGATTAGTAGCTAAGTGCACAACCTCAAATAAAATAGAAATGAAAACCATAAATTAAAATAAAATTTAAATTCAATTGAACCCAGATTAAGGTAATTGAGTTTGATTAACTCAATTAACCCATTTCGGCTCAAAATCATCTAAATCAATGAAAATCCTATAAAATTAAAACTAAATCAAATCAAACCAAACAAAAATCACAAAATCAATACATAAGTATAAATGAACTCAAAAATAAATCTAATATGGTTCAAAGTGATTACTCAGGTCATCTGATCTAGAGTTGACTCATGTAGGCCCAACCAATTCAACAGTCAAATGAATCAAAATTTGGCCAATTTATGTCATTCTAAATGCTTAAATTTATTATATGATAGAACATAAAATTAAATAATTCTAAATCCAATGATCACTTAAATAACCTAATCAGGTTACCTAGTCTAAATGAACCCAAATGGACCCTATCAACCTAAAAAATAAATCAAAATTAACTAAAATTAAATGTTCCAAAATACTATAAATCATATTTAAGTATTGCTTCAAATTGATTCAAATACTCAATTAAATATAATTAAAACTTAAGCAAGCTTTAATTTGAATTATATCAATCGTTTGATCCAAACGAACCCAATCTAGTTCATTAAACCCAATTTAGGTTGAAATAGATTCGAATCAAAACCAACTCCAAATAAATTAAAATTAATAGTTATAATTCATTCTAAATATCAAGCCGAGCATAATTATAACCTATTTTAAACCTACTTGAGCTAATCAATGCATTGAACCTAGCTTGACTCATTTGAACCAAATGGGTCAAGAAAGGTTCAAACCAACCCAATCTAACAAAAGTGGACACAAATCACACCGAAAATCTATCACATGGAGGCTAACACTTTAGCCCATATGAAGTGAAGCTTCAAGTCAACAATTGGTGGTCATGGGAGAGAGGATAATCAATGGCAAGGTGCCAAAATCCAAGATCCACTTAAACACAGGCTATATCTTCACTTGACTGACATCTAGCAAGCTCTATAGTAGCTAAACTACCGAATCTGACTTCTCCAAGCCTCCTCCTAGCTAGCCATCACCTCCCCAACCAGCATTAATGGTGATTTTCGGCCACCATTAAAAGAAGGGGAAGAGAGACTTGGCTCTCTCTGAGTTAGCTAAAATAACCCTTGGAGCTCCTCTGATAAAAGCCGCACCTTCCCCACTTCCTTCCTTGACACATAAAATAATGAATTATGGCCAAATTCGTGAGGAGGTCAGGCATTGATGGAGACATCGACTAAGAGGCAAGTGGGTATATTCCTTCTAGAGCTTCCTCTCATGCCAAAGAATGTGCTCATATCAGGGACGCCCAAGCAGGTAATTTCTCTAAAACTTAGAAAATTGATAGGCTCTTCCTTTTGCATGAATACTCACTCAATTCTAGGAATTTTCTTTTGAAAACCTTTATATTTTTCATTTCCAAGCTTCCCTATGAAAAATACCTTGTTTTTCAGCCAAGATCATTAGAAAATGGGGACGAAATGGGCTCGCTTGTGCGGCCCCATATATTCGTCTGGCTCCGTTCATAGTCTGGGAAGAAGAATTGGCGACAGCCATCCGCTCCCCTATTTATGAGATGGACGGGTGTGATTAGAAGGTCCGTTGGATTTAATCTGCACCCTTGGATCAACAAATTAGATTTGGACCATCCGATATGAAATCAGACAGTCCAGATTTGTCCGATCGAGGTTAATTTTCTTGCCCAAACGATGAGTCGGTACTTGTGTGGCCCAATCAGGCTACGACACGTGTGATATGCAGCCCAGTGAGTGCTAACTCAGCACTAACTAGGTTAAGTAAAAAAAATCTTAGACTTTTTTAACTTAAAAAATACTAAAAAATCACTTGAAACTTCAAAAATGTATAAAAAATAAAATACTCATAAAAAATTATAAATAAAAGCTCGTTGGATTCGCCTCTTCGAAAAGGATCTATTAAACCCAAAAGCCCCAATTTTTATTGGGTGTTGCAATTTTAATTTTAGTTCGAATGAAAATGGAAGTTCTCTAATTAATTCTAAAATAATAATCAAATTAATATCAAATTTTTTAGGAAATGAAATAAAGGTCGAAACACATCTACATTAAAAATTTCTGGTTCGAATGATGAGTGTATTAAATGTTATTGAAATTCAATGTTTAGAGACCCATGTTTTAGAACTAATTCATTAAAATTTAGAAAAGTTATGGAAAATGATCAAAAGAGCTCAAACAGTTATAAATGACTCTAGCGAACCTCATAAAATGATAAAATCCTCTGAAACCCATTAAACATCTAAAGGACCTAATTAGAGATTAATAAAATTAAATAAATCAATTAATTGACCTGAACTTTGAAAATCATGATAAATCAAATAAAATTTTAAAATTTCAAATAAACCATCTTTGACTTTATCTTTCAGAGAGGAATCAAGAAAATTTAAAAGTCCTAATTAGTTTTAATATATTGAGTTTAATTTCATTTTTATTGGAAACATCAAAACCTTAATTAACCCCAAATTACCTTTCTGATCATGATGAAACTTTAGGGAGATAAAACTGGAATAGAACCCTGTGATCCAAAAACACTTTAAGCTAAAATAATGAATAAATTAAAAGTTATTAAATTTTAAAGTTCAAACGTCTAATTTTATAAAATAATTACTTTAAAAATTTAGAAAATCATAGAAATCATTAAAATAGGTTAAATCACTTTAATTAACATCAAGGGACCTTAAGAAAATAAGGTAATCTTCTAAAACTTGGTAAAAAATCACTTAAAATTAGGCTTTTAATTAATCAACATTAATTGAATATATCGAAACTAAATTGTCTAAAAAAATTTTAAAATATCAAACCAAATTCATGAATAAAATAAGACTTAAACTCTTATTAACTAAATCTTAAATTAAATTAAACAAATATCACATAATCTCCCATTTAAACTAAATTAAACATAAACTTAAACTTAATTAAATTAGCGAATAAAGGTCAACTAAACATTAATTAAATTTCACATTTAATTTTTACTGAATCATCAAATGATTAATTATATCTTTAATATCAATTCATACAACCAAATTAAAAGCTACAACAACTAATCAAATTCTAATTAAATTGATAAAATATTATGATCAACTTAAAATTAAACTTTGATTAAGCCTACCATGATCAAATTAATAAAACTTTCTAATTAAATTAATTTAACTCTTTAAAAAATTAATTAAACTCTTTAATTAAATTAATTAAACTCTTTAATCAAATTAATTAAACTTTTTAAACAAATTAATTAAACACTTTAATCAAATTAATTAAACTATATAATCAAACTAATTAAACTCTATAATCAATTAATTAAACTATTTAAACAAATTAATTAAACTCTTTAACCAAAATAATTAAACTCTTTAAACAAATTAATCAAATTTATTTATCAAATTAATTAAACTCTTTAAATAAATTAATTAAACTCTTTAAATAAATTAATTAAACTTACTAATCAAATGAATTAAACTCTTTAAATAAATTAAATAAATTTTTTAAAAAAATTAATGAAAGTTATTAATCAAATTCTTTGATCAAATTAATTAAACTCTTTAACCACATTAATCAAACTCTTTGATCAAATTAATCATTAAATCAAATTAATTACATTAAACTTAAATTATCCTTGCTTAAATTAAGATAATCAACTACTTGACTAAGTTAAACTCAATTTGAGTAAACAAATTTAAATAGAATGAACTAACTTAGCCATTAACTAAACTTTGTCTAAACTAATTGAACAAGGCAATTATGAACATTCTAATCATGTGGGATATAACAAATCCAAATCATTAGGGACTAAACCCTAGTTAAATTAATTATGTAATCCAATTAAGTAAGCTTTAAACAATACTAAGAACTTAACCAATAACATGTTATAATATTTCACCTAATCTTAACTAAGATAATTATATCACCAAGATGATTCAATTAAGCACTGATCAGTTAATAATTTAGCAGTTCAAACTAAATAGATAACCAACTAAACATAGTCTAACTAACAATTGAATCCTATTTGAATTGATCATTTAAATTTAATTGAGTCATAACTAAACTTTAATCAAATCAATTTTCTAAAGTAACCATGAACAAATGAATAAAACAATCAAGTCAATCATGAATCAACCAATCAAGTTTATTAAATATGTTAACCTGATTAAACATTACTCACAAAATTGATCTATATGACAAAAAACAACTTAAATTCAATAAGTCAAACTAAATTGAACCTTAATTGATTAGTAAGAATTAAATCAATCATGAAGTAATAGTTGAACATTAACCAAATTAAATCAAATAAAATTGGAATAAACTCTAGTCAATTCAATTAAATACATATAGCCAAACTAAATTCAATTCAATCTGCTCGAATAGGGTGAATTAATTAACCATAACATATGTAAGTTTAATAATCAAATTAAACATGGACTCCTAATTAAGTACTAACCAAACTTTAACATAATAGATGAATAAGGTTAAATGAAGTTCTAATTATAAATAATCAAACTTAACTGAAATGAAGGCAAATCTTTAAATCACTCAATGCAATTGAACTAATAAATAAAAAAACTAAATCAACTTGAAATATTTAAATCTAATAAATACTCAAATTAAATCTAGTAGGAAGAATTAATAAAATAATCAATATAAAATACATGACATCAAACAACCATAATAAATTTATTCTAAACCTTAATAAACTAATAATAATAATAATAATAATAATAATAATAATAATAATAATAATAATAATAATAATAATAATAATAATAGTAACAACAACAACAAAAGTTAAATATAAAAGCCATTAAATCATATCAATTCCAAACAACATTAGAGTAAATCAATCAACATAAAACACAAATAAATCAAATTAAATAAAAAGGATTAAACTAAACCAAATAATCATGTAACTAAAATTAATATGCAAATCAAACAACTAAATTCAATAATCTAAATAATTAAGCTCTTAACTGGAATCCAAATGAAAGATCACATTAGACTTTGACCAAGTTACAAGTTAATTAAATTGAAGTATATTCATTACTCCAAACTGATTTTAAATGAAATGGTTAAATTAATAATTCTAAATAACATTGAAATAACCTAATCAATATTAATCATATATATAATTAAAATTGAAATAAAAAGAAAGGAATTAAATATTAATTCAAAAGATATTGAAGTGTCAAAAATTTAATCAAATAAAACTTAAAACCAATAAGTCCAAAATCAAACAATCAAAATACATGAAGTTAAGCAAACTAAAATTTTGAGATGTAATCAAAATCAAACAATTGAATTGAATTATTCAAATAAACTCAAATGATTTAATTAAGATATGTAGGTTCTTAGTTTTCCCTTAGAATGAATTTTAACTTAATGGTGGAAAATTCTCAAATTCTCCTTTACTAGGATCAGGATGTTGATTGAAATAGGATATACCCAAAGTGAAATTTATTTTATTCTACATTCTTTAAAATTCAAATTCAATTTTAATAATAAAATAAGCCTAAAATTAAGATTAAATCATAAATCAACTAAACCATTTAAAGTGAAACCACCTAATGTTAAATTAAACAAATCTTGAAATGAAATCAAAATTTAAACTTAAGAAAGCCTAATACAGTCATACCATATAGCCCAATTCTTACACACTAGAATATTAGGCCACTGATCCTAGACTTAGTTTAGGTTAATGTGTTATTGTGGTGTATTGATTTTTCTATTTAGTGATGTAATATTTTAAACTATATGTTAGGATTTTTTGTATGTTAGTATGAATCGTAGCTCATTATTTCTTAGACAAATGATGCATTTTGTAGGGGATTTTGCTTAAAGGACTAACTGTAATAAGAAAATTATAAATGTCTTTTCTTGCAGGTGTTGCTTAAAGTTCATAAGCATAATCCATTAAAATAGGAGGGCTTGGTGACCCAAGGTAGGGTGCTAATCCCAAATGTGTGAGACATAACTGCTTAGTTTGAATGTGTATTATGCTAATCCTTATTTTGAAAATTTTTTTATTTTATAAAATATAATTTTGCAATAAGATTAAGATTAGAGCTTTGGGGTTTAAAATGATTAGTGGCTAGAAGACTTTAACCTTGGAGGCCCTATGATACCTAGAGTGCTTATTCCATGAAGTGAAGATGAAGACTAAGATTGAAGACCCCCATAGCTATATTTTTATTATGAATTGTAATTCGGCCTGTATAAGGGTACTATTATGATGTATTGGTTTGGAGTACTATTATGATGAATAATACTATTATATCCTTTTTTGCTTTGCAGTGTATTATAAATTATTATCTTAAATGATATCGTGGATTATTTCATAATATAGTATATGCCACATCTTTGAGATAATTCTTATGATAATTGTTTTTTAATAAAACATAGTTATTCTTTGAAGAACATCTTCTTTTATGTATCTTAAACAATGATGTATATTAAATTCACAATATCTACTTTTATATTCGCATCTTCTCTCTATTATGTCATGCATACTCATTAAATGGATACTAAAAAAAAATTATCTATTTAAAATACTATTTGTTTTACATTAAAAAGTTAGAGATAAAGCATACAGTAAATCAAATTAAGAATATATATAATGATGAGTTCTCCTCTAGCTAATGAGTTCTACTCAGATAAAGTAGAGTGTGCCAATTTTTCATTAAAATTAATAAATGTCACGTAGTTGTTTATGATACCTCTTCTAGGTAATCATTACATATTATTTCTACACAATCATTTCTTGCAAAATTAAAAAAAATGTTTCACGAAAGCATGTCAATCGAATACATAAAGGTTAATTTAAATTATTTTATTTAATATTGAATTAATAAATAATATTGCTATAAATACATGGGTGCTATTTATGAAATTTAAAAATATGTTTTCAAGTTAAGGTATTATGAGATAAATGTTGTTCCCATTATAGCTTGTATTATCAGTTCATTTAATAGATCTATTGCAAAATAATTTATAGATACTTTTTTTTATCGTCAAGGTTATCGGTGGTAGTAAATAATTCATATATAGATATTAATTTTATTTTAATTTTTAATATAACTTATTTATATTTTATTTGAAAAAAATATGTCTTGTATATTACCAAGGAGATCCTAAGCTTACATGAAGATGATGACAATGAAGAAGATGACAAGCAATCATGAGCTAATGATAGTGACAATGACAATAGGGGTCAACTATAAATAGTGACCAAAGATGTTAATGGGTGATGCAGTGGCAGTCAAAAATGATGATAATTATTTTTTAAAAGCTCAACATATTTTTTAAAATAAGTAAAAAAATCGAAGTCAAAATGATTAAAAACTAAGCCTAGTGTTTTGTTAGCAGAGAAGAATATTAATAATCAATTAAGAGATTTATCATGATTTTTGATAATGTACACATGACTAAATATTCAAACACCACACCATTAACTTGTTAAATATTTTATTACAACTGAATAATTAAAAATAACATAATTAGTGGCATCATAATACATAATTTAATAATAATTGTTGACCTATTATTAGACTAATCAATAACCAAGGAGATCCTAAGCTTAGACATAGATAGGTGCAAAAAAAAAGCTTATTACCTAGCAACAAAGAGTCGAGCAAGAAGATGATGAAGACCTTACATTAAATTACCTAGTTAAAATATAAACATTTTAATATATTATACTTTTACTTTGTGAAATTATGTATTGTGTTTCAATATTATGAACATATATGAAATAAAAATAAAAATTCTAATTTCATTAAAGTTAAAATTTTTGAAATCAAGAGAGAAAATTATAAAATTATAGAAAGTAATTAATTCCATGAAATCAAGTAATTGATATATTTCTCTTTGCATACTTTATCTACTTTTTTTGAGGGGGAGGGGGATATAAATCCATTGACTAAAATAAGGGACCCCCCTTATAATTTTCTTCTCTACTAGTATTTTGATTTATATTAGACCTTCATATTTTATAATATGTGAATACAATAATGGTTGATGTCTCATAGAAAAAATTTATAATTTCTTAAGAAAGTAGGGGCTTGATGGTCGATATCTAGAGGAGAAGCCACCACCCCGCACACACCTTATAATTTTCTTCTCTACTAGTATTTTGATTTATATTAGACCTTCATATTTTATAATATGTGAATACAATAATGGTTACTGTCTCGTTGAGAAAAATTTATAATTTCTTAAGAAAGTAGGGGCTTGATGGTCATCGATATCTAGAGGAGAAGCTGAACAACCATTTAACAAACAAAAAAAATTAAAAATATAAAACTAGATATTTTGATGACAACATAATTATACATCAAAACACACAAAAGAGATCACAAGAGAATAATGATATTTTATTATAAATTTGTCTAAAGAAATTATTCAAATAAGGTAAAATACAATATATTATGAAACTATTCACTTAACCACTAAGGGTGATATTTTCAGAGTATTTGGCAAACAAAATAAAAGTTTAAAACTAAATAATATTATCCATCATAGAAATATCTCATACCAACAAATTCTGCAACTCTCTCTCTCTCTCTCTCTCTCTCTCTCACACACACACACACACACACACAGACACAAAGTAAAATTGCATAACACCACCAATTAATGAATCGCAAAAATAAATAAAATAATAATATTTTATAGAAAATTTTTTTCTGAAAATTACCCAAATGATGTGACATATAATATTATTATAAAATTAGCAATTTAATTACTAAGAATGATACCTTCATAATATATGGCAAGTCAAATAAAAAATTTCAAACAAAATAGTATTATTCATCACAAAAGTACTTCACATCAACAAACCCCACATCTTTGTCTCTCTTAATTTTCTTCATGCTATCCATTACACAAGTCTTAAACCGACTAGACTTAAATGTACCTTATAAAATCAACAAACTTGTTGAGATTCATAAAGGATGACCCTTCTTCAATGACACTGTTGTGAGCAAACTTCTTCAAATCATGAGATCTTGCTAGAATATCTTTATCCTCCATCAACTTCTCCACTTTTAATGCAACCTCCTCCTTGGAAACTATCCCATTCTCATCTGGAACCAAACTCAAACCTATCTTCCAAACCCTAGTTATATATCTTTGGTTAAATAACTGATCAGCAAAATAAGGCCAGCAAAGAAAAGGCACTCCATTTCTTACTCCTTCAATGGTTGAGTTCCAACCACAGTGTGATATGAAACAAGCAATTGCATGATGCTTTAGAACCTTATATTGAGGAGACCAACAAACAATTCTCCCTCGATCTGCAACTCTTTCTTCAAAGCCTAAGGGATAGGTGCAATTAATAGATTTATTAGCAAGGTCTGGCCTTACCACCCATAAGAATGGTCGACCAATGAGCTCTAGACCAAGTGCTAACTCTTGAAATTGCCTACAATTAAAGATAGTGATGCTGGCAAAAGACACATAAATAATTTGTAGGTTGTCAAGCCATGCAATGCATAGCTTATCATCGGGCCAGAAATAACATAAATTTGAATCTCCTCTTGATTCAAAGTTGGCAAGAAGTGGCCCTACAGGTAAAATGTGTGGTATTTTGTTGAAGACTACTTTTTCAAGCTTCTCAAAGCTATTGCAGATTATCATCTCAGCATTAAGAGTTGCTTGATTATTAATGATAAGGTATTTGAAGATTGTTTTCTTTGTATAAGCATCATTAAAACAATGCCAGGGGAGGATGGTTGTGTCCATGGGAATCATCACGGTTCAACTGAATAACTTCCTTCTTCATTGGAGCTCCTAAATTATTAATTAAAAACTATATTCATGAATTCAAATAAATGTAAACTGACATAAACCAAGTATATAGAGACACTGAAATTAGAAAAGGAAAATTGGATGATTGAATGAAGGAAATGTTGGCACATATAAAAATATATAAATTTTATGAAGAACTCTAGATATTCATCTATGAATTAGATCAAGATATCCAAAATATGAGATATTTATAAAATAATACTAATAATAATAATAATAATAATAATAATAATAATAATAGTAATAATAATAATAATAAATAATAATAATAACACAAAATGCATTAAAATTCAATATTCATTGCTTGACAAAATTTCATTATCTTATATATAGGCTGAAGTGACACTCATTTGTTCTCTTTTGTCTTGCACATGGCAACTACAATGAATCAGAACTTTTATCAAAAGATTAAAACAAAAATGCAATAGAGAGTGAGATACATAATTTCTTCTTGTTTATTTTTTAAAAAAAAATATTCCATCATACCTTTCTATAGTTTAAAGTTATTAAAAAATAATTATGTTAATTATAATTAATTATGAATATTAAATAAGGTAATATATATTAATCAACTATTTTATAAAATTATAAAATATGATAACACTAATTATGCTTTTAATAATTATTTTGTAGTAAAAAAGTAATTAATAAATAAATTATTTTTTGTGATATTTGAGCAAATTTAATCTCAAATTCACACAAAATATTAGTACAAGAGCTTAAGCCAATTAATTGAAATCTTAAACTCTCAATCCTTGAACTAAAATGGATTGCGCATAAATAAATTGCTTGAATATTAGGTTATGTATCCATTATAAAATGCATATTAAATTCGATAATTGATTATTAAATTTCTCAACTAACAAAACTTCAGGCCCTATTTTGCATCATTTTGATTTTTTTAAATATATTTATTTAGTATAATTTTCATATACATATATAAAACATAATTTTAAAATATTTTGAGTATTTAAAAAATAAGAATTTCTATCGCTGATTGTCAGTCTTCATTATCATCCAATGTCATCATTCATCTATTGCTGCCTACTAACTCTATCCAATGGACTTCAATGCACTACAGTTGTTAATACCTCATCAACCCTACTTCTCTCTTATCGATCATCTTCATTATAGTATAAATTAATTTATTTAATATTTAATAAAATAAAAATATATACTTCAATATGTCAAAATAATTTTTTCAAAATCAAAATATTTTAAAATAATAATAATAATTTTAAAATAAAAAATATAAGTGATTTCAAGTAGACTTTTAGTTAATTTGTATGTATAAATTAATGATTTTGCAGTTGATCTATTAAATGCAATGATAATGCAAGTTATACACCTAATTTGCAATTAAACATTACCTCAAAAAAATTTATAATTCATCTAAGTTAAACTTTAATATTTAACAAAATATTTGTTAGCATGATCGCCATCAAATGATCATTACACTAGCATTAATTATAAACGTATTAAAACATATTTGTTATATTAATGGGCAATTAGTCAAATAACATGAATATTCTCAGTGTTTAAATATATATTCATACCTCTAACTAACTATTTATGTATTTATTAGGAAAACACCCCTTTCTTCTTCCATATCTCTTACCATCAAATCTGAAGTTTTTTCACCTGATTTTTTTATGAGAAATTCTTTAAAGAGCTCACCATCTTCGTCGATGAGTCCATCTATAAGAAGCTCCAGGATGCTAAACACGGCGGCAAGGACTCCAGCTGCGGCTGGCCAGAAGGCGGCCGTTCGAAGCCCGACGTTCTTTGCTATGTTCAGAGTCCAAGCCATATTGAAATCAGCAATAAAGCAGGTGAACTCGGTATCATTACTTCTCATCAGTTCTTCCAAGAAACTTGGCATCACCGCCATCAATGATTCCGTCAGCCTCCCGAAGTTGTGGCGATCCTCTTCAGGTTCCAAGCCGTCGGGGATCGCCACAAAATGAATTCCGTCGATGAACTTAGCCTCGCCAGCCGCCTTCGCAGCGAAAATGCGTTGGTGATTGAACTGTGTGTTGATGAAAGTTATGCGAAAGCCACGTTCTATGAGACGGTAAGAGAACTCCATGAGGGGAATTATGTGGCCCTGTGCGGGTAAGGGAGGATGAGCGCATGTGGGGTGAGGTGAGCTCATGGCAGGTGTTGAGAGGAACAACTACACTCTTTTAGCTAATTAGTGTTTATTGGACAGACTCAACAAACTGATAATCTCAATTTATACAAGCTAATTAGTGTTCATCGTTTCAAGTCTTTTTTTATATATTTTAAAATCCGCAATATATGAGCAGATAAATATATGACATGATGGTAAAATTAAAAGATTCAAATAATTCATATCAAAAGTTGATTATATATATATATATATAAATATATATATATATATATATAGAGAGAGAGAGAGAGAGAGAGAGAGAGAGAGAGAGAGAACTTGGGTTTTAAATGAGCTGTCCAGTCAAATATTAAATATGGATCTATTTATTATGTGTTTGCAACTATTTATAAAGATAACTACAGAATTATCTTGAGAGAAATAAAATTTCTAACAATATATATAATTTTTAATTATAATTTTAAAAAATAATGATAGAATTATTAATTAAAAATGTGACAACTTTTTGAAATGACGTTTTGAATCAATTACAAGCAATTGCGATCAAAATCAAACCTAATAAAGTCTGACATTTTCATCAGCAGTACATTAGAAAAGTTTATCAATACCTATCTACACTACCTTCATATTAAAAGGGCTATTTGCATTTAGAATCGGTAAAAGAAATACAGTGTAAAGTGAATACAGTGAATTCTGAATACTTTACGGTTATTTGGTTCTATATAAAGTAAATACATGTAAACTATATTTTGGTTCTACACTACCTTCATATTAAATAAATCACAACGTACGAATGGCGTAAAGCATCCAAGTTGTCATGTAACCAACTAATAAAAAAGTTGGTTCATATTAAATTTGATAAGATAAATGAGCCTCAAAAAGCAAATCCTTTCATTGATGAAAATTTCCAAGCTATATGGGACCTGAACATAAATGCCCTCATTAATTTTAAGAAAAAATCTGCTCCTTGGTAGGAAAAATTTAATGATAGTGTATCTAATTCTCTTTTTTTTTTCAAAATTTATCTAATTCCTTTTAAAACAAATGAATAATGTCAGTCTGTCCACTTTTATTTTTAGTAAGTTTTTTTAAAAGTAAAATGACATTAAGAAATGAAATGCATCATTAATGGTTGTTATATATTGAGATTTACAAGCTTATAATAAATTTTAATAAACATCAAAAATCTAGTTGCGCTTTAGAATCAATCACGAGGTCCCCTCATATACCTCATACACTAATACTCCATTACCCTTGAGAAGGCCTTGTCATTCCTTTCCTGGAGCTTTTTTTTTTGCCTTATAGGTCATGAATTTTACATAACATTTATTAATAGAGTTCATCCATAAGCATATTGTGATATGAACACATATCCCCAAGCCATCAACAGAGACAAAAGAATCAGGAAAAGGCCAAACTGGCTAAAAGACTTCACCAACATTCCCAAAACAATAAATGTGGAAGTTCCAAATAAATAAACAGAGAAATAAATAAACAAAAATAGTTTTACTACAGAAGAACTCCAAGGTAGACTCAGTATACAATACATACAGAGAATAAACTTGTATAAAGATTAAATCCCAGACAAACAGAAGATACTGACAAGGACAGAACTAATATCAAGAACTCTAACCAGAATAACTGACAGCACAGCAAGAAATCAAACGATCCAATCAGATACAAGACAGAGGAAATTAACGACATACGCAGAATAAGTAGTGAGCCAAAGAACACCTTAGAAGAGCAAACGAAAACTATAAATAGAGAGGAGAAACAGAAGAAAAGGGTTGAAGAATTTATCTCAAGACTCCTCTGTCTAACTTCTCAAGTCTCCTCCCTCTTTCTCCCAGTCTTTCTCTCCCTCTACAGCTCAAATCGCACGGTGGAAACCGCCGGAAAACACCAAACAGACGGCGCAAATCCCCCGGATCCCCTCCAATTTCTCTCTCAAGCTGGTTCCGGCATCCTCAGGACTTTTCTATGGTGGATCTTCCGTGGATCGACCATCGCCGGTAAGGATCTCCTCCTTCTCCCTCCGATCTCCCTCTCAGAAACCCTAGCAGAGCCGAACCGATAAGCGGAAAGGAAAACAAGAAATGAATTAGACTTACACGATCCCATCTGAATAAGACTCGATTGTGACATCGTTATCCACTAAGCTCATCCAACGCTCCTTGATCAAAAGCGAGATCACACCGACAGGGATTGAACACCTGTAATCCACTGAGGATAGCAAGAATCAGAAGCCGCAAGATCGAATAACAAATCCAAGGGTTAGAAATAAGCGAAATCGACGCTCAAGTAAGAAGAAAAGAAGAACTTCGATCCAAGGGAGCCCATCCAACGCGAGAAGAGGGCTAGATCCAACGGATCTAAAGCTCGATAACGTTCCTTCTTTTACTCAGGGTTAACTCACTTGAAAGGGTTTGACTCAATTTCTTGACTCAACTCACACCCAATAAACCCAATTGGAGCGAACGAGCGGACTTCAATTGAAGGAATTTATCACTCAAGCTCAGATCAAGCTAATTACAAGTTAATCACCCTCTCATGTAATTACGATTTTAATACATATCATTGGTGCTCGTTGACTTTCCACATATCAAACAATGGCGAAGGTACAAGATATTGAAAAACTATGGAAGAATGTGTCAAGACAAACAAAAGCGATGAACAAATGCAATCCATTACCATGATACTTAATGACGTATCAAGAAGATTATCAACAATAGAGGAAAAACTAGACAAATCCTCTCAGGAGCGGCAACAATCACAGGTATGTAACTCATACCCACCGAATTTATGACTAATCCTCCTAGAAATCAGCAACAACTAGACACCAAAGTTGATATGCCAAGATTTAATGGTGACAACCCAAGGGTTGGTTATTTGGCGATCAATTTTTCCAATATTATAATCTATCGAAGATCGAAGTTTCTAATTGCTTACGTATATATGGACGCCCTCTTTTGCGGTGGATGCAATGCAATAAACAATTAAATACATGGAATCGTTCAAAGAACGTGTAATTGGAGACCATCACTTTATAGAGATTTAAGGGGTGAATTAAAAACTACAACAAAAATCCACGGGATTTCTACAATGAATTTGAAGCCAATCAAATTTCAGGAATTCCCCCTGATTTTCTACAAAGTTGTTTTGAATCAGGTTTGAAACATGACACTAAAAGAGAAGTAAGGGCCCTGCAGCCAACTTCTCTACAACAAGCCTTTCAATTGGCAAAGTTAATGGAAGATAGATTACAAGATGATATATCTACAACTGACCATCTGATTTACTCCACAACCGACAATGAACAAACAGCCCCCACTGCTGCCTACACCAACATTGGCAACAACTAACCAAAATACACAACAAAGACCACAAATACCCATTCAGAAATTAACTACTGCTCAATTGGAAGAAAGAAAAAGAAAAGGTCTTTGTTTCAATTGTGATGAGAAATTCTAGTAATGCAAAATCAAAACTCTTTACCCTTGTAGTCAATGAGGAACAAGAAAATCCTTGTAGAACAACTGAATCATGGCAAGATATCGATTTAAGGAAGAGTTCTGAAATCGTTTAAATGCCTTTACAGATCCAAACCCTAGAACTCTAAGGTTGGCGAGAATAGGCAACAAACAAGTTCAGGTGCTGATTGATAGTGGATCAACCCACAACTTTATCCAATCTAAACTGGCCAACTTCTTAAACCAGACAATCACATCAATATCAATTTTTAAAGTGCTAGTAGGGAATGGAGAGACTCTACAATGTTGAGTTTGCTCTAATGTGCCTATTCAACTACAAGGACACACTTTTAAAACAGATTGCTACCACTCGAAAATGAAAGGATGTGGTTTTAGTGCAATAGTTGGAAGCAGTGAGTGCACAATGGACTACAAAAAGCTCACAATGAAGTTCTATCAAAATGACCAATTAATTCAACTACAAGGAGACACTTCAACCAAAATAGACAATATTACATTCCACCAGTTTACCAAACTACAAAATCAGAAAAATATCAGTTCTTACTTACAGATCAGAGAAATTAATGAGGGAACAACTGTCCCTAATCATGATTTCAGCCATCTACCTGTAAGTATACAACAGGTATTAGAAAAATACAAAGAACTGTTTCAGGAACCAGAAATTTTGCCTCCCCAAAGGGATATTGATCACCAAATACAAGCAACTGAACTCATTGTTAAGGTTAAAACTGGATATCCTTATTTTGAAAACGAAATAGAAAAACTGATTAAAGACATGATGGATACAGGCATTATAAGAGAAAGTACTAGTCCTTTCTCATCTCCAGCTTTGCTTATTAAAAAAAGGATGGCACTTGGCGTTTCTGTGTTGATTATAGAGCTTTAAACAAGTGCACCATACCTGATAGGTTTCCCATGCCAACTCCTGAGGAATTAATGGATGAATTATATGGAGCTACTGTTTTTTCCAAGTTGGACCTAAGATCAGGTTATCACCAAATAAGAATGGCAGAAAAGGACATTCATAAAACTGCTTTCAGAACACATGAAGGCCATTATGAATTCATAGCAATGCCTTTTGGGTTAACCAATGCCCCATCTACCTTTCAAGCACTAATGAATTCTGTGCTGAAAACATTCTTAAGGAAATTTGTTCTAGTGTTCTTTGATGATATACTCATATACAGCCAAACCTTGGAAGTACATCAAGAACATCTACAGATGGTATTAGAACAATCAAGCAACACTCATTATATGTCAAACCATCCAAATGTTCATTTATTCAAACGAATAGAATATTTGGGACATATTCTTCACTCAAGGGATAGAGGTGGATCCCAAGAAAATACAAGCAAAGCTTGGAACACCAAAATCAAGAAACAGTTAAGAGGATTTTGGGATGTTATTATTATAGAAAGTTTGTCAAAACTATGCTTCTCCTCTTACATCAATGTAAACAACAATTCCATTGACATCAATCAACAACGATTCACAAAACTAAAAGAGGCTATGGTAACATTACCGATTTGCATTTCTAATTTTACTATGCCATTTATCGGAAACAGATGCATCCGACATAGGATTTATTAGCTCGAATATTAGCTTATTTCAAAAAAAGCTAAATCCTACAATGCAAAAGTCTTCAACCTATGCTAGAGAACTCTATGCAATTTGCGGTAAGATGGAGACAATATTTTGGGAGCCAAATTTACAATCGCGAGAGTATTAGAGAATTATTAAAAGAACAATTCAAACCCCGAACAGGATTTTTGGTCAAACTGGGGTATGATTATAGTATTGAATATAAACCGGGCATTACAAACAAAGTGATGCATCGAAAATTGTTTAACAGAAGACGATTAAGGATCAAACAGACTTTAATGTCATTAAACTTCTCGATATACTCGAATTCAAGGATCTTATTCAGAAATTACGAGGAAATCAAAGCTAATAAGGAATTACAAGAATTATATAAAAAAATTGCGACAAGCGAATTATTCCCTCATTAGATTAGTAAAAGGGCTAATTGGTCAAAGGCAATTGTAATAGCAAAAGACTCGGACCTTAAAACAAGATCATAAGAGAGTTCCATTCAACACCAATAGGAGGGCATGGAGGCATTGAAAACTATGACTAGAATTACTCAACAATTCTTCCGGAAGGATGAAAAAGGATATTAAACAATTTATATCAACATGCCCCATTTGTCAACAAGTCAAATATGATACTCGAGAGCCAGGATTACTACCACCCCATACCGGTTGCAATATGGGAGGAGGTATCTATGGATTTCATCATGGTTTACCTAAGTCTCATAATAAAATAACTATACTAGTAGTAGTGGACGACTATCAAAGTATGCTCATTTTTCACCCTACCAAAACAATTTTGCAGTTTATCTAGCTCAAATCTTTATCACGCATTGTGAAACTCCATGGGATACCACAAGGAATAGTATCAGAGATCCATTGTTTATGAGCAATTTTTGGCAAGAATTGTTGACTAAGTGGAACAACTTTAAAGCACAGGCTTACCATCCTCAAACAGATGGACAAGCAGTAAGTAACCAATAGAATCCTAGAACAATATCTAAGGAGCTTTGTTTTGGCTACACCTAAGGCATGGTTACAGTTCCTACCATGGGCGAGTTTTGCTATAACACAAGCATCAATGCTTCAACCAAAATGACTCCTTTTCAAGCGGTTTATGGTAGACTCCCTCTACAATCATTCCATATGCTATCAATACAACGTAGGTAGAATCGATTACAACAAAGAGACAAGAACATACAAACCTCGATAACAAATTTACGGAAGCTCAAAACAGATGAAACAGATTGGCGATAAACACGAAGAGACCTTCAATTGGAAGTCAATGAATTAGTTTTAGTTAAAATACAACCTGAGGACTTGACAAGAAATCAAGATATAAAATTGCAAAGAAGGTATTATGGACCCTTCAAAATACTAAAAAAATAGGTATGGTGGCTTATAAAATTGAATTACAAACACAAAAATACATAATGTATTTCACATATCTAGATTAAAACCATACGACAGACTCGACTATCCATCCAAAGACAATTATCAAACCAATTGAGATGGACAAATGTTTATTATACCTATCAAAGTCACGGATCAGAATGATACAAAGGGAGATCAACAGATCAAAGAGGTATTAAGGGGAAGGTTTATTAGAAACTGAGATATCTTGGGTATGAGAAAGAAATACAGGAAAATTTTCTTGATTTTGACCTTGAGGACAAGGTCAAGGTGGGGGAGGGGAGTAATGATATGAACACATATCCCCAAGCCATCAACAGAGACAAAAGAATCAGGAAAAGGCCAAACTGGCTAAAAGACTTCACCAACATTCCCAAAACAATATAACAGAAGCCAGTAGAAGTTCCAAATAAATAAACAGAGAAATAAATAAACAAAAACAGTTTTACTACAGAAGAACTCCAAGGTAGACTCGATACAATACAGAGAATAAACTTGTATAAAGATTAAATCACAAAACAAGATAGCAAGGACAACTAATATCAAGAACTCTAACTAATAACCGACAGACAAAGAAATCAAACGATCCAATCGATACAAGAGGAGGCAAGGAAATTAATCAATACACGACATGCAAATGAAATGTAGCAGAAGTCCAAAGAACACCTTAGAAGAGCAAGCGAAAACTATAAATAGAGAGGAGAAGAAGAAAAGGGTTGAAGAATTTATCTCAAGACTCTCGTCTAACTTCTCAAGTCTCCTCCCTCTTTCTCCCAGTCTTTCTCTCCCTCACAGCTCAAATCGCACGGTGGAAACCGCCGGAAAACACCAAACAGACGGCGCAAATCCCCCGGATCCCCTCCAATTTCTCTCTCAAGCTGGTTTCGGCATCCTCAGGACTTTTCTACGGTGGATCTTCCGTGGATCGACCATCGCCGGTAAGGATCTCCTCCTTCTCCCTCCGATCTCCCTCTCAGAAACCCTAGCAGAGCCGAACCGATAAGCTGAAAGGAAAACAAGAAATGAATTAGGGCTTACTCGATACGATCCCGTAATTCGAATAGCTGCCGCTCGATTGTCGACATCTGTTATCCACTAAGCTCATCCAACGCTCCTTGATCAAAAGCCAGATCACACCGACAGGGATTGAACACCTGTAATCCACTCAGGATAGCAAGAATCAGAAGCCGCAAGATCGAATAACAAATCCAAGGGTTAGAAATAAACGCGGAAATCTGACGGCTCAAGTAAGAAGAAAAGAAGAACTCGATCCAAGGGAGCCCATCCAACGGCCGAGAAGAAAAGGCGCTAGATCCAACGGATCTAAAAGCTCCCGATAACGTTTCCTTCTTTTACTCAGCCGGGTTAACTCACTTGAAAAGGGTTTGACTCAATTTCTTGACTCAACTCACACCCAATAAACCCAATTGGAACAGTAAACAGAGCCAAACTTCAATTCAGAAGGAATTTATCACTCAAGCTCACTGTATCAAGCTAATTACAGAAGTTAATCACCCTCTCTGCTGTAATTACAGATTTTAATACATATCATATTGTTTATTCATATATGTCTTATCAAGCTATGTTTATTGGCAGGGAATTTGATGGAATTCAATTTAAGACTATCCCCAATAGCCTTGAACCACAAGAGGATCGCCATAATTTTGGCAAGATGACTAAATCAATGATAACAATGATGCCAAGTTTTAAGAAGAATTGATAAGGAATAATGTTATGAAGTTCACATGCTTTATTGTAGATATCAACATGGCTTGGGCTCTCAACATTGCCAAGTTGCTTGGACAACTTTTTCCTATTGTAGTTGGAGTCCTTACTACCACATTTAATATCTCAAGCTTATTCAAGATGGAGTCATCAACTAAGATTTTATGGCCTATGGTTTAGCATGTGTAGTAACACCTTTAGGTAAAATTTTCTTATTATTGAGAACAAATCGTCACCCAAACATGAATCTCAAAACACCAAAAGATGAATAAAATTTTTTGACAAATTTATGGACTAAAATGCACTCCATATTTCACAAAATTGTAGAAAACTAACCTCATCTTGTCCACTCTTGTTCATATGGGAATAGAAATATGCACCTAAGAAGAAAGAAAATTATAATTATATTTGTCTTACTAAAAATTTGTAGAATTTATAAAAGAAATTTCAATCTATGAGGTTGAAGAATAGTGCTTAATAAATTTAAAAAAAAAATTGGAGAGAGAGAGAGAGAGAAAGATGGGGTGATATATTGGTGTGGAGTACTATTATGATTAATAATACTATTATATTCTCTCTTTTTTTTTACACAATCATTTCTTGCAAAAAATAATGTTTCATGAAAGCATGTCAATCGAATACAAATAGTTAATTTAAATTATTTTATTTAATAATGAATTATTCAAAAATATTGCTATAAATACTTGGGTGCCATTTATGAAATTTAAAAAATATATTCTCAAGTTAAGGTATTAGGAGATAAATGTTTTTTCCATTATAGCTTGAATTATCATTTCACTTAATAGATCTATTGCTAAATAATTCAGTTAGAGATTTTCTTTCATCAAGATTGTTGTGCTGTAATAAATAATTCATTTATAGATACTAATTAATTAAAAATACTATTTGGGAACACTTCTATTTTTTATTTTTATTTTTAATATAATTTATTTATATTTTATTTGAAAAAAATTATGTCTTGTATATTATATGTATTATTATTTTTTATAGAATATTAAATTGATTTACATAAAGATGATACCAAACGCAAGCAAAATAGTTGTAGTAATCATGACCTAATAATAGCGAAAATAATAGTAGTGGTCAACAATCAATGATGGTCAAAGATCATAATCAGTGATGTAATGACAATCAATGATGGCAATGGTTATTTTTAAAAAGCTCAATATATTTTTTTAATAGGTAAAAATAAGAAGTCAAATTGATTCCATATAGAACCTAGAGTTTTGTTATTTGAGAAGAAAATTCATAATGAATTATGAGATTTATCATGAGTTTTTATAATGTACTCATGACTAAATATTCAAATGCTGCACCATTAGCTTGTTAAATATTTTATTACTCCTGAATAATTAATAATAACATAATTAGTGGAATCATAATACATAATTCAATTGTAATTGTTGATCTATTATTAGACTAATCCAAAGCCAAGGAGATCCTAAGCTTAGACATAGATAGGTGAAATACAAAATGCTTCTTACCTAATAACAAAGAGTTTATCCACTACAAGGATCATGATGAAAACCTTACATGAAATTATCTACTTAAATTTTAAACACTTTAATATATTATAATTTTATTTTGTGAAATTATGTGTTTGTGTTTCAATATTATGAACATATATGAAAATTATTAAAAAATTATAATTTCATTGAAGTTAAAGTTTATAAAATCAAGAGAGAATATAATAAATTATAGAAAGTAATTAATTCCTTGAAATCAAGTAATTAATTTTTTTCTTTTTTTTGCATACTTGATCTACAATTTTTTCGGGGAGGGGGATATAAATCCTTTAACTTAAAATAAGGAGATCAATTTATATTAGTCCTTCATATTTTATTAGTATTATAATTTATATTAGACCTTCATATTTTATAATATGTGAATAAAATAATGGTTGATGTTTCGTAGAGAAAATTTTATAATTTATTAAGAAACAGGGGGCTTGGTGATCGTCCACAGCTAGAGGACAAGTTGAGCAATAATTTAACATACCAATATATAAGTAGTTATTATGATGAAAATGCATATAATTATAAATCAAAACACACAAAAAGGATGATCACAAGAGAATAATGATATTTTATTATAAATTTGTCAAAAGGAATTATTTAAATGATGTAAAAATTTAATATATTATGAAACTATTCACTTAACCACTAAGGATGATATTTTCAGAGTATTTGGCAAACAAAATAAAAAAGTTTAAGACTAAATAATATTATCCATCATAGAAATATCTCATAACAACAAATTCTAAATCTCTCTCTCTCTCTCTCTCTCTCTCTCTCTAAGTAAAATTGCATAACACGACCAAATCTTAAAGTAAAAATAATAATAATATGTTGTAGAAATTTTTTTTCTGGAAATTATCCAAATGATGTGACATATAATATTATTATAAAATTATCCATTTAATTACTAAGAATAATGCCTTCATAATATATCGCAACTCAGATGAAAAATTTCAAATAAAATAGTATTATTCATCACAAAGTACTTCACATCAACAAACCCCTCATCTTTCTGTCTCTCTTAATTTTCTTCATGCTATCTATTACACAAGTCTTCAACCAACTAGACATAAATATATCTTATAAAATCTACAAACTTGTTGAGATTCATAAAGGATTACCCTTCTTCAATGACATTGATGTGAGCAAACATCTTCAAATCATGAGATCTTGCTAGAATATCTTTATCCTCCATCAACTTCTCCACTTTTGATCCAACCTCCTCTTTGGAAACTATCCCATTCTTGTCTGGAACCAAATTCAAACCTATCTTCCAAACCTTAGTTATATATTTTTTTCCTAAATAACTGATTAGCAAAATAAGGCCAACAAAGAAAAAGAACTCCCTTTCTTACTTCTTTGATGGTTGAGTTCCAACCACTGTGTGATATGAAACAAGCTATTGCATGATGCTTTAAAACCCTATATTGAGGAGACCAACTAACCATTCTCCCTCAATTTGCAACTCTTTCTTCAAAGCCTAAGGGATAGGTACAATTAATAGATTTATAAGCAAGGTCTAGCCTTATCACCTGTAAGATGAGCTCTAGACCAAGTGCTACCTCTTGAAATTTCCTACAATTAAGATAGTGATGCTTCCAAAGGACACATAAATAACAAAATTTGTAGGTTGCTTGTCAAACCATGCAATGCATTGCTTATCATCGGCCTAGAAATAACTCAAATTAGAATCTCCTCTTGATTCAAAGTTGGGAAGAAGTGGCCCTATAGGATAAATGTGTGGTCTTTTGTTGAAGACTGCTTTTCCAAACTTCTCAAAGCTATTGCAGATTATCATCTTAGCATTAACAGTTGCTTGGTTAAGAGTGATAAAATAGGTGAAGATTATTTTCTTCGTATAAGCATCATTAATGCAGTGCTAGGGGAAGACTATTGTGTCCATGGGAATTATCTATAGGTTCAACTGAATAACTTCCCCCTTCATTGGTGCTCCTTAATTAATAATTAAAATTTATATTCATAAATTCAAATAAATGTAAACTGACATGAACCAATGAAATTAGAGAAAAAAATGTATTGTTGAATGAAGGAAATGTTGGCACATATAAATATATAATAATAATAATAATAATACAAAATGCATTAAAATTCAATATTCATTGTTTGAGAAATTTTCATTGTCTTATATGTAGGATGAAGTGGCACATTTTTTCTCTTCTGTCTTGCACATGGCAACTGCATTGAATCATAGCTTTTATTGGATGCTTAAAACAAAAGTGCAATAGAGAGTAAGATACATAATTTCTTCTTGTTTATTTTAATGAAAATATCGGATCATACCTTCTATAGTATAAAGTTATTAACAAATAGTTATGTTAATTATAATTAATTATGAATAATAAAGAAGGTAATATAGATTGATAACCTATTTTATGTAATTATATGATATGACACTACTAAATATGTTTTCAATAATTATTTAGTAGTAATAATGTAATTAATAAATAAATCAATTTTTAATATATTTGAGCAAATTCAATCTTAAATTCACACAAAACACATATGTAAGAACTTAGACCATTTAGTTGAAAGCTTAAATTCTCAATCACTAAACTAAAATGACTTGCACATAAATAAATTATTTGAATATTACTTCATGTATACATTATAAAAATTCAAATTAAATTCCATAATTGATTATTAAATTTCTCAACTAACAAAACTTTAGGTCTTGTTTGGCATCATTTTGATTTTTTTCTTTTATTTTTAAAATATATTTATTTAATGTAATTTTTGTTTATTTTTATTTTATTTAAATAAATCAATTTGCAATAAAAATTTAAAATAAGTTTTTAAATATTTTGAGTATTTAAAAAATAATTATTAGGATCATTAGTTGTCAATGTCGAGAATCCTTCAATGTCATTCCTATCAGTCCACTAACTCTATTTTTATTGATCATTAGACACCAACAGTTAATAGCTCAGTAGTCTCTACTACTCTATTGTTGATCGTCTTCATTAAGCATAAATTAATTTATTTAATATTTATAAAAATAAAAATATATTTCAAGATGTCAAAATAATTTATTTCAAATCAAAATATTTAATAAATAATAATAATAATTTTAAAAATAAAAAATAAAATTGATCTGAAGTAGACTTTTAGTTAATTTGTATGTATAAATTAATGATTTTGTAGTAATTTATTGAATGGAATGATAATGCAAGTTACTCATCTAATTTGCAGTTAAGCATTAGCCTGAGATGAATTTCATTAATTTTAATAATTTTAAATAGGTACTTAATACCTTGAAAAAAATTATAATTCGTCTATTAAGTTCGTAAGTTAAGCTTTAATATTTAATAAAATATTTGTTAGCATGTTCGCCATCACATGACCATTACATTAGCATTAATTATAGATGTATTAAAACATTGTTATATTAAATAGTTAATGGACAATTAGTCAAATAACATGAATATTCTCAGTGTTTAAATATATCTTCATATCTAACTATTTATATATATATATATATATATATATATATATATATATATATATATATATATATAAAATACCCCTTTCTTCTTCCAGATCTCCTACCAGCAAATCTAAAGTTTTTTTTTTAACGTGATAATATTTTATGACAAATTCCTGAAAGAGCTCACCATCTTTGTTCAGAGTCCAAGCCATGTTGAAATCAGCAATAAATCAGGTGAACTCGGCAGCATTACTTCTCATCAGTTCTTCCAAGAAACTCGGCGTCATCGCCATCATTGATTCCGTCAGCCTCCGGAAGTTGTTGCGATCCTCTTCAGGATCCAGGCCGTCGGGAATCGCCGCAAAATGAATTCCGTCGAAGAACTTAGTCTTGCCAGGCGCCTTCGAAGCGAAAATACGTTGGTGATTGAACTGCGTGTTGATGAAAGTTACGTGAAAGCCGCGTTCTATGAGATGGTAAGATAGCTCCATGAGGGGAATTAGGTGGCCCTGTGCGGTGTAAGGGAGGATAAGCGCATGTGGAGTGCGAGGTGAGCTCATGGCAGGTGTTGAGAGGAACAATTACACTCTTTTAAGCTAATTAGTGTTTATAGGACGGACTCAACATGTTGATGATCTCAATTTATAAGAAGCATTACTGCGTCCGTACAATTTATTAATTCTCTTTAGAATTAAAAATTTAAATAAAATCGAATCAAATTGACATATGCTTTAAAAAATTTTATGATTCTTTTAATTAAAAAAGGTGCATAACCTAAACTTATACTTCAAATCCACTTTTATTTCATCCTAATGTGCCAACCCAAACAAGAAAATCCAATCTAAAAAGATCCAAACAAAACCACATAGATTTTTCCTTAACACAAAACTATAAAAAAAACAAACTGATATAAAACCAAAAATTGTATTTGATTATTAAAGAATTTTAATATCCAACAAAGTTGGAATGTTGGACAAATTTATTGCAATTTAAAAATAATAGTTTCAATTAATATTAGTTAAAACATAAAATTCTCATAAAATGGGGACCAAATTATTATAATGCATAACAAAATGTGGCTTCTTATAAAATCAAATCAGTGGATACATTTAGAGTTGTAAATGAGTCGAGTCAAGTCAAGTACTACAATGTTTAAGCTAATCATTCATTTATTTATTTTATGAGTTTAGCTTGAATATGATCTTAATTTTAACATCTTATTTTCATTTATTTATTAGTTTTATAATTAGATTCATGATAAAATTAAACTTTAATAAGACCTAATTAATTATATATTTGATGTTAAAATTCTAAACATGTAGTCTTAATATTGGCCATAGTTGAATTTATATAGTCTCATAAAAAATCACATGATTCATCACATGCTATTAAAATTGTTTGGTAAATTTTAAGTATTATTTAAAATTGAAATTTATCGATTTTTATTTATTTAATATTTTCTTCATTTATATAATTAATTAATAATGTATAAAGTTGCAAAAGCATAAAAATTATTAAAAAAAATTTAATAGAATAATATAGAATAAGTCATTAAATTAAAATTATTGAGTATGTCTTTATTGTATTTTTATCAAGCTACTTGTTATATAATAAATAAGCAAGTTCTATAAATAAAATTTAAAAGAAAGTTAATGTTTAAATTTAATTGTTTATATTATTTTTAAGATTTTATTCAAATTTATTCAATATGGTATAAAAATAAATATAAATTACAATTATATAAATAATTATATTTGGGATAACTTTTTTTCTCATTTTATAATTTTATTTTATTTTGTTTATATTTCATTTCAAAGGAATTAGAGGATTAATACAAAAGATACTTCTTGAAGAAAAAGTATTTATTGGAGGATATTTAAATGCCCATGTTTATAGAGTGGTAGAAGATTTTAAAAGTGCTCATAGTGGCTATGAATTGAATAATGAAGAAGGTAGACTATATTATATTTTGCCTTAGCCTATGATTTTGTAGTTGCTAATAGTTTATTTAAGAAAATAGATAATTGTATTATTACTTACAAAAATGGATCTAATGAAACGCAGATTAACTATTTTTTGGTAAGAAAAATATATCGTTTAGATTGTAAAGATTGTAAGTTCATTCGGTGAAAGTGAAAGTACCCAACATTATGTTAGTTTTAGATTTTAAGATGAAAGATTGGAAGATGAAAACTAAATCAAATTATTATCCTAGGATTAGATGGAGGTACTTAAAAATACTAATAAAATATTTTAAGAGCAAGCTACAAGAGCTTAAAATTTGAGATGTTCATAAGGAAGCTAATGTTATGTATGAAAAAGTAACAAGTGAAATTAAGCAAGTTGTAAATAATATGCTCAGAGAATCAAAAGAAAAAGCTTTTTTTAATTAAAATAGTTGGTGATAGAGTCATAATATGTAAGAAAAAATAAGAAATAGGAAGCATTATTATATAACTTGATTTAGATGTAAAAACTCAAAGAATTGAGAAAGATATAAAGTGGCCTGTAGAGATTCTAAGAAAGCAATATATGATGCAAAAAATTTAGCTTTTAGTGATTTATACAATAGATTGTATACCAAAGAATGTGAAAGATGTATGCATAAGTTAGCCAACCAAAGAGATAAGAGAAGTAAAGATCTAGTTCAAGTGAGGTGTATTAAGGATGAAAATCGTAAAGTACTTTTCTTAGAAAAGGATATTAAAACTAGGTGGATGAGGTATTTAGATAAACTTTTAAATGAATGATCTGAAAATATAATTGATTTTAGCAACCTTATACCCTAAACAAAAATAGAGAATTTTACTTTTATTGTCAGATTAGTAACTTTGAAGTTAGAGAAGCATTAAATAAAATGAAATGTGGAAAAATAGTAGAACTTGAAGATATTCCAATGGAAGTGTGAAAATGTTTAGGAGATCAAGGAATTTCTTGATAAATCTTTTTAATATTATTTTAAAGACTAAAAAGATGTCAGATGAGTGGAGAAAAAGTTTGTTTTTTTCCATATTTCAAAATAAAGGTGATGCATGAGAGTGTGCAAATTATAGAGGAAGAAAGTTAATATGTCATACATTAAAATTATGGGAGAGAGTAGTTGAGCATATGTTACAATGTGATACAAAAGTTTCTCATAATCAATTTTGTTTAATGCCAGGTAGATCTACTATGGATCCTATACATTTGCTAAGAGGTTTGTTGGAGAAGTATAGAGAAAGTAAGGAGGA
The DNA here is from genome assembly GCA_021442155.1 of Cymbidium sinense. NCBI lineage: Eukaryota > Viridiplantae > Streptophyta > Magnoliopsida > Asparagales > Orchidaceae > Cymbidium > Cymbidium sinense. Next base: position 194,562,676 of record CM038215.1, read on the forward strand.
TCTACATACGATATTTGTTGATTTAGAGAAAGCTTATGATAAAGTTTCAAGAGCTGTTCTTTGGATAGTTATAGAAAAGAAAAGAGTTAATATTGGTTATATTCAACTCATTAAGGATATGTATACTAAAGTCAAGTTACTTGTGTCCAAACATAAGGAGGATTGATAAAATATTTTCCTATTTCAAATGGATTACATCAAAGATCGACTTTAAGCCCTTATCTTTTTCTTTAGTTATGGATGTTCATACTAAGCATTTCGAGAGATGTAACTTAGTGTATGCTTTTGCTAATGACATTCTTCTTGTTGATAAGACTAGAGGGAATCCAAGAGAAATATGAATTATGGAGGTTAACCTTAGAGTCTAAAGGTTTTTGTTTAAGTGGATCTAAAATTGAATATATAGAGTTTAATTTTAGTTGTAGAAGTTCTAGTGGTAGTGTTGTGACATTAGATAAACAAGTCATTAAAAAGAGTAAGTGATTCAGATACCTACGCTCTATTGTTCAAAATGATGGTGAAATATATGAAGATGCTATTAGTAGAATTCAAGTTCGATGGTTGAAGTGGAGGAATGCATCTAACCTATTGTGTGATAGAAAAAGTCTTAAACTTAAGGAAAAATTTTATAAGATGGTGGTAAGACCTACAATGATTTATGGTGTAGAATGTTGGCCAATAAAAGAGAAGCATAAGACTAGGTTAAGTGTTGCAGAGATGATGATGCTCAGGTGGATGAGTGGCCTTACTCTTTAGAGATAAAATGTGAAATGGGTATGTTCGTGAAATAGTTGGAGTAGCTCCAATGGCAAATAAGATTAGAGAGAGTCGCCTTAGATGGTTTGGCCACATAAAGCGTCGGTCATCCGATGACCCGGTTAGGAGAGTAGATGCATTAGATTTGCCTTATGCTAAGAAAGGTAGAGGTGGACCTAAAAAGACTTAGTTAAGTTGTATCAAAAATGACCATAGTATACTTGAATTAAATGAAAATTTGACACATAATAGGACACATTGGAGAAAAATGATTCATGTAGCTGACCCCACATAGTGGGATAAAGGCTTGTTTTTGTTGGAACGCTTAATTAAGAGTACTAGGATCTAAAGCACTAGCCCTTCAACTATCAAACTAATAAGTTCCTTTAATAGAGTTATTATCAAATTTTGTACATCATATATCTGATACTGATTTGAAGGATAAATAAAATTAACATATCATTAATGTGTGTTCAGAACATAATAATATACTTTGATGCTTAAATTCCTATATAATCATTGAGGCTTGCTTTATCTTGTAAAGATTTAATTTGGTTAAGTTCAACAAAATGGGCCTAAACCTAATCTAATGCAATACTTTTCTTGATAGATAAAGTTCTAAAAATATTACCAAACAGTTATTTTTGTAATTAATAAAATCATTTTTGGATTAAATAAATTAGAAAAGGTTATTACTAAGAATTAGGAGAAATTTTAGGGATTATTTTCTAGAATTTTGCAATATTTCTCTAAGTCATCTTTATTTCACTTAACTAAAATGTTATAAATTTAATGTATGTTCTTTTTATGACTAACTTTATTTACTCTTATGTATACACTTTTTTACTACTCTCTTAATATTACTTGAAAACTTCCACTTTCCATGAAAATTATTATGTGATGTTCTAGACATTCAAGTAAGCTCCAAAGCTAAACAATTTATAAAGTTAGAAATGAATAATAGTGCTTCAAAACCCTCTGGCTTGTTGATAGTTTTTAATATAAAATTTTAAAATTAATATTGGTCAAGCTAACTCAATAAAGTATATTATACTGTTTAAGTCCATTGTACTAAATAAGGGTTCATAATATAATCTATGTGCTATGGTTATAAACATCAAATTTATTGACAATAATTTTACAAGTTTCAAATATTATACATCTATATTAGGCATGCATTACCCTAATCATTTGCATGAATACCATCTTATACATGATGAAGTATTTCATTTATAAGGTGATATTATAGGACATATTCCCTTTATATTCATCATCATTTTCTGCATTAATTAAGGCATAATGGCATGGCTTCAAAAATAAATTAGGTAGAGTTAAAAGCATTTTCATTTAAAAATAAAATCTATTATTAGCTTGCTTGATAACCCCTAGTTTGTAGGTCCTTCAATATGTATCTTAATGGTAGGTTAATAAATAGTCTCATATATCCCTACTTGCATATAACAAATGACAACACTCATTTCATATCTAGTGGTAGTTGCTTATTAACATAAATTGATAAAATTTAGGTACTCATACATGTCTCTCTTTGAGTGGTAAAATAATTTGTATTTTTCATATAGGCATGAAAACTCATATGTCTTTCTTGGTGCAGTGAGATGATAGTTAGACCGTAGTATTGACATCACCCAACACGCCTTTCTTGTCATAGTAGGTAGGCTTAGCATAGCCAAAGCCACCCATCATGCAGGGATGACATCAGAATGCTACTAGATCACACAATGATAGGAGAATTAAATAGGGCAAAATGAAGTGCCTATTGAACATAAATTTAGAATCAAACCCAAATCAATTTTAAAAATGCAAAAATATAAAGTCCTAAATATATGAAAATGAATATGAAAAAGTTCATTTACAAGAAGACTTGATACCTTGCCACAAGCATGAATGAAACTTGCTGTAGATTTGTCAACTTGCTTGTGGATGAAGATAAAATAAAGAACAAGCTAAAAGTAGATTAATGGCTCCCGAATGAACAAAATTGGCATTCTTAATAAATACTTGGGTCATGATGTATTGGATATTCAATCTATTAAAAGTACTCAAGTCAAAGAACGGCAAGAATTGAGACTTATACTTGACTTATAAGAGATTCACATTGGGTTGAGAGTCCAACTTTCAAATAAGAGTAAAATGCAAATTGACCTTGAAGATAAAGTTGTGTTGGAATTGCTCACTCGCCAATAAGTATGGACCAAGTCTAACTCTAACTGAAAATTCTAATGAATGATTGACATGGAGCAAATAAAACATTTCATTTTGAATGATTAAATAGAACCTAGAATGCATTAGACCATCAAATTTGCAATAAATGTATAAATGAATAGAAGGTGTTCGTTGCATTCAAAGTATAAATGCTAGAAAAATTTCTTTAACAATAAAATACATGTGCAAGAAAGTGACATTAAATAATTAAAAAGGTGATGCACACTTTACAATTGTATTGCACTTGCTTGTATATAAGTAGATATAAAGATTTTTTGAGCTTTGCATGAGTTTGGATCAACCTTTTAAATCAAATTTGACACCCTATAAGTCATGCAAATTTCTTTAAAAGCGTAAGCCCTTTTAGTATTGTATCATCAATAGTGAACACTTACATGGGCCACAACACATGTTAAACACTTAATTCTAGTGTCCCAAATTGCTACACGAGGTAAGACTAATAAGCCTATATCTCATCTTACTTTGAAAAGCATGCAAATATATCAAGTAATTACATTAAAATCCATGTAACCATGCAATGTATATGCACACCTTCCTTAGTGTTTCATCAACATAGTGAGGTTGTCTGCTTCACCTAATTAGTCCAATTCTTCTTTCACGATCATTGTCAATAGGAATAATGTTATTTAATAATATTGCAAATGATAAATCTCAATAAAATGAATGTAAAAAAAATTGGTTGAAATTATTGCATTTAATTCAATCACATCAATTCTATTTTGTTATCTTAAAATGTTTTTATAAAGATATAACGTATTTAAAAAAAATACAAGTTCTCAATATTAAATGCAAAACATGATCATGATTTCCAGTCATAAGCATAATCCTTTATGCTTGAAATAGAGTTAACATGATCTATTATGTAGTAGATTTTCAAGAAAATTTTAAATCATACATAATTTTACATTTGGCAAGTAGAGTTGATAAGATTTGTGCCTCAATTAGAGACATGAATTGGATGGGTTAATTAATAACAAATTCTCTAAAATTTTAACACCAAATAATTTTAAGTTCAAATGATAATTAATCATTAAATAACCATAAAATTTAATGAAAAAAAGCATTTAAATGAAACTCATCATTCAAAAATTAAAGCTAAAAATTCATCAACCCTTAAAAATTTTTAAGCAAGGATAACAAATTTAAAAAATTATAACTGAAAAAAGAACCAGTGTCAAGTCAACTGTATTTTTATGTTTACTCTCAATAAATCACATGCCACTAACAACGTTGATTGTATCCTTTGTCCTCATGGTTTTGCCCCTAAATATCATCACAAAAATAGTGGTTACAACTAGAGTCCTCTGATCAAGTGATTTACTCCTTAATGGCTCCACCAAATTTTGTTCACTATTGTAGTCCATTTATTTCCTAATCGTCATCCCTCTTGAGTTGTGAATCATAGGATACATTTGACAGAGCATAAAGTCTTTTGTTAGTTAAGATAGACTTGAAGTTGTCTCCTTAAATAAACATTAACTTAGATCTACAAGGTTCCCTTAAATGAAGTAATTCATGGTTGCTAATAAGGATCTTTTGATTTGGTTGGGTTGACTACCTCTTTTGACTAAATAGGCCAAGGGATATGATTGCCCAAGATGACGAAACCATATGATCCTGATCATGCACATCATCATTTCCTCAATTATATTCATTAAGTTAATAATGATAAATTCTAAAATTTTATACTCAATTTATTGATACTATACATTAAGCAATTTATGACCTAATGACTAGACTTAATCAAAAGTTATCTCTCACTATTCGGAGAGGTAATTAACTATAGGTGCTTGTACTTATAGAAAACTTGTAACCAAGTTGTTTTCCTCACTTTTATTGAGGTTGACCACCCTCCCCTTAGACATATGATATAATCTAGGCACTAAGGTTGTGTTAACCTCAAGTGAGATTAATAATCACCATAATCTCAATGAATTAGCTAAACTACCAAATCTGACTTCTCCAAGCCTCCTCCTAGCTAGCCATCACCTCCCCAACCAACATTAATGGTGATTTTCGGCCACCATTAAAAAGATGGGGGAAGAGAGACTTGGCTCTCTCTGAGTTAGCTAAAAATAACCCTTGGAGCTCCTCTGATAAAAGCCGCACCTTCCCCACTTCCTTCGACACATAAAATAATGAATTACGGCCAAATTCCGGCGATCGACGAGGAGGCAAGTGGGTATATTCCTTCTAGAGCTTCCTCTCATGCCAAAGAATGTGCTCGTATCAAAAAATTTCAGCTCAGTGAGGTTATTTCTCTAAAACTTAGAAAATTGATAGGCTCTTCTTTTTGCATGAATACTCACTCGATTCTAGGAATTTTCTTTTGAAAACCTTTATATTTTTCATTTCCAAGCTTCACTATGAAAAATGCCTTGTTTTTCAGCCAAGATCGTTAGAAAATGGGGATGAAATGGGCTCGCTTGTGCAGCCCCATCTATTCGTCTGGCTCCGTTCACAGTATGGGAAGAAGAATTGGCGACAGCCATCCGCTCCCCTATTTATGAGATGGATGGGTGTGATTGGAAGGTCCGTTGGATTTAATCTTCACCCTTGGATCAGCGGATTAGATTTGGACCGTCCGATATGAAATCAGACAGTCCAGATTTGTCTGATTGAGGTTCATTTTCCTGCCCAAATGATGAGTCGGTACTTGTGTGGCCCAATCAGGCTACGACACGTGTGATATGCAGCCCTGTGAGTGCTAACTCAGCACTAACTAGGTTAAGTAAAAAAAATCTTAGACTTTTTTAACTTAAAAAATACTAAAAAATCATTTGAAACTTCAAAAATGTATAAAAAATAAAATACTCTTAAAATTATAAATAAAAGCTTCGTTGGATTAGCCTCTTGAAAGGATCTATTAAACCCAAAAACAATTTTTATTGGGTGTTGCAATTTTAATTTTAGTTTGAATGAAAATTGAAGTTCTCTAATTAATTCTAAAATAATAATCAAATTAATATCAAATTTTTTAGGAAATGAAATAAAGGTCGAAACACACCTACAATAAAAATTTCTGGTTCGAATGATGAGTGTATTAAATGTTATTGAAATTCAATGTTTAGAGACCCATGTTAGAACTAATTCATTAAAATTCAGAAAAGTTATGGAAAATGATCAAAAGAGCTCAAACAGTTATAAATGACTCTAGCGAACCTCATAAAATGATAAAATCCTCTGAAACCCATTAAACATCTAAAGGACCTAATTAGGAGATTAATAAAATTAAATAAATCAATTAATTGACCTGAAATTTGAAAAATCACGATAAATCAAATAAAATTTTAAAAATTTCAAATAAACCATCTTTGACTTTATCTTTCAGAGAGGAATCAAGAAAATTTAAAAGTCCTAATTAGTTTTTAATATATTGAGTTTAATTTCATTTTTATTGGAAACATCAAAACCTTAATTAACCCCAAATTACCTTTCATCATGATGAAACTTTAGGAGATAAAATGGAATAGAACCTTGTGCTCCAAAAACACTTTAAGCTAAAATAATGAATAAATTAAAAGTTATTAAATTTTAAAGTTCAAACGTCTAATTTTATAAAATAATTACTTTAAAATTTAGAAAATCATAGAAATCATTAAAATAGGTTAAATCACTTTAATTAACATCAAGGGACCTTAAGAAAATAAGGTAATCTTCTAAAGCTTGGTAAAAAATCACTTAAAATTAGGCTTTTAATTAATCAACATTAATTGAATATATCAAAACTAAATTGTCTAAAAAAATTTTAAAATATCAAACCAAATTCATGAATAAAATAAGACATAAACTCTTATTAACTAAATCTTAAATTAAATTAAACAAATATCACATAATCTTCCATTTAAACTAAATTAAACATAAACTTAAACTTAATTAACTAAGCGAATAAAGGTCAACTAAACATTAATTAAATTTCACATTTAATTTTTACTGAATCATCAAATGATTAATTAAATCTTTAATATCAACTCATACAACCAAATTAAAAGCTCCAACAACTAATCAAATTCTAATTAAATTGATAAAATATTATGATCAACTTACAATTAAACTTTGATTAACTATATCAAATTAATAAAACTTTCTAATTAAATTAATTTAACTCTTTAAACAAATTAATTAAACTCTTTAATTAAATTAATTAAACTCTTTAATCAAATTAATTAAACTTTTTTTAAACAAATTAATTAAAACACTTTAATCAAATTAATTAAACTATATAATAAAATTATTAAACTCTATAATCAATTAATTAAACTCTTTAAACAAATTAATTAAACTCTTTAACCAAAATAATTAAACTCTTTAAACAAATTAATCAAATTTATTTATCAAATTAATTAAACTCTTTAAATAAATTAATTAAACTTACTAATCAAATGAATTAAACTCTTTAAATAAATTAAATAAATTTTTAAAAAAAATTAATGAAAGTTATTAATCAAATTCTTTGATCAAATTAATTAAACTCTTTAACCACATTAATCAAACTCTTTGATCAATTTAATCAAATCAAATTAAACTTAAATTATCCTTGCTTAAATTAAGACAATCAACTACTTGACTAAGTTAAACTCAATTTGAGTAAACAAATTTAAATAGAATGAACTAACTTAGCCATTAACTAAACTTTGTGTAAACTAATTGAACAAGGCAATTATGAACACTCTAATCATGTAATATAACAAATCGAATCATTAGGGACTAAACCTAGTTAAATTAATTATGTAATCCAATTAAGTAAGCTTTAAACAATACTAAGAACTTAACCAAACATGTTATAATATCACTTCTTAACTAAGATAATTATATCACCAAGATGATTCAATTAAACTCTTAATAATTTAGCTTCAAACTAATTAGATAACCAACTAAACATTTAACTAACAATTGAATCTATTTGAATTGATCATTTAAATTTAATTGAGTCATAACTAAACTTTAATCAAATCAATTTTCTAAAGTAAACCATGAACAAATGAATAAAACAATCAAATTGTCAATCAAATCAAGTTTATTAAATATGTTAACCTGATTAAACATTAATCACAAAATTAATCTATATGATAAAAAACAACTTAAATTCAATAAGTCAAACTAACTTGAACCTTAATGATTGGTAAGAATTAAATCAATCATGAAGTAATAGTTGAACATTAACCAAATTAAATCAAATAAGCAATAAACTCTAGTCAATTCAATTAAATACATATAGCCAAACTAAATTCAATTCAATTGCTTTAATAGTGAATTAATTAACCATAACATATGTAAGTTTAATAATCAAATTAAACATGGACTCTAATTAATACTTCTTTAACATAATAGATGAATAAGGTTAAATGAAGTTCTAATTATAAATAATCAAACTTAACAAATGAAGGCAAATCTTTAAATCACTCAATGCAATTGAACTAATAAATAAAAAAAACTAAATCAACTTGAAATATTTAAATCTAATACTCAAATTAAATCTAGTAGGAAGAATGAATAAAATAATCAATATAAAATACATGAAATCAAACAACCATAATAAATTTATTCTAAACCTTAATAAACTAATAATAATAATAATAATAATAACAAAAGTTAAATATGAAAGCCATTAAATCATATCAATTCCAAACAACATTAGAGTAAATCAATCAACATAAAACACAAATAAATCAAATTAAATAAAAAGGATCAAACTAAACCAAATAATCATGTAACTAAAATTAATATGCAAATCAAACAACTAAATTCAATAATCTAAATAATTAAGCTCTTGAATCCAAATGAAAGATCACATTAGACTTTGACCAAGTTACAAGTTAATTAAATTGAAGTATATTCATTACTCCAAATATTTTAAATGAAATGGTTAAATTAATAATTCTAATAACATTGAAATAACCTAATCAATATTAATCATATATATAATTAAAATTGAAATAAAAAGAAAGAATTAAATATTAATTCAAAGATATTGAAGTGTCAAAAATTTAATCAAATAAAACTTAAAACCTAATAAGTCCAAAATCAAACAATCAAAATACATGAAGTTAAGCAAACCAAAATTTTGAGATCTAATCAAAATCAAACAATTGAATTGAATTATTCAAATAAACTCAAATGATTTAATTAAGATATGTAGGTTCTTAGTTTTCCCTTAGAATGAATTTTCACTTCATGGTGGAAAATTCTCAAATTCTCCCTTACTAGGATGAGGATGTTGATTGAAATAGGATATACCCAAAGTGAAATTTATTTTATTCTATATTCTTTAAAATTCAAATTCAATTTTAATAAATAAATAATTAAAATTAAATCATAAATCAACTAAACCATTTAAAGTGAAACCACCTAATGGTAAATTAAACAAATCTTTAAATGAAATCAAAATTTAAACTTAAGAAAGCCTAATCTTCATACCATATAGCCCAATTCTTACACACTAGAATATTAGCCAGATCCTAGACTTAGTTTAGGTTAATGTGTTATTGTAGTGTATTGATTTTTCTATTTAGTGATGTAATATTTTAAACTATATGTTAGGATTTTTTGTATGTTAGTATGAATCGTAGCTCATTATTTCTTAGACAAATGATGCTTTTTATAGGGGATTTTGCTTAAAGGACTAACTGTAATAAGAAAATTATAATTGTCTTTTCTTGTAGGTGTTGCTTAAAGTTCATAGGCATAATCCATTAAAATAGGAGGGCTTGGTGACCCAAGGTAGGGTGCTAATCCCAAATGTGTAAGACATAACTGTTTGGTTTGAATGTGTGTTATGCTAATCCTTGTTTTGTAAGTGTTGATTTTTTATTTTATAAAATATAATTTTTGCAATAAGATTAAGATTAGAGCTTTGGGGTTTAAAATGATCAGTGGCTAGAAGACTTTAACCTTGGAGGCCCTATGATACCTAGAGTACTTATTCCATGAAGTGAAGATGAAGACTAAAATTGAAGACACCCATAGCTATATTTTTATTATGGTAATTGACTGTATAAAATTTACTATTATGATGTATTGGTTTGGAGTACTATTATGATGAATAATACTATTATATCCTTTTTTGCTTTGCGATTATTATAAATTATTATCTTAAATGATATCATGGATTATTTCATAATATAGTATATGCCACATCTTTGAGATAATTCTTATGATAATTGTTTTTTAATAAAACATAGTTATTATTTGAAGAACATCTTCTTTTATGTATCTTAAACAATGATGTATATTAAATTCACAATATCTACTTTTATATTCGCATCTTCTCTCTATTATGTCATGCATACTCATTAAATGGATACTAAAAAAATTATCTATTTAAAATACTATTTGTTTTACATTAAAAGTTAGAGATAAAGCATACAGTAAATCAAATTAAGAATATATATAATGATGAGTTCTCCTCTAGCTAATGAGTTCTACTCAGATAAAGTAGAGTGTGCCAATTTTTCATTAAAATTAATAAATGTCACGTAGTTGTTTATGATACCTCTTCTAGGTAATCATTACATATTATTTCTACACAATCATTTCTTGCAAAATTAAAAAAAAAAATGTTTCACGAAAGCATGTCAATCGAATACATAAAGGTTAATTTAAATTATTTTATTTAATATTGAATTAATAAAAAAATATTGCTATAAATACATGGGTGCTATTAATAGATCTATTGCAAAATAATTTATAGATACTTTTTTTTATCGTCAAGGTTATCGGTGGTAGTAAATAATTCATATATAGATATTAATTTTATTTTAATTTTTAATATAACTTATTTATATTTTATTTGAAAAAAATATGTCTTGTATATTACTAAGGAGATCCTAAGCTTACATGAAGATGATGACAAAGAAGATGATGACAAGCAATCATGAGCTAATGATAGTGACAATGACAATAGGGATCAATAGTGACCAAAGATGTTAATGGGTGATCGTGGCGTAAAAAAATGATGATAGTTATTTTTTAAAAGCTCAACATATTTTTTAAAATAAGTAAAAAAATAGAAGTCATAATGATTAAAAACTAAGCCTAGTGTTTTGTTAGCAGAGAAGAATATTAATAATCAATTAAGAGATTTACCATGACTTTTTATAATGTACACATGACTAAATATTCAAACACCACACCATTAACTTGTTAAATATTTTATTACAACTGAATAATTAAAAATAACATAATTAGTGGGATCATAATACATAATTTAATAATAATTGTTGACCTATTATTAGACTAATCCATAACCAAGGAGATCTAAGCAGACATAGGGTGCAATACAAAAAAGCTTATTACCTAGCAACAAATTGAGCAAAGAAGATGATGAAGACCTTACATTAAATTACCTAGTTAAAATATAAACATTTTAATATATTATAATTTTATTTTGTGAAATTATGTGTTGTGTTTCAATATTATGAACATATATGAAATAAAAATAAAAATTCTAATTTCATTAAAGTTAAAATTTTTGAAATCAAGAGAGAAAATTATAAAATTATAGAAAGTAATTAATTCCATGAAATCAAGTAATTGATATATTTCTCTTTGCATACTTTATCTACTTTTTTTGAGGGGGAGGGGGATATAAATCCATTGACTTAAAATAAGGGGATCAATGCAAACCCTCCCCCCCCCCCTTTATTATTTTCTTCTCTACTAGTATTTTGATTAATATTAGACCTTCATATTTTATAATATGTGAATACAATAATGGTTGATGTCTCGTAGAGAAAAATTTATAATTTTTTAAGAAAGTAGGGGCTTGATGGTCAGTGATATCTAGAGGAGAAGCCACCCACCCCACCCCCACCCCCACCTTATAATTTTCTTCTCTACTAGTATTTTGATTTATATTAGACCTTCATATTTTATAATATGTGAATACAATAATGGTTAATGTCTCCTAGAGAAAATTTATAATTTCTTAAGAAAGTAGGGGCTTGATGGTCAGCGATATCTAGAGGAGAAGCTAAACAACCATTTAACAAACAAAAAAAATTAAAAATATAAAACTAGATATTTTGATGACAACGCACATAATTATACATCAAAACACACAAAAAGACGATCACAAGAGAATAATGATATTTTATTATAAATTTGTCTAAAGAAATTATTCAAATTGTAAACGTGACTTCACAGAAGGGCTAGGAAGAGATGTTTCTCTATATGAATATGTCCACCCCTAGTATTACAGCATTCAGTAGTATTTATAGAGCGATGGTATACATTAGGTAGTTGCGATCTTACGGTGGCAGTATGATTTGTTTACGAGTAGCGGTGAGGATGAGAGTGCATTGAGCACGCATGTGATTCTTGTAGTCGGGAGGGGAGAAGGGAATCATAGCGGTTTCTTCGGGATGGTGGAGGAATAGTAGTATTGTTATCACAAATAAGGTAAAATACAATATATTATGAAACTATTCACTTAACCACTAAGGGTGATATTTTCAGAGTATTTGGCAAACAAAATAAAAGTTTAAAACTAAATAATATTATCCATCATAGAAATATCTCGTACCAACAAATTCTGCAACTCTCTCTCTCTCTCTCTCTCTCTCTCTCACAAAGTAAAATTGCATAACACCACCAATTAATGAATCGCAAAAATAAATAAAATAATAATATTTTATAGAAAATTTTTTTCTGAAAATTACCCAAATGATGTGACATGTAATATTATTATAAAATTAGCAATTTAATTACTAAGAATGATACCTTCATAATATATGGCAAGTCAAATAAAAAATTTCAAACAAAATAGTATTATTCATCACAAAAGTACTTCACATCAACAAACCCCACATCTTTGTCTCTCTTAATTTTCTTCATGCTATCCATTACACAAGTCTTAAACCGACTAGACTTAAATGTACCTTATAAAATCAACAAACTTGTTGAGATTCATAAAGGATGACCCTTCTTCAATGACACTGTTGTGAGCAAACTTCTTCAAATCATGAGATCTTGCCAGAATATCTTTATCCTCCATCAACTTCTCGACTTTTAATGCAACCTCCTCCTTGGAAACTATCCCATTCTCATCTGGAACCAAACTCAAACCTATCTTCCAAACCCTAGTTATATATCTTTGGTTAAATAAGCGTCGACAAAATAAGGCCAAAGAAAAGGCACTCCATTTCTTACTCCTTCAATGGTTGAGTTCCAACCACAGTGTGATATGAAACAAGCAATTGCATGATGCTTTAGAACCTTATATTGAGGAGACCAACAAACAATTCTCCCTCGATCTGCAACTCTTTCTTCAAAGCCTAAGGGATAGGTGCAATTAATAGATTTATTAGGTCTGCCTTACCACCCATAAGAATGGTCGACCACTGAGCTCTAGACCAAGTGCTAACTCTTGAAATTGCCTACAATTAAAGATAGTGATGCTGCCAAAAGACACATAAATAACAGAATTTGTAGGTTGCTTGTCAAGCCATGCAATGCATAGCTTATCACCGGGCAAGAAATAACATAAATTTGAATCTCCTCTTGATTCAAAGTTGGCAAGAAGTGGCCCTACAGGTAAAATGTGTGGTATTTTGTTGAAGACTACTTTTTCAAGCTTCTCAAAGCTATTGCAGATTATCATCTCAGCATTAAGAGTTGCTTGATTATTAGTGATAAAGGAATTGAAGATTGTTTTGTTCGTATAAGCATCAGTAAAACAACGCCAGGGGAGGATGGTTGTGTCCATGGGAGTCATCTCTGGGTTCAACTGAATAACTTCCTTCTTCATTGGAGCTCCTAAATTATTAATTAAAAATAATATTCATTAATTCAAATAAATGTAAACTGACATGAACCAAGTATATAGAGACACTGCAATTAGAAAAGGAAAATTGGATGATTGAATGAAGGAAATGTTGGCACATATAAAAATATATAAATTTTATGAAGAACTCTAGATATTCATCTATGAATTAGATCAAGATATCCAAAATATGAGATATTTATAAAATAATACTAATATTAATAATAGTAGTAGTAGTAGTAGTAGTAATAATAATAATAATAATAATAATAATAATAATAATAACACAAAATGCATTAAAATTCAATATTCATTGCTTGACAAAATTTCATTATCTTATATATAGGCTGAAGTGACACTCATTTGTTCTCTTTTGTCTTGCACATGGCAACTACAATGAATCAGAACTTTTATCAGAAGATTAAAACAAAAATGCAATAGAGAGTGAGATACATAATTTCTTCCTGTTTATTTTTCAAAAAAAAAATATCCCATCATACCTTTCTATAGTTTAAAGTTATTAAAAAATAATTATGTTAATTATAATTAATTATGAATAATAAATAAGGTAATATATATTAATCAGCTATTTTATAAAATTATAAAATATGATAACACTAATTATTCTTTTAATAATTATTTTGTAGTAAAAAAGTAATTAATAAATAAATTATTTTTTGTGATATTTGAGCAAATTTAATATCAAATTCACACAAAGTTTTAGTACAAGAGCTTAGGCCAGTTAATTAAAATCTTAAACTCTCAATCGTTGAACTAAGATGGATTATGCATAAATAAATTGCTTGAATATTAGGTCATGTATCCATTATAAAAATGCATATTAAATTCGATAATTGATTATTAAATTTGTCAACTAACAAAACTTGAGGCCCTGTTTTACATCATTTTGACTTTTTTTAAAAATATATTTATTTAGTATAATTTTCATATATATATATATATATATATATATATATATATAACATAATTTTAAAATATTTTGAGTAATTAAAAAAATAAGAATTATTTTCATTGATTGTCAATCTCGATTATCATCCAATGTCATCCTTCGCCTATTACTGCCTACTAACTCTATCCATTATTGATCATTGGACATCAATGCATGTTGTTAATACCTCATCAACCCCTACAGCTCTCTTATCGATCATATTCATTATAGTATAAATTAATTTATTTAATATTTAATAAAAATAAAAATATACTTCAATATGTCAAAATAATTTATTTCAAAATCAAAATATTTTAAAAAAATATTAATAATTTTAAAAATAAAAAATATAAGTGATCACAAGTAGACTTTTAGTTAATTTATATGTATAAATTAATGATTTTCAGTTGATCTATTAAATGCAATGATAATGCATGTTATTCACCTAATTTGCAATTAAACATTACCTCAAAAAAAATTATAATTCATCTAAGTTAAACTTTAATATTTAACAAAAAATTTGTTAGCATGATGGCCATCACATGATCATTACACTAGCATTAATTATAAATGTATTAAAAAAATATTTGTTATATTAATGGGCAATTAGTCAAATAACATGAATATTCTCAGTGTTTAAATATATATTCATACCTAACTAACTATTTATGTATTTATTTATAAAACACCCCGTTCTTCTTCCATATCTCTTACAAGCAAATCTGATGTTTTTTCACCGATAATTTTTTTATGAGAAATTATTTAAAGAGCTCACCATCTTCTTCGATGAGTCCATCTATAAGAAGCTCAGGGATGCTAAAACGGCAAAGACTCCGAGCGGTACGGCTGACGTTCGAAGCCCGACGTTCTTTGCTATGTTCAGAGTCCAAGCCATGTTGAAATCAGCAATAAAGCAGGTGAACTCGGTATCATTACTTCTCATCAGTTCTTCCAAGAAACTTGGCATCACCGCCATCAATGATTCCGTCAGTGATATGAACACATATCCCCAAGCCAACAACAGAAACAAAAGAAACAGAAGAAGGCCATATTGGCTAAAAGATTTCACAAGTATGGAGAAAATAGAAAATAGAGAATAAATTACAGCCTTAGAACAGAGAGGAATAAAGAAATAAATATTAGCAAATTATTACAAAACAAGAAATAATTACAATAATAATAAAGCTCCCAAAAGAAGCAGAGAGAGATACATCAAAGATGCAATTCCCCGGAACCATATACAACAGTTGCTCACAAAGGGAAAGACTCATCCAATACATATGAAATAACAGGAAAGATTAGTAAAAGGAAGGCGATATGCAAGAAATCAAGAAATACAATACACAGAGGCAAGAACTATAACAGAATCTAACCGAAATTAGTTACAAAAGACATAGCAGATGAACCTTCTAGAAGAGCAACCAGAAACTATAAATAGAGAGGAGATCAAAACAAGAAGGGATCGAAAAATTATCTCAAGAACTCCTCCTCTGACTCCAGTCTTCTCCTTCCTCCTCCAGACCTTTCTGGGCGTGCCGGAATCCTTCCAGGAGAACAGCGCCGCCATCTC
Source organism: Cymbidium sinense (assembly GCA_021442155.1). NCBI lineage: Eukaryota > Viridiplantae > Streptophyta > Magnoliopsida > Asparagales > Orchidaceae > Cymbidium > Cymbidium sinense. The sequence continues at coordinate 194,578,957 of CM038215.1, forward strand.
CCCATGGATCGCTCTTCCTCTCAGAGCTCTCTCTCAGGAACCCTAACTCTCTCAAATACCCAAAATGACTCCCGAGCCAATCTCTTCCCAATTCAAATGAGAAGTCCTGGGAAGCTTCATCAGCAGCGAGGATAAAATCAATGCGACACCTCCATTCCATCGACGATCCTTAGTCATCCCGTACATCACGCTTGTCTCCCTCCAACACCTGTAATCCACTCAGTTCAACAATGATCAGGAACCGCAGGATAAAATAACACATCAAAGGGTCTACAAGAAAGCAACTACATCCACGGTTCAAAGCGGCTGAGAAACGCAATCCAAGTGATCAATCCAGCGAGTTAAAGGTGCTAAATCCAGCGGATCGAAAGCACCATAAAACCCTTCCTCCTCTGCTACTCGGTAGGGTTTACCACTCGGTGGGTCAACTCGGTGAAACGACTTCCAAGCGGTGCGGTCAATCCGGAAATCGAACCCAATTAGGACTGTAGCGCGAATAGAACTATTCACTCAAGCCTCACTCAATTACAAAAATTAGGCCGTATCATTGGTGCCCTTGTTGATTCCCACAACTCAAACAATGGTAGATGGCACAAGACACATAGCTAAAACTATTGATGAATGTGTAAACAGGCTAAACAAAAATGATGAGCAAATGCAATCCATTATTATGATACTAAATGAAGTATCTAGAATATTATCAGCAATAGAGGAGAAACTTGATAAATCCTCTCAAGATGAACAATCAGTATGTAACTCATACCCACCAGAATTTCCTAGACCTCAATTTCAAATAGCTAGACCAGTCAAAATTGATATGCCAAGATTCAATGGTGACAACCCAAGGGGTTGGCTCTTTAAGGCAGATCAAATTTTCCAATATTATAACACTCGAAGATCAAAAGTTCATAATTGCTTACATGTGGATGGCTGCACTTATGGTATCGTGGATGCATGGCAATAAACAATTAAATACATGGAATCAGTTCAAAGAGCAAGTAATTCAGAGGTTTGGACCCTCCCTTTATAGAGATTTAAGGGGTGAATTGGCTAAACTGCAATAGAAATCCACAGTCCAAGAGTTTACAATGAATTTGAAGAGCTAGCCAACCAGATTTCAGGAATTTCTCCTGAATTTTTACAGAGTTGTTTTGAATCTAGATTAAAACATGACATTAAAAGAGAAGTGAGGGCACTACAGCCAACCTCATTACAATAAGCTTTTCAATTAGCCAAGTTAATGAAAGATAGATTACAAGTTGACATATCTACAACCAGGCCTTCCAGATTTTCTACACACCACATGTGGTAATGAACAGCTCTACAGAATGGCAACCACTATCCACAATACCCAACAAGACCACGATACCCATTCGAAAATGCTCAATTGGAAGACAGAAAAAGAAGAGGTCTCTGTTTCAATTGTCATGAGAAGTTTCACAGTGGTCATATGTGCAAATCCAAACTCTTTACTCTTGTAGTAGTCAATGATGAGCAAGACTACCCTATTCAAACTGAATCATGGCAAGATCTTGATTTAATTTAGGAAGAGCTCCCTGAAATCAGCCTTAATGCTTTTACAGGACAGTCAAATCCTAGAACTCTAAGGTTACAGGGAATGATTGGCAACAAACAAGTTCAGTGCTTGTGAGTGGTGTGACCCACAACTTTATTCAATCTAAACTTGCCAAGTTTCTAAACCATACTGTCACATCCAGTTTTAAAGTGTTGGTAGGGAATGGAGAGACTCTGTTGCGGGTTTGCTCTAATATTCTATTCACCTACAAGGATACACTTTCACTCGATTGCTACCTTCTTGGATGCAAGGATGTGGTGTTAGGAGTTCAATGGCTGGAACAATTAGGTGAATGCACAATGGATTACAAAAAGCTCACCATGAAGTTCTATCAAAATGACAAAGTAATTCAACTACAAGGAGATACTTCAACAAAAGTAGACAACATTACATTCCATCAGTTTACCAAGTTGCACAACCAGAAAGATGTCATTTCTTACTTACAGATCAAAGGAATTCGAGGGAGCGACTTTCCTACTCGAGAATTCACACTGCATACAATGTATTAGCACAATACCAAGAATTGTTCAGATCCAGTTACCTTGCCTCCCCAAAGGGAGATTGACCACCAAATACATACAACACGGAACTCAACCGTCAGGTTAAAACCTCTGATATCCTCACTTTGAAAGAAATAGAAAAAAGCATTAAAGAAATGATGGATCTGAGGCATTATAAGGAAAGTACCGACCCTTTCTCATCCCCAGCATTGCTAATAAAAAAAAAGATGGCACTTGGCATTTTTGTGTAGATTATAGGGCCTTAAACAAATTCACCATACCTGATAGGTTTCCCATACCAACTCCTGAAGAGTTGATGGATGAATTATATGGAGCCACTATTTTTTCCAAGCTAGATCTAAGATCAGGTTATCATCAAATCAGAATGGCAGAAAAGGACATTTACAAAACTGCTTTCAGAACACATGAAGGTCACTATGAATTCATAGCAATGCCTTTTGGTTTAACCAATGCCCCTTCAACCTTTCAAGCACTAATGAATTCAGTGCTTAAGCCATTCTTAAGAAAATTTGTTCTAGTTTTCTTTGATGATATACTCATATACAGCCAAACCTTGGAATTACATCAAGGGCATCTACAAGCAGTACTGGAACAACTGAAGCAACACACCTTATATGTCAAACCATCCAAATGTTCTTTTATTCAAAACAGAATAGAATATTTGGGACATATTTTATCAGCACAAGGGATAGAGGTGGATCCCAAGAAAATACAAGCAGTACAAGCATGGACTATGCCAAAGTCAGTAAAACAGTTAAGAGGATTTTTGGGATTAACAGGATATTATAGAAAGTTTGTCAAAAACTATGCAGAAATTGCTTCCCCTCTAACATCAATGCTTGCCAAACAACAATTCCACTGGACAGAGGAATCAACAACAGCATTCACAAAATTGAAAGAGGCTATGATAAAATTACCAGTACTAGCATTTCCCAATTTTACTATGCCATTTATCCTAGAAACAGATGCCTCTGGGATAGCAATAGGAGCTATATTAGCTCAGAATAATCACCCTTTAGCTTATTTGGTAAAAGTTAAATCCTACAATGCAAAAATCCTCAACTTATGCTAGAGAACTCTATGCTATCACTGAAGCAATTGCCAGATGGAGACAATATTTACTGGGTGCCAAATTTACTATCAGAACTGATCAGAAAAGCATTAGAGAATTATTACAACAAATTATCCAAACACCTGAGCAACAAAGGTTCTTACTTAAACTATTGGGATTTGATTATACTATTGAGTATAAACCAGGAGCTTCCAACAAAGTTGCTGATGCTTTATCAAGAAAGGAACCCAACACAGAAACAAATTCTAATGAGAATCATTCAAGTATGGTCCTACATCATGCTTATACTCAGCGTTCACAATTACTTGATAGATTAAGAGGAAACTAACTCCAATACTGAACTACAAAAGCTGCAGCAACAAATAGCAGACAACCCTGGACTGTTTCCAAAATATAAAAATATTAAAGGATTAATATACTATAAAAATAGGATTGTCATATACCAGAATTCAGATATCAGGCAAAGAATTATCAGAGAATTACATTCCACACCAACTGGAGGGCATACTGGAACTCATAAAACTTTGGCTAGAATTGCTCAGCAATTCTACTGGAAACACATGAAAAAAGACATACAACACTTCATAGCAACTTGCCCTATATGTCAACAAGTGAAATATGACACTCAAAAGCCTGCAGGGTTACTACAACCTCTCTTTTACCATGACATTTGGGAGGAAGTATCAATGGATTTTATTCAGTCTACCAAAGTCTCATAACAAAAGCTGCTATATTAGTGGTGGTAGACAGTTGTCAAAATATGCACATTTTTTTGCCAACCCTTTCTGACCTCCTACATAGCTCACCTTTTTGTTTGGACATTGTCAACTACATGGTATACCCCAAGGAATAATTTCTGATAGAGACCCTCTATTCATGAGTAATTTTTGGCAAGAAATATTCAAATTAAGTGGTACTACATTAAGCCATAGCGATTACCACCCACAGATGTGGCCAGGGTTACCAAGAATCTAGCAATATCTAAGGAGTTTTGTTATGGACTAGAAATTGGTTACAATTTATGCTGGAATTTTCCTATAACACATCCATCAATACTTCCACCAAAATGACTCCTTTTCAAGCAGTTTATGGTAGACCTCCTCCTACAATCATTCCATATACTGTCACTACAGCTACTAATCCAGAAGTAGACTCAGTATTACAACAAAGGGACAAGATCATACAAATACTTATAACAAATTTACAGGAGGCTCAAAACAGGATGAAACAAATTGCTGATAAACATAGAAGAGAGCTTCCATTAGAAGTCAATGAATTGGTATTAGTTAAGATACAACCCTAGGCAGACTTGATGGAATCAATATACCAAATTACAAAGAAGGTATTATGGGCCTTTTAAAATACTACGAGAAAATAGGAATGGTGGCTTATAAAATTGAATTACTGCGGAATACATAATGTATTTCACATATCATTAAAACCATACAGACAAGACTCTACTATCCATCCAGCACAGCTATCAACCCAATTCAGAGATGGACAAATGCTTATTAGACCTATCAAAGTCCTGGACCATAGAAATATACTAAGGGGAGATCAACAGATCAAAGAAGTACTAATCCAATGGGAAGGACTGTTAGAAACAGACACATCTTCGGTAACAGAGAAAGAAATGCAGGAAAATTTTCCTGATTTGACCTTGAGGACAAGGTCAGGGTGGGGGAGGGGAGTAATGATATGAACACATATCCCCAAGCCAACAACAGAAACAAAAGAAATAGAAGAAGGCGGATTAATAAAGATTTCACAAGTATGGAGAAAATAGAAAGCAGAGAATAAATTACGACCTTAGAGCAGAGAGGAATAAAGAAATAAATATTAGCAAATTATTACAAAATAAGAAATAATTATAGAATAGAATAATAAAGCTCCCAAAAGAGCAAAGAGAGATACATCAAAGCGGTCTGAGAACTCCCAGGAACCATATACAGAGAAGTTGCTCAACACAGGGAAGAAAGACTCATCCACATGAAATATGACAGAAAGATTAGTAAAACAAAGGCGATATGCAAGAAATCAAGAAATACAACTGAATACACAACAGAGGCAAGAACTATAACAGAATCTAACAGAAATTAGTTACAAAAGATATAGCAGATGAACCTTCTAGAAGAGCAACCAGAAACTATAAATAGAGAGGAGATCAAAATAAGAAGGGATCAAAAAATTATCTCAAGAACACCTCCTCCTCTGACACCAGTCTTCTCCTTCCTCCTCCGAACCTTTCTCAGGACCGAATCCTTCAGGCGAACGCCATCTCCCCTGGATCTCTTCCTCTCGAGCTCTCTCGGGAACCCTAACTCTCGAATACCCAAAATGACTCCAGGCCAATCTCTTCCCAATTCAAAGCGAAGCGTCCTCAGGAAGCTTCATCAAACGGCAGGGATAAAATCAATCGCAGCACCTCCATTCCATCAGATGATCCTTAGTCATCCCGTACATCAAGCTCATCTCCCTCCAATCCACTCGGTTCAACAATGATCAGGAACCGCAGGATAAAATAACACATCAAAGGGTCTAAAGCAACTACATCCGACGGTTCAAAGCGACTCAAAGAAACACAATCCAAGTGATCCAATCCGAGTTAAAAGCTAAATCCAACGGATCGAAAGCACCACAAAACCTTTCCTCGCTCACTACTCGGGGTTGGACCACTTAGTGGGACAACTCGATGAAGACTCAATCCAAGCGGTGCGGTCAATCCGAAATCGAACCCAATGGGGGAATTGGTACGAATAGAACTATTCACTCAAGCCTCACTCTTATAAATTAGGCCGTATCGGCTACCAAAGTTGTGGCAATACTCTTCTTGTTCCAAACTGGGATCGCCACAAAATGAATTCCGTCGATGAACTTAGCCTCGCCTTGTGCGAAAATCGTTGGTGATTGAACTTTGTGTTGATGAAAGTTATCACGAAAGCCACGTTATGAGGCGGTAAGAGAGCTCCATGAGGGGAATTATGTGGCCTGTCGGTAAGGCGGGATGGCATGTGGGGTGCGAGGTGAGCTCATGGCGGTGTTGAGAGGAACAACTACACTCTTTTATGCTAATTAGTGTTTATTGGATAGACTCAACAAATTGATAATCTCAATTTATACAAGCATTAATTTGTCTGTTCATCGTTTCAAGTCTTTTTTTATATATTTTAAAATCCGCAATATACGAGCAGATAAATATATGACATGATGGTAAAATTAAAAAGATTCAAATAATTCATATCTGTTGCGTGCTAGAAAACCAGTTGCAGTATAGTGAATGTTTACGGCTTAGCTTTATCATGGAGTCCAGTACACACACAGGTATTTAAAGAGTGAACAAGAAAGTTCCAGAATTTTAACGTGAAAAATCTAAAAAGAGGGAAAAACGGGGCTAGCCGGTAAAATCATCCACTATGTATCTATTTCAGAGTACAAAATCTTCCCGATAATGGGATTACAGAATTGTATATGAGAAAGGAACAATAGCTATGTAGTCACGTTCAGGTTGTAACAGTTGTTAGTGGTAGTAGATGATGGTGAACAGCGAGGAACAACGACTGACGATGAAAGTCATCATGATGGAGACCGATAGAGATTGACGACGGCAAGGATCAGCGGCGGCGGCTGACGGAGGCGGCTGGCGGCTGTGGTTGACGACCGTCGAGTGGTGGCACGATTGTGCTTGGAGGATCTTCAAGCTTCAGAGTTCTCATGAAAAATCCGAACCACTCCTCTCCATCAGACGGCTCATGATGATTCCCTTGATCATATGATGTATTTGTATATTTAAATGCTCAAATGAAGTCAAATTATGAGATCTTGGGCTCATTAGATCCGGCTCGTCGAGAAGCTCAATTTGACTATAAACAATCTATATTTGAGAGTTATTTATGGATTTAACTGACATCCCAGAGTTTTCAAAGATATTTTAAGTGCTTGATCCGTTTCAACTTGGATCTTTTAACATCAAGATTAGTGCTAGTAGTATTTTAAGTGCCATATCAGTTGCCCCCTATTTTTGGATGACATTATCTCAATCATCCACAAATATATATGTCAAATATTTGAAAATAGCAAATTCTTCAATGAAATTTAAGGGTCTATTAACCACACATTTTGAGAGAATAGATCTTCATGGGAGCACAAGATTATGACTACGGAAGCAAATGTAGGGTCGCGAATGTGTGTAGGTATGTGCGGGTGTGAGATTTTGAGGTTCTGAGCCCATTGAATGCAGACGAGGCTCTTGCTTGGCGGCCCGGCGTGTGGAACGCATATGAGCGCATGAGCGGCAATAGTGTTAAGCGGTTGGGTTGGCGGCGTCGAGCGGCAATGAGCGGCGTGTGAGGCGGGCTGGCGGGTCCGGCTGCGGGCCTCGGCAGGTTCTGGAATGGATGCAGTCGGTGGGTCGCTGGGAGCCTTGTGTGACAGTGGCTGAGTCGGGCAGTCAGCGATGGAGCCATGGCGTCCTGAGCAGACGCTTTGAGTGGTCGTCTGTGAGGGAAGCGGGTAAGTATGAAAAGGATGTACAGGCCAAAGTGAGGCAGGCGAACCACCTGTTGGTTAAGCCATGCATGGTCCATGGCTATCCATAGCCTAGAAAATGTCCGTTTAGGCCCGTTTCCGTCCGTTTTGAGTGGTTTTTGGCTGTTTTGGGCGGTTTATAGTGATTTTTGACCTTTTTGCCCCTATAAGCGGTCTATAAAAACCCCCTTAGGGCCAAGGGAGAAGGCTCCTTGTCTTCTTCTTGAGAGAAGGTGGTTTGGAGGAAGATCAAGGCAGGTTCTGGCGAGGCTCGGTTTTCCTCGAAGAAGCGTTAACGCCCTTGTCGACCGGCGGGTTTGGAAGCGATCAAGGCGTAGTTCATCTGACAAGACTCGGTTTTCCCTCGAAGAGGCGTCTTGTCGGACCGGGGTTTGGAAGGCGATCAAGGCCGTGGTTGATCTACGCCTCGGTTTTCCCTCGAAAGAGGCGTTAACTTCCTTGTCAGACCGACTGGGTTTCGAGGAGATCAAGGCCCGTAGTTCATATGGCGAGGCTCCGATTTTCCCTCGAAAGAGGTGTTAACTGCCCTTGTCGAAATGACCGGGTTTGGAGGTGATGATCGGCAACGGTGATTACGGGCGGTGGCAGCGTCGATGTCAAATTGGGATGACCGGCGGCGATGGCGGTGGCAGCGAAGATCTAGTGATGAGGTATGGTAGCCGGCGATGGTGCTGGCCAGAGTTGTTAGCGGCTGCTGGTAGCGGTAGTCGGCAATTAGCATCATCGGTATCAGCGAGATGACCAACCCGGCGATAGTGGTACCAGCGAAGATAGCGGATGATGGTGCAGTGCAGCAATGGTGGTTGGCCGATAAAATTAATCAGCGGCAACAGCGTAACCATATCGATATGGTAGTGGCCCAAGTCCGGTAGTTATGGATAGCCGGCAGCGATACCATGAGATGCCAGCGATAATTACGGTGGCCGGCAACAGTGGTTAGCAAGGGGTTAATAATCGGTAGCGATATGCATTCGACAACCTCGGTAGTCGGCAGGGATGACCAGCAACGATGGTGGTATTGAAGATTGCCGGTATGGTTGCGGTACCGGCGATGGTGGCAGCGTCAGCGAGTGGTAGCATTTATGCGGCAGCAGTAGTTGATAGTGGGCTGGCGTCTGGTCAGCGAGGATGACCGGCGATGATGGTGGCCGGCGGCAGTGGTTGGCGACGGCGAAGACCTCTCTGAGGTTGTTTGTCAGAGTGTGACTCGATGGCGTTAACTTGTATGGAAGAGGTTGAATTGAATCTGCTGAGGATTTTGACCCATCCGAGGTTGTTTATCATAGTGTTACCCGTTGACGTTAACCTGTATGGAAGAGGTTGAATTGAATCCGCAGAGGATTTTGACCCATCCAAGGTTGTTTGTCAGAGTGTTACCCGATGTTATTTGTCAGGATGTTACCCGATGACGTTAACCTGTATGGAAGAGGTCAAATTGAATTAGCTAAGGATTTTTGACCTATCCGAGGTTGTTTATCAGAGTGTTACCCGATGACGCTAACCTGTATGGAAGAGGTCGAATTGAATCCGCTAAGAATTTTTAACCTATCTTAGGTTATTTGTCAGAGTGTTACCCGATGATGTTAACCTGTATGGAAGAGGTTGAATTGAATCCGCTGAGAATTTTGACCCATCCGAGGTTATTTATCAGAGTGTTACTGTTGGCGATTTGTGGAAGAGGTTGAATTAGAGGATTTTTGACCCATCCGAGGTTGCTTGTCGAGTGTTACCGATGGCGTTAACTTGTGTGGAAGAGGCTGGGAAGTCCACCAAGGACCTTTTAACTTATCCTAGGTTGTTTTTCAGAGTATTTGCTCGATGATGTTAACATGTATGGAAGAGGTCATGGGAAGTCTACCAAGGACCTTTTAACTATCCTAGTTATTATTTGTCGAGTCTTTGCTTCGATGGCGTTAACACGTGGTTGAATTGAATCCGTGAGATTTTGACTCATCCGAGGTTATTTGTCAGAGTGTTACCCGATGATGTTAACCTATATAGAAGAGGTTGAATGGAATCCGCTGAGGATTTTTGACCTATTTAAGGTTGTTTGTCAAGGTGTTACCCGATGACGTTAACTTATGTGGAAGAGGCCGTGGGAAGTCCACCAAGGACCTTTTGACCTATCCTAGGTTGTTTGTCAGAGTCTTTGCTTGATGTCATTAACTTGTATGGAAGAGGTCGAATCAAAACATCCGTTTGTGGTTGTAGCCAAAGTTGCACTTTAACTTTGGTCTTGTTTTTCCATGAGTATGATTGGAAAATCATAATTTGCAAAGCTATATCTCTTCTCAATGTTAAAAAATCCTCCCACTTTGACTTGTTTCTTGGGATAGTAATCGATTAGATGCTTAACATGGGTGATCTTCTGAGATTAAGAGTTGCCCCCCAGTTTTTGACGAAATCTGAAGAACCGAAGTTTGATGAATCTTCATTCTTCGCTTGCGCTTCTTAAAAGCTTGAAATGTTCCACCTCGATGGTAGTTTTGATCTTGTTGGAAAACTTGGTCGTCATACAAGATGAAATAATGGGAATCGGTTCCAGGCTAAGCTGTGTGCTAGAAAACCGTTACGGTAGAGTGAAAGTTTACTTAGCTTTATCATGGAGTCCAGCACACACACAGGTATTTAAAGAGTGAACAAGAAAACTCCAGAATTTTAACGTTAAAAACCTCGAAAAGAGGGAAAAACCATGGGGCCTAGCCCAGTAAAAATCATTTACTATGTATCTGTTTTAGAGTACAAAATCTTCCCGATAATGAGATTACAGAATTGTATATGAGAAAGGAACAACAGCTATGTAGTCACATTCAGGTTGTAAAAGTTACTAATGGTAGTAGATGATGGTGAACAGTGGGGAACAACAACTGATGATGAAGATCATCATGATGGAGACCGACAGAGATTGACGACGGCGAGGATCAGTGGCGGCGGCGGGTGGCGGCGGTGGTTGACGACCGTCGAGTGGTGGCACGATTGTGCTTGAAGGATCTTCAAGCTTTAGAGCTCTCTCCTCCCTCTTGCTTTGGCCTCCCCTCATATGAGAAATGAGGGGCTATTTATAGATTGGAGGAGTGGCATCTCTGTAAATACATGCAAAATCTGAACCACTCCTCTCCATTGGACGGCTCATGATGATTCCCTTGATCATATGATGTATTTTGTGTATTTGAATGCTCAAATGAAGTCAGAATTATGAGATCTTGGGCTCGTTAGATCCGGCTCATCGAGAAGCTCGATTTGACTATAAACACTCCAAGTTTGAGAGTTATTTTGGGATTTAACTGACATCCTAAAGTTTCCAAAGATATTTTAAGTGCTTGATCTCGACCAATTTCAACTTCGGATCAGCTTGCTTTTAGCATCAAGATTCTTGCTTCGACTAGTAGTATTTTAAGTGTCATATCAATATCAAAAGTTGATTATATATATATATATATATATATATATATATATATATATATATATATATATACAGAGAGAGAGAGAGAGAGAGAGAGAGGGAACTTGGGTTTTAAATGAGCTGTCCAGTCAAATATTAAATTGTGCAAGTGTGTTCAATTATTTTTTTTATTGAGTCAAATTGAATTCAAAATTAAATCAAGTTTTAGTAAATATATATTTCATGTTAAAGCATATAGACTCATTATAAGATATAGTTTAAGGAATGCTATTTATATTATTTGATAAAATTTAAATATTACTATGAAAAGGTTTACATCCACCTATTTATCCATTTATTTGATCTTTTTAGCATGTATATACATAATTTTTAAAACATAAAATTATATAAAAATTGATATAACAATATAGAATTAAGTCATCAAATAAAAAAAATTAAGGCATCATTAAATTTTATTTAATTAAATTTTTATCAAATTATTTTTTAAATAACAAATTATCATATTCAAAAACATAAATAAGAAAATAAATCAATGTGTAAGAAATTTGAATTGATTCATTAAACATTTCTTTCTTAACATACATACAACATAATTGTATAAACTCATAAACCCAAGATCTTCAACAAAATAATTTTCACAAAACTTCAATTAAGAAATAAATCACATACATTGACTTGTCATGAGTTCTTTTGATTTGTGAAACTAGAGTTTCTCTTCCTTCACCCAAATATTCTTCATGTAATCATCTTAATGGAGAGATACTTATACATTAAAAGGTAGGAAGAGGACCGGTAGTTTCTTTATGAAGAGACACTTTGTTTGATCAAACGATAAATGATCGATCAAACTCCATCTTGACCAATGAAATTTAAGTACATAATTAATTATTAAATAGTAAAGTGAATAATAATTAATGTGGGCCACACTTAAGAATTAATTACATAATTCTTACATTCTCTCACTTAGCACATATAATATTATTCAATTTAAAGATTTAATAATTATATACATAACCATAATACGCATTACATGTCAAATATTTTCTTAATCTGGACAAATCATAATTCATTAATAAGTAAAAAATTAATAGGGATCATGGCAGTTATATATCATTAGTGCGATATATTTCCTTCCATGTATCACAATATTAATTTTACACTTAATATGATATATAATGAGAGATAATCATAATGGTCCAACATTAATGTCTTTATAAAAGACAAATCTTATTAACATTTGAATAATTCTTTCATGTATATACATTCAAATATAATGAAACAAGATGCGATAATATGTCAGAAACAGTTCAATAAAGAGCTCAGAGATTCATATACATAAGGTGCATAATAAATTCAATAATGCTTTTCAATAATTTCCATCATTTCAATATATTCATTAAATAGGTTAGGTTGTAATCCTTTAGTTAAAAGATCAGCAATCATAAGATTAGTGCTAATGTGCTCAAATGACACTCTCTGTTTCTGAACTTCTTCTTTAACGGTAAAGTATTTCAATTACATATGTTTAACACCCTTTGAATACTTATCATTCTTAGAAAAGAAGACTGCTGCGACATTATCACAATAAATTTTCAACGGCTTGGCAATACTGTTGTTAACTGCAAGTCCTGAATTAAAATTTCGCAAGTGGCTTCAAAACATGCCACAAACTCATCTTTCATAGTGGATGTAGAAATGACGGACTGCTTCCCACTTCTCCATGAGATAGCTCCTCCAGCTAGTAGGAACAAATAGCCAAATGTGGATTTTCTAGTATCCACACATCCAGTAAAATCTGAATCTGAATATCCAATCACCTCAAGATGATCAGATCTCCTATAAGTGAGCATATGTTCTTTCGCTCCTTGTAAATATCACAAAACTTTCTTTGCAACTTTTCAATGATTAATTCCTGGATTACTTTGATATCTACCTAACATTCTCGCAGCAAAACTGATATCTAGTCTCGTACAAGTCTGAGCATACATCAAACTTCCAACAATAGATGCATAAGGAATTTGTTACATTTTCTTATGTTCCAATTCATTTTTTGGGCATTGCGTAAGATTGAATATTTCCCCTTTTTTGAATTGGACCAATACTTGCATAACACTTTTCCATTTGAAATCTCTCTAAAACTTTATTGATATATGCTTTCTGAGATAATCCTAATAATACTTGTGATCTATCACAGAATATTTCAATTCCTATCACATAGGATGCCTCACCCATATCTTTCATTTCACGGTTTTTTTTGAGAGAAATTTCTTGGTCTCATACATTAATCCAAGATCAGTAGTTGCACGCAAGATATCATCAACATATAAAATCAAACATATAAACTTACTCCCACTGACATTTAGATATATACATCGATCAATCATATTTTTTTAAAATCCAAAGATAGCAATAGTATCATTGAACTTAAGATACCATTGTTGAGAAGCTTGTTTAAGTCCATATATTGATTTCTTAAGTTTACACACTATATGTTCTTTTCCTTTAATTGAAAAACTTCAAGTTGATTCATATAAACTTCTTCCTCTAAATTTTTATTTAGAAAGGCCGTTTTCACATCCATCTAATGTAGCTCCAAATCATAATGAGCCACTAATGCCATAATAAATCTTAATGAGTCCTTTTTGGAAACAGGAGAAAAAGTCTCTTTATAGTCAATATCAACTTTTTGAGTAAAACCTTTGACAACAAGTCTGGCTTTATATCGTTCTATATTTCCATTAGAGTCATGTTTGGTCTTAAAGACCCATTTACATCCAACTCTTTTAGAACCTTCAGGCAATTCAACGAGATCCTAGACATTATTGTGATCCATCGATTTTAACTCTTCTTTCATAGCATCTAATGACTTTTTAGAAATAATACTTTCAATGCCCTGTATAAATGAAACTGGTTCATTATCAATTCCTAAGTCAAATTGAAAATAAATAAGATAATCATCCGAAATAGCATATTTTCTTTCCCTTTGATAACGTCTTAATGTTATTTCTTGTGGTTCATCAATTATAGGTTCATTGATGATAACTTCATTATATGGTGTATGGTCATTCATTTGTTGTTCTTGTAAATTGTCAAATTGTTCAACAATTGTAGGAACAACAACTTTAGAAGAAGTAATTGATAAAGAAATTTTTTACTTTAACTTCTTTAATTTTCACATTTCGTACTTTTGTACTCCTACTAATATCACCATTTTCAATGAACTTAGCATTTCCAATTTCAATAATTTAATTACTATGATTAGGACAATAAAATCAATACCCTTTAGACTTTTCTGGATAACCAATGAAATGTCCACTGATTGTTCTTGAATCCAGTTTCTTTTCATGTAGATTATAATTTCTTAATTTTGCTGGGCAACCCCAAACATGAAAGTGTTTTAAACTAGGCTTCCTTCCTGTCCATAGTTCAAAAGGAGTTTTTGAAATTGCCTTATTAGGAACCCTGTTTAATAAATATATAGTAGTTTTTAAAGCATACATCCACAATGATAAAGGTAAGTAGAATAACTTAACGAACTCCTAACCATATCCATTAAAGTACGATTATGCCTTTCTGCAACACCATTTTATTGTGGTGTTCCTGGCATTATATATTGAGCACAAATGGCATATTTTTCTAGAAATTTAGTAAATGGGCCAGGGCATTGTCCAAATTCATCATGTCTTCTATAATATTCACCGCCTCTATTAGATATTATAAATTTTACTTTTCTATCTAATTGTCTCACTCAACCTCATTAATAAATGTCTCCAAGGCATTTATTAACTGAGATTTTTCATGCAACAAATAGGCATAGCCATAACGTTAAAAATCATCAATAAAGGTGATAAAATACTTTTCTCTACCAAAAGTTGGAACAACAAAAGATCCATAAACATCAATGTGTATAATCTCTAAAAGTTGTTTGCTTCTTGTGGTCGCTTTCTTAATTGTGTGTTTTGTAGATTTACCTTTAATACAATCAACACAAATACTAAGATCAGTAAAATCTAAATCGGAAAAAATTTCATTCTTTACTGATCTTTGTATTCGTTCTTTAGATATATGACCCAAACATTTATGCCATAAATAAGCTGATGTTTCATCAACCAAATCACGTTTCATTCTAATATTATGATGCAAGGTCAATAAAATTTCAGCAAATAAATTATCAAGCTTTAATTTATATAAACCATCACAAACAACAACAGAGCCAATAAAATGATTATGCTTAAATAAACTGAAACATCCATTTTCAAACTTAAAATAATATCTAGTTGTATCGAGTTTAGATAATGAAACTATGTTTCTAAAGCAGATGGAACATAAAGAGTTTGAAAAGATCTAAATGATGTCCAATATCTAAAATTAAGCGTCGTTCCAAAGGCTTCTGGAGCTTTGACTCGATTACCATGAAGACAAACTTTTCATTTGGTTATATGGTTTGGATAAAAAGGAATCCTACATCACATTTGAAATAAGTGTGGTACAATCAGAATCAATCCATCAAGTATTATAAGGAACTTCTGTTAAATTTGATTTGAAACATACAAAAGCACTTGGCTTACCTTTCTTTTCAAGCCAAGCTTTACGTTTCTGGCAATCTTTCTGATAGTGTCCATGCTTGTGATAGAAATGATATCTATCATACTTATGCATCTTCTTTTGGATTTGAGCAGATGACACATTAGCCTTCAAGTGTACTTTATTGCCCTTAGCATTCCTCTTAATTAGTTTTCTTTTAATTTCTGATTATCCCATGAGATTAACTGAGTGAATTCCTTATTTCTTAAGGCTTATTTCCTCTTGAATAAGCATACTTTGTAATTCAGCCACATTCCATTTATCTTTAATAGTATTATAGTTTATTTAGAATGGACCATATTCAAGAGATAAAGGATTAACAATAAATTGTATAAGAAAACTTTCACTCACATTCATTCCCATGGTGTTTAATCTTGCTGCAATATTTGTCATTTCAGTGATATGCTCATACATGGTACGTGAACCATCAAACTTCATAGTGGTCAACATACCCATTAATATCACAGCACGTGACTTATCAGCAGACTCAGACTGAGATAAATCCTTCACATACTTCATAAATTCTTTTGTATCAATTTTGGGAATTGTTGGCTTAATGATTTCTGCTACAATTATTCTCATAAACATTAAACTAAGTCTGTTTGATCTTTCCCAAGCACCATAGAAAGACTTTTATTCGCTGCTACTAGTGGCAACAATAGCAACAGGTTTATCATTAAGAAGTGTTAAATTGAACTTTAATTACTCATAATAAATTTATAAAAGTTCATTATGTCATTTCATTATTAGCATCACATGCTCGTGAGTAATTAAATAAATTTAATTTGATATTTACAAAATCTTTCTAATTCAACCACTTTGGTGATTAACAAATTATGCTTCTTTGTAAATATCAAATTACATAATGAAAACAATAATTGTTTCAATTGAATGAAATACATAAAGAAAATTAGTAATATGTATATAGTGTCATACATGAACAAATCCAAATTTATAGTTATGCAATTTTCTTAACATAATTATATTAATTCTTTTCAACAGCATAAATGAAAATTACATTCAAATTTATTTATATGTACACTTTGTGTAAATCAAAACATAATTTTCAAATTTATTTGTATATAGAAAATCTGAAATAAATAAAATTTTCAGATTTATTTGTATGCAGACAATCTGAAATAAATAAAATTTTCAGATTTATTTGTATACAAAAAATCTAAAATAAATAAAATTTTCAGATTTATTTGTATGCAGAAAATCTGAAATAAATAAATTTTATAGCATTAAAGATATATTCTACATATATCCGAAAAGTTAAATAAACAAAATATGATGATTTATATTAATCCATAATATATGTTGTAACATCCTTAGTAAGCAACAAAATTTAATGTGTTCAGATTTTCAGATATCATGTAATTTATATATACCTTAATGGGCTCACTTACTCTTGTATAGTTAACACAAATGGCTTTAGAACTAAAATATTTCTCCAAATAAAATGAGAAGATTTCATTACAGTACAACATAAAGGCAAGGAAATTTAATCATTACGTTAAATACATTGAAAACAATAAATAGTGAAAAGAACGTACTTAACTTGTAAAGCGTTGATCGAGGATTACGACATGAATGAGCTACTGAATATGTGGAATTAAATTTCAGCAATCAAAAGATGAATCAATTTTTCTAATAGAAAATCATAAGTTCTTAAACTTGGCTCTGATACCACTTGTAAGAAATTTGAATCGATTTGTTAAACATTTCTTTCTTACTCATACATACAACATAATTATATAAACTCATAAATCTGAGATCTTGAACAAAATGATTTTCACAAAACTTCAATTAAGAAATAAATCACATACCTTGGTTTGTCATGAGTAAGAAAGAAATGTTTTTCTGAAACTAGGGTTTTTCTTCCTTCATCCAAATATTCTTCATGTAATCATCTTAATGGAGAGAAACTTACACATTAAAGGGTAAGAAGAGGACCGGTAGTTTCTCTATGAAGAGACTTTATTTGATCAAACGATCCACAAATAATCGATCAAACTCTCTCCTGACTAATAAGATTTAAAAACATAATTAATTATTAAATATTAAATTGAATAATAATTAATGTGGGCCATGCTTAAAAATTAATTACATAATTCTTACACAATGTTCAAATTTATTTATTTATTTAAATGATAAATTTTTTTTTAAAAAAAATTAAATAATTTAATTATATAAATAATTATAAATTAATATTATATGAATAAGTAATGAATTATCTTTTTTAGTAATTTAAGCTGTTGAACATAAGTTTTATATCTTAGGAGTAGTATGGAATTATTCTCTTATAGCTTCGGTGGGAATCACTCTTTGATGGTATCGTTAAAAGAATATATTTTGAAATGCTGAAAAGGTTGATTAGGCATATATCATTTTATATGTCATCACATTGTTGCGAGTACGACATCTTTGCCATTTTTTCTTTGGAAATGCTCTCAATTTGATTAAGTAAAATATATTATAAATGAGAGCAAAGAACAGTTGATAAAAAAACAAAACTCCCCAAGACGGAAGCGTGAATAATTTTGAATCATTTTAAACACTCAAAAAGACACTCTTAAGAATATTTAAATACACATAATATAATTCTTATATATTTATATATCTAATTTTTAAATTCAATATTTATATAAATAGAACTTAAATCTTCTTTATTACTTCAAAAATATTATTATCATTAATTTTTTAAAAATAAGATGTACTTTTTCATACATAAACATACATTATATATATAAATATTAAATTTTAGATATTAAATATATAAATTCATTAAGAATTATCTCTTATGTATATAAAATTTTCTGAAAAATTTATATACATTACACGCAATTCTTATGTAATTTCATATCTAATACTTAGAATTTGATATTTATAAAAATTGTATATTCTATATATGAAAATGTCTATTTTATATTAAAAAATTAATGATAATTTTATTTTTTAGGTAATATTAAATATTTAAGTATTATCTATATAAATATTAAAATTTAGATATTAGATATATAAATATATAAGAATTATATATTTTATAAATGTCTCTATTTTTATAATTTATTATTAGGGTTTTTTATAAGGAGATGAGCCTGTCGTTTAGTGTAAAACTAGGAATATGATTGTGATGCAGGCCGGTTATTTAATATCCCACTTTCAGTTTGATAGCATGGCCTAATTTTCTACGCAGAATAAATTTTAGCATTGCATGGCCTAATTTATTCCCATTTAGCAGGGGAATAAATTATTATAGTTACGCCATTTTCTCTTGGAAGTCACGACGGACTCTTTAATTAGTTCGATTTTTTTTTTGGAAAAAAATTTGAGGGCTAAGAGGACATCAACATATGGGATCTATTCTTAGTCTAAACAAAAACCTGGACAAAATCTCAAATAGATTGATTCACAAAATCAGAAGAAAAAAAAAAAAAGGAAAAAATAGCCATAAGAAGACATCCAGCGGATTCCGACTCAGTCATCCAGTGGGTATAACAATTGCCGTCCAACAAAATAAAAGATCATCATTTACCATCCATGTCATCATCGTCCCCAATCGAATCATATCAGTACAGAGAAGAAAATATCTGTATTTTCTTTCTTTCTTAAAATATATGTAATCATTATGTAGCAATTCACGAATGATTAAATTTTTGATTTAATAAATTTGAAATGCTTCTGGGTCATTTAATTTATTGAAAATTTAATATAGAGTAAGAAAACATCTGTATTTTAAAATTTAATTATCTAGATGGATGAAAATTTAATATAGCGGATTGAAACGTTTTTGGAATACTCGCTGATTTAACATTTTGGAAATACAATTATTAATTCATTTCAATATGGAATGAATTTATTAAGTCTTATATTTTGATTTGTGATCCAACGTGAACAGTATAGAGCAGCCCCGTCACATGATAAATAATTAAAAATAAGAATATTTTAAATACATTATAAATTAAATTAAATTAATTCAAAATGAAAATTCTTTCTTTGTTTTGTTGGAATTAATAAAAATTAAAAAATAAATTAACTTTTAATGCATTTATCTCAAAGGGGGCTTGGTCAAGTGATCAATAATGAGATTTGAGACATGTCAAGAAGAAGTGCTCTTGATATTAACTCATAGGGTAAGGTATCAAAGTGAATCAAGACATGTAGAATAATGGTCATCATAATAATAGCTCATTAGGATAGACATCAATAGGATCCGCAGTGTATCAAATAGATCAATATCATTAATAGAACTCGCTACAATATGCGCCGTTAAATTGAGTTTGATAATTGATTTGGAATTGATTGATAGCTTTGGTTGCAATTGATTTGAGCATAATTATAATAGCTTCTTTAGGCCCTTTAAGTCAAATGGGTTAGATTAGATTGATTGAATTGATTTTAGGATTAATTGGTTTTAATTGTTGTTTTGATAGAGTGTGGAATGATAATTGAAGGATTGATTGAGGGAAAATTTGGCTAAGTCAATGGGATTGAATTATGGGCTTAGGTGGGTTTTAGATCATGATGGATTTTATTTTCGTTTGGGGTTTGGATATGAATTGGGATTCACATGGATTTTGGTTTTATTGATTTGGAGTTTGATTTTGGCTAAGGTGGTAGGCAAGAGTTCGATTTAGGCTATTGGGTAGGTAGGTTTCCTTAGACCCTAAGGCATGATCTAATCCTAAGGCTAATCCTCCTAAGTTTCTAGGTTTAGGTTAAGCGTTCAATTAGCCACTCGGAGTGTCTTATGACTAAGGAGCTCTTAGTATCTAGAAAACTCTTAGATCTATGATGAGAAGATTAGATCTTCACTTCAAAAGTGAGGTCAACAAAAAGCTATATTTTCACTTATTAAGAGTTATGGTGTTTATTTTCAGATGTAGTTCGTAGGGGGTACTTATTAAAGTGGTCGAGTGTGATATTGAGGAATGATGTACTATCTCAAAAGATAGAGGCATCACCATTTAATAGACCTAATCACCTAATAAGGACTCTTAAGACATGATGGGTCTTCGAATATACCAGAGATTTTTTCTCTGCATTACATGGATGAATAAAATATGATTTATATTAAACTGGGTTCTTAGGTTCTATATGGAGGCAAGCCTCCATAGTTAATTATATCTTAGAGAATGAAATTCTCTAAGAATACTCTCGATTAAAGTAAACAATTATCGTCTCCAAAGATTTCAAGGTTAGATTATCAAAGGGTTTTGTTTGGAAAATCAAGTGGGAAAGTTCAAGGAGAAGACTTATTTTGGAATCCAAAGGGAGGAAGTAGAAAATACTCATGATGCTATGAGGCCTAGTGAGCATTCTAAAATATCCTATGATTAAGCTTTATATATTTGAAAATGAAGAGATTTATTTGTTTGAGTGGAATTTTATTAAATTGTTAGGGCTTATAATTCACCAACACAAGGTTGAGAAAATGGCTAAGAGGTGAGGATTAATGCTTGTGACCTGAAGGAAATAATTACCTCAGATCTTAAATCTAGGGAGCTTTAGTATGAGCTAAAACACGACTTAAATCTAAGCGATAAGTGGACATGAGGGTTTATCTCCACAAGAGAGAGTAAACTCGTCCGACTTCAGGACTTATAATCGCCTTGAGTGGCTGCCAGCTAACTCCTACGATTTTAAAATCATGTAGTATGATCTTATGAATTGCAAGATAGCTAATTTTATGACTTATGTTTTAGAAAACACTAACTTTGAACTAAATAACATATATCAATTTGCTTCTAAAAATACTTTTCATTTACTATTCATCTAATGAATCGCTCAAATTTTCAAAACTCCTATGTTTAAAATATAGCACACTCAAAATTCCTTGAACCAAATAGCTTGAGAGGAAATGAGAAGGCTAGTGAAGAACCTTGAATCAAATATTATTGTACATAAAACAGAATGAAGTAAAAAAAAAAGGCAAAGAATCATGATTCTAATGACTCAAACCATCAACTTGAAAATAAAAATTATCTCTAACAATCACCCATCAAGTAGTTACACTATCAACCTATGATACAACGATGCTTCACAATAATGAATTATGCATTGTTAAACACATGCAAGATATATACACTTACATGTTACACACTTGATAAACATTATTAAAATTCAAATATACTATAGTTTGTGGGACTATCTTTAAGTTGTAGCTAATTTTGAATGTTTTCATGGATTGTTTGTGTTTGGGTTCATTATTATTTTCTATTTTTAATTTATATTTTTGTTTTATTTTATTTATATTTTGATTCAAAATAAATATATTTGATAGCGAGTATTTTTAAAATAATGTTATTTATCTTTTTAAAATAAAAGATAAAATATTTAAATATATACTAAACAAACTAATATAAAATATAAAATAGAAAAAAATAGAAAAAAATATTGAATGTTTATAACCGCAGTGTAATTCTCCCCCTTGAGTAGGGGTGTAAACAAGCCGAGCTTGAGCGAGCCGAGCTTGAGCGAGTCGAGCTGTTGTTCGTATTCGGCTCGTTTATTATTTTTTTTGTTCAAAATTGGCTCGTGTTCGAAATAGCTCGTTTATAGTCTATTCGTATTCGGCTCAAAAAAATATTCGTGTTTGTTTTAAGCTCGTGTTCGGCTCGAAATTGGCTCGATTTTATATTTTAATAATTTTAATTTTTTTATTTTTAATTTAAAAATAATTATTAAAATCTTATACAGTGAAAAACTGAAATACTATTGACAAGAATTAAAACTAAAAAATATAAAATTATACAAAGTAATTATATACAATCAAAATTATTGTTTTTGAACTTAAAAAAAGCTTTGTTACACGAAAAAACTAAAATTAGAGATTCATTCAGAGATTCAAAAATCAAAATTATATACAATCAAAATTTATTTTATTAAATTAAATGATTTTCAATCAGAGATTCATAAATCATTTTTTTACACAGTTGAACACAATTTCAAATACTAATTTATAGGCTAATAAAATTTACAAGATCATATATGCATATATAAATTTACAAATTCACAACTTATATAATTTACAAATTTATAGATTTACAACTTTCTAAAATGAATTCAACCTAAAAATTTACATGATCATATACAACTTACAATTTCAAAAAATAAAAGCTAAGAAAATAATGAAATTACAATTTCCAAATATCAATTTCTAATCAAATCAATTGCTTTGCTTCAGCTTTAATGTTCAAGCTTTATAGTCTTCAAGCTTTCATATCCTCAAAGTCCAACCAATCTTGAATCTTCAAAACTGTAAACAAAACTAGCAAAAAATTATAAAATAAATATTATGAGTGGGCTCAGAAACTAAAATAAATAATCATTGATGCCGTCAATAGCTTGGTGGCTGTGTGAATATTAGACATTCAAAAAAATGATAAAATGAAAGATTAATATTAATAAGACTAGGATCTGTATAAAAATGAAAATAAGTGTAGCATCTATTCCAAATTAACAAAATGAAATCACAAAGAAATGACAATGAAATCACAAAAAAAATAAAAATAAGTGTAGCATATGTTCGAAAGAATCCAAACTATTAAGCTAAATATCATTGAATAAATGATAGACATAAAGAAAATTGACAAAATGTAATCACAAAAAATTAAATTAAATGTTTGGAAAATGCATACAGCCAAATATCAAGCTAAGTTGCATCTCATACATCTATTTAATTTTCAGCATAGCCCATTAATGTGTAATATCACAAGTGATCTTACACATTAATAGTGTAGCATCTGTTCCAAATTGACCAAGTGTAGCATCAAAAGATCTTTTCATAGCCCAATAAGGATGCAAAATCCTCCAAAATCCTATACTAAATAGCCAGCAATCCAGCAAGTATGTAATGCACAAAGATCAAAACCGGCCAGCAAACAAAGAACCAAACCGACCAAAACCAGCCAGCAACCCAGCCAGGCTGCTGTTCCATTCCATGCTTCTGTTCCATTCCATGCTGCTGTCTAAAAGTAACAAAAAAACTTGATCTGCTGTCAAAAGAATATGAAAATCGGTCGAAACAGATTTATCATGCGGATTGTTTCCAAGTTATCCAAAAATTCAACAATGGAGCAGACTAACAGTTGTGTAAATTTAACCAAATCAGAGCAAAATACTGAGTAAAAATATGCTTAGATGGCTGCAAATCCTGCAATTTGTCCCCTTGAAGATATGATAGAAGCAGAATTCTCTCAAATGCTTAAAGAACTTGAATGGATCACTCACTATGTCTAAGAATATACCAATTTAACACCAAACTCCAATATCTACTACTTTAACCGCAGCAGGTGCAATGCAGCCAAACCATTCATTTCCAGCAAAAAATATAGTTAAATAGAACAAAAAATGCTATAAAATAGCAGCAAAAAAGAATAGCAAATGTTGTTAAATATAAGTAAACACACCAGCTTAAATAAAGAACCGAGTTGCTGTAATAAAATTGCTGTAAAATAGCAATAAAAAGAAATAGCAAATATTGTTAAATAGAAGCAAACACACCAGCCAAAATAAAGAATCGAGCTGCTGTAATAAAATTGTTGTAAAATAGCAACAAAAAGGAACAGCAAATGTTGTTAAATAGAAGCAAACACACCAGCCTAAATAAAGAACGGAGTTGCTGTAATAAAATTGCTGTAAAATAGAACCAAATAGCTGTAATAAAATTGTTACTGTCAATTGAAAATTGAACCCTAAATAAAGAACAGATTGATGTAAAATTGCTGCAATAAAACTGCTTGGTATGATGGTATCCTTCTCCAAAGCTAAATATTTTATGGTAGTTTAACATAAAGGTTCTCCTCCTCCATTAACTCTTGCTGAAATAAAAGTAGATAATGACATTATAGAATGAAGTTTATCATATTTATTAAATAGACTAAATTTAGTTGGAAAAGTACCAAAGGATCTTTAATGTTGGGTTGAACGCCTCTAATCAAACTAGCTATACATACAAGTGCATTAACTATTTTTGGTGATAAAGAGCTCCTATAATCGTCAAGAACTCTACCACCAGCACTAAATGCAGATTCGGATGCAACAGTGGTGATGGGAATTATTAAAACATCCCTAGCCATCTTGGACAAAATAGGATACTTGAGAGTATTCATCTTCTACCACTCAAGAACATCAAAAGAATCATTATTGCTCAAAAATAATCCTTCCTCCAAATATGTTTGCAAATTAGATTTTGATGGCTGAATAGAACCCGAAGCAACAACAAAATCAGTAAATCCTAACATACAGTCAAAGTTTGATGAAAAGGGCACATCAACTATTGCACCCGATCCTACTTCAAGAGCTTGAAGCACTATTATCTCAATATTGATTATATATCTCCCAAATAACATCTTCAACGCTCTTTATCTTGGACTCTACCTCAAAACTAGAGTATATTTTAGGAAATGTAAAAGTAATGAATTTCATTTTGAAGCGTGGATCAAGCACTGCAGCCACAGCCATGAGTAGATTGCATTCTCCCCAATATTTGTCAAATTTAATTTTCATAGCAGTGGCCATTTGCTTGAAAAATTGATCCAAGGAATTGCACTCTTCATTGAACAATTTCTTAACATGTATGACAGTAGGAAGAAACAAATTGGTAGTTGGATAAGAAGAACCTAAAATTATTTTTGTCACATTATGAAAAACAGAAAGAAACCTTCTAATCTGCTCATAGCTATGCCATTCAATCTCAGAAGGTAACCACTTGTAGTTAGAATCTCGATCAGCATAATGAATGAACACATTACGGTAAATAAAAGCAGACTCAAACATTAAGTAAGTGAAGTTCCACCTTGTAGGAACATCAATACATAATCCCTTTGAAGTGGGGACCCCTAACTGTTTCTCCACTTCAACAAACTTATGTAAACAAGAAAGAGACTTTTTGAGATATTTTACTGTCTCCCTTATTTTAACGGTTATTTGTTGCACCTCTTTCAAACCATCTTGAACCAGTATATTCAAGATGTGAGCACAACATCTAACATGAAAGAAATGACCCTGAAAATGTAACTTCCCTCTTGACTGAAAATTAATTTTTAAAGCATTTGCAGCAACATCATTATTACTAGCATTATCCAGTGTGATAGTAGATACCTTATCCTGCAAATTCCACTAGCAAACAATCACATATAGCATCACAAATAAAATTACCCGTGTGTGGAGGATCAAGCTCAATAAAGCTGATGATTCTCTTATGCAATTGCCAAGAATCATCAATAAAGTGAATTGTTAAGCACATGTAGCCCACTATTTGATTTGATGTCCAACAATCAGAAGTCAAAGAAACTCTATGAATGCTCTTAAGAAAAGTTTTCAATATCTCTTTTTCCTTTTCATAAACTTTCATGCAATCACTTCTAATTGTGTTTCTAGATACCCTCGTGGTAATTCAATACCTTCAAAAGAATATTAAACCACATATGCTCAACCATCATAAAAGGATACTCATGCACAATAATCATCTTTACAATTATCTCCCTAATCTGAAGATGATCATAATTTTTGGGGTCATAGAATAATGGAATCTCAATTTCAGAATTGACATCAAAAGGCATAAAATTTAATTTTTTTTGCCTTTTGTCTGCCAATTCAACAACCTGCTTATTCTTGGCCATGATTTTTTCACATTCCTTCACATGCCTCAAAAGTTGTGAAGTTGTGCCAATTTTTTATTTATGAAATTTCCTGAGACAATATATGCATTGTAAAGAGGGTGTACTCTCCCCCTTAAATACAGAACTGGTTTCTATAAAATACTCCCACACTGAAGATACTCTCTTCCTACCTCTCTTAGGGTTAACATCAACACTAGTAGTCTCATGTGTATGCTCTTCTGATTCAACTTATTGTGAAGTACTTGGTATATCATTACCTATAACTAAATCACCATCACATGATGCAGACTGAGAATGATCCACATTAGACATGACTGCACAGTCTGCACACTAAATAACAAAAGAAAATATGAGTTAGGAATTAGGATCCATATTAGCAAAGGGGCCAACCTGAATCGGCAAGAGCAACTAAACTAGAATATGAGGAAAAGGGGTCTTACACATAACACATTCCATGTTTCCATTATTTCAGCATTACAGCCATACAAAATACAACATTACAGCATACAACATAGTTGTAAAAAATAGAACATCCATACAGATACTGAGATACAGGATACAACATTACAACATACAGCATACAACATTACAACCATAGTAGTAAAAAATTAAGAACATCCTACAGGAAACATCCAAAGCTGTAGAAATCATACAACATTACAACCATAGTTGTAATAAATTCTAAGTTTGTAATTACTTCATTCTCATAGTATGCATAATAAAATGATTTCTCCTTTGAAACACAAATTCTTAAATAATACACAGCATTCTATAGGAAACACATCCATAGTTGCAGAAAGATTATAGCATTACAACCAGTCCAAATATATGATCAGGTAACATCCAAACCACTGAAAATGCATGATGAACATAACCTCCATAGTAAGAATAAAAGAACTGCATCTCCATAGACCATAGTAAGAATAAAAGAAGCAACGCATGTGTTAACGGTGAAATAAAGGTATGCATATTCTCAGTTCTCCACTTGCATCTCCATAGTAAGAATAAAGAAGCGCTTAAAATAATAATAAAACCGAGATCGCTGACCAAAGTAAAAGAAAATTGTGTTCGATTATAAACCCTAGAAAACCGGATATCGATCACAATGTATAGGGCTTTTTAACATGAAACCGATGATTAAAAAAAGAAAAGAAAACAATATCTGGTACCAAACCATAGAAAATCAGAGATCGCAACCAGATTTACACCCATACTTACAGATATTACCATTTCAACTCGCAAGACTCACAACTCGCAAGACTCTTGCTAAGAAGAGTAGAAATCCGGCGGCCAAAACACTAAGACAAGAGAGGGAGTCGAGCGACTTACAGGATTAGGGCAGAGAGTCGAGAGGCAGAGAGTCAAGAGGCAGAGAGTCGAGACTCGAGAGGGCTGCGATCGAAATGCGGAACGAGTCGAGAGACGAGGGCTAATAGTAATATCAGATATTGCTCGCTCGTTTTAAATCCCAGCCGTTAATATAAATTCCTACGACTGGGATTAACTAATATGAGCTACGGAAGTCTTGGACCGGTCGGTCCGCTCCTACAATAGGTTTAGGGTTCAATTCACTATGCCGATTCAGCACTTCAGCCGACACTCAACAGCCGCTAAAGCCTAAACAGTAAACAGTAAGCATAATTAAAAAAACCTACAATAATAATTACTAATATATTTTAGCTTATTTTATTTAAAAATTTATTAACTAATTTTATAATTAAATTAAATATCAATTTTAAAAATATTTAATGACATAAATTATATTTTAAATAAAATTTAATATAAATTATTTATTTATTTTGAGCTAAATCGAGCGAACCGATCGAACAAAGGATTGTTCTGTTGCTCATTTATAAATCAAGCACGAAATATTTGTTGTGTTCGCTCATTTAGTTAGCAACGAGCAACGAGCTAAATATCGAGCGAACACAGTGAACAATGAACTTTTTGATCTACCCTTGAGATCATATCATAGCCGCTTAGCTCGCCATCTCCTTTCTATTCTACTTCCACTTTGTAATTTGACAAAGCTGACCATTCTTCCTTTTGATTCTTGCCACCACAGATAATGTTTTGCTCGCATTTAGCATCTTCCAGATATTGTCGCTGTTGCTGCCTTTTCTCATCCTCCTTCGTTTGAATTTCCCCCTTGATATGACCTTGAAAATTCAACTAGTCGAAGCACGAATCTTGATGTTAAAAGCAAGCTGATCCAAAGTTGAAACTGGTCGAGATCAAGCACTTAAAATATCATTGGAAATTTTGGGATATCAGTTAAATCCCTAAATAGCTCTCAAACATTGAGTACTTATAGTCAAATCGGCGTCTCGACGACCCGGATCTAAGCCCAAGATCTCACAATTCTTACTTCATTTGAGCATTCAAATACACAAAATATATCATATGATCAAAGGAATCATTTTGAGCCGTTCGATGGAGAGGAGTGGTTTGGATTTTGCATGTATTTACGAAGACACCACTACTCCAATCTATAAATAACCCCTCATTTTTTATATGAGAGAGGCCAAGCAAGAGAGAGGAGAGAACTCTAAAGCTTGAAAATCCTCCAGGCATAATCGTGCCATCACTTTCGGATTGACCACCCCGTTAGTTGCAACACGCCGCCATCCCATCGCCCGCCAGCCATCCCCATCAGCCGCCACCGCCGTTCCTCGCCATCGTCAATCTCCATCGATCTCGATCATAACGACCTTCATCGTCAGTGGCTATTCCCCGCTGTTCACCATCATCTACTACCACTAGCAACTGTTACAACCTGAACGTGACTATATGGCTATTGTTGTCTGATTTTGGGATTCCCATTGTTAGCCCTTCTCATATACAATTATGTAATCCTGTTATAGTGGAAGCTTTTTACTGGGCTAGGCTCCGTGATTTTTTTCCCTCTTTTCGAGATTTTTCACATAAAAATTCTGATGTTTTTCTTATTCACTCTTTAAATACATGTGTGTGTGCTTGATTTCACAACAAGGCTAAGGTGTAAACTTTCACTTTATCGCAACTAGTTTTCTAGCACGCAACAGTTTGGCGTCGTCTGTGGGAAACTGATTCCCATTATTTCATCTTGTATGGCGACCAAGTTTCCCAACAAGCTCAAAACCACCATCCAGGTGGAGCATTTCAAGCTTTTAAGGAGTCAAGCGAAGAATGAAGATTCATCAAACTTCATTCCTTCAGATTTTGTCAGAAACTGGGAGGCAACTCTTAATCTCAAAAGATTATCCAAATCGATATTCTGGATATCTAATTGATTATCAGTTCGAGAAGCAACTCAGTAATACCAATGAGAAAGACAAAGGTCAAGGAGAAAATTTGGCTACAAGCTCAAACAAATATTTTGATTTGACCCATTCCACACAGGTTAATGTCATCGAGCGAAGACTCTGACAAACAACCTCAGATTGGTCAAAACTTCGCACCTACTCCACACAGGTTAACGTCATCAAGCAAAGACTCTGACAAACAACCTAGGATAAGTCAAAAGGTCCTTGGTGGACTTCCCACGGCCTCTTCCACACAGGTTAACATGATCGGGTAACACTCTGACAAACAACTTTGGATGGGTCAAAATTTTCAGCGGATTCAATTCAACCTCTTCCACACAGGTTAACATCAATGGGTAACACTCTGATAAACAACCTCGGATAGGTCAAAAATCCTCAGCGGATTCAATTCGACCTCTTTCATACATGTTAACGTCATCGAGCAACACTCTGACAAACAACCTCGGATAGGTCAAAAATCCTTAGCGGATTCAATTCGACCTCTTCCATACAGGTTAACGTCATCGGGTAACACCCTGACAAACAATCTCGGATAGGTCAAAATCCTCAGTGGATTCAATTCAACCTCTTCCACATAGGTTAACGTCATCGGGTAACACTCTGACAAACAACCTCGAGATAGGTCAAAAATCCTCAGCGGATTCAATTCAACCTCTTCCATACAGGTTAACATCATTGAGTCGCACTCTGACAAACAACCTCAGATGGGTCAAAAATTCTCAGGGGATTCAATTCAATCTCTTCCATACAGGTTAGCGTCAATAAGTCAAACTCTGACAAACAACCTCGGATAGGTCAAAAATCATCACTGTTGTCGGTCACCACCGCCGACTACCGTCGCCGGTCACCGCTGCCATCACCGGCCATCTCTGCCGGTCACCACCATCGTCGTCGGTTATCCCCGCCGACTACCGACGCTAGTCACCACCGTCAACTACCGTCGCCAGTTGTCTCCACCGACCACCCCCATCGGCCGCCAACAACCACCGCCAGTCATTACTACCGGTCAACACCGCCGATTACTGTCACCGATCAACGCCACCGACTTCCATAGCAGGTCACTGCCGCCGACCATCGTCGGCCATCTCCGCCAGTCATCACCGTCTCCAGTCCCCATTAACTAGCATAAGTGGACTCAACCTAAGGTGAACCTGGTTTAGCCCAAACTAAGTGAACCAAGGATTCTAATTATGACAAATACCCTAAATAATAGAGTTCAACCCTTCCCTTTGCTTTCAGTAGCCACCATAGCATGCCTTGAGCTCCCCCATGTTGATTGGACCAGACTCAAAGATATTAGGCTTAGCCATTAATCAAGTTTAGGCCCTTCTCACTTTTGTCGACCCTTGGTTCAGACACCAAGGGTTGTCCCCATCACCACTAGCCACCAAACTCCACCAGCCAGTAAGGGAAGTCCAGCTCAGCTGTCACATGCCATTTTTAGCCACCCCTATTGACTAGATGGTTCTCATAGCCTACACTAACCATTTTGCTTGGTTCACATGGATAGGAGGGTATATACCTCCTCTCTTCTTGAAATTCAACACAAACACTCCTCATAACATGAGAGCCAGTCCCTTAGGTTTCCTAGAGCTTTCTGAGCACCCATCGTAGGAGACCAACATCCTCTCAAACCTGCTACAAAAATTTAATGCACACCCCTAGTAAGATCTCAAGCATTGAATAAGTTTGTTCAAAGGAGTACCATAAAAGGAGTGTGGTCATCCTTTGAGAATCTCAAATCTCAATAAATTTGTAGATATTGTAGAAAAAATTTAAGCCCAAGAATCAAAAGACTAGTGTCTAATTGATTGATTGTTTAGAGAAAACATGGAGAGAGAGAGAGAGAGAGAGAGAGAGAGAGAGAGGTTGATGACTAATGCCTAATTATTTGTTTGAAGAAATGTTGCAGAGAGAAATAGTATATTGTTAGAGGGATAATTGTGAGGTGATGTGTTTTCGTCAAGTACTTTTTGGCGATGAATAATATTATTTTATTTAAATTTTTTATTCAATGGCTATTCAAAATCTGTCTATTTAAAATGTATTTGCATTATATAAAAATAGGTGAAGATAAATCATTTAAAGCATCGAAGGAAAATAAAAATAATTAGCTCTCCTTGTTATCATTAAACTCATTAATGAGTTCAATTCTTATAAAAAGAAATTGTCAATTTGGCATTAAAACTAATAAATGTTAGCTAATCTTTTATGATTGTTCTTTTAAGTAATGAATTCATCAACATAATTTTTTCTCTCAAAGAAGTTTTATGATAACCTGTCACCTAAATCTACAAAAATTTAATTTTTATTATTTTATTTAAGATTAAATTAATTAAAAACATTATTATAAGTATTTGGGTGCTATTTAAATAATTTGAATAATAGATTTTCTTGTTGCGATGTTAAGGGATATAAATTGTTTCTATTGTTGTTGTTATAACTCCATAAGTTGTAATTCACCTATGTTTATTCAACTAATTCTAAATAAACATAGCTTCTACTTTAATAGCTGATATGACACTTAAAATACTATTAGTCGAAGCACGAATCTTGATGTTAAAAGTAAGTGATCCAGTTGAAGCGGGTTGAGATCAAGCTCTTAAAATATCCTTGGAAACTTTGGGATATCGTTAAATCCCTAAATAGCTCTCAAATATGAAGTGTTTATAGTCAAATCGGCATTTCGACGAACGGTTCCAACAAGCTAAAGATCTTACAATTGACTTTATTTGAGCATTCAAATGCACAAAATACATCATATGATCAAGGGGATCATTTTGAGCCGTCCGATGAAGTGGAGTGGTACGGGTTTTGCATGTATTTAGAGAGACACCACTCCTCCAATTTATAAATAGACCCTCATTCCTCATATGAGGGGAGGCCAAGTGAAGGAGAAGGGAGGCCAAGCAAGAGAGAGGAGAGAGCTCTAAAGATCCTCTAAGCACAATCGTGTCGCCACTCGACGGTCGTCAACCACCGCCGTCGGCCGCCGCCATCAGCCGCCACCGCTGATCCTAGCCATTGTCGACCATTGTTGCCGGTCATCATCACCGACCACTATCGTCGGTCAACATCATCGTCAACATCGTCGTCAATATTGTCATCAACATTGTCTATTACTAGCAACTGTTGTCCCTTTCTCCTATATAATTCTGTAATCCCGGTATCGGGAAGATCTTGTACTCTGAAATAGATACATAGTGGAAGTTTTTTACTGGGCCAGGCCCCGTGGTTTTTCTCTCTTTTTAAGATTTTCCACATAAAAATTCTGGAGTTTTATTGTTCACTCTTTTAATACCTGTGTGTGTGCTGGATTTCACAATGAAGCTAAGGCAAAAACTTTTACTCTACCGCAAACAGTTTTCTAACGCATAGCTTTGCACCGTCGTGGGAAAGCGATTCCCATTATTTCATCTTGTATGGACCAAGTTTCCCAACAAGATCAAAACCACCATCAAGGTGGAGCATTTCAACCTTTTAAAGAGCATGGCGAAGAATGAAGATTCATCAAACTTTGTTCCTTGATTCGTCGAGGCGGGGCAACTCTTAATCTTAGAAGATCACCCATGTTAAGCATCTAATCAATTTCCATCCCAAGAAATAAGTCAAAGTCGGAGGATATTTCAACATTGAGAAGAGATATAGCTTTGCAAATTATGTTTTTCCACTCATACTCATGGAAAAATGAGACCAAGGTTAAGGAGCAACTTTGGCTACAACGACAAACGGATGTTTTAATTCAACCTCTTCCATAGTTAATGTTATCGGGTAACACTCTGACAAACAACCTACGATAGGTCAAAGGTCCTTGGTGGACTTCCCATGACCTCTTCCATACAGGTTAACGTCATCGAGTAACACTCTCACAAACAATCTAGGATAGGTCAAAGGTCCTAGGTGGACTTCCCACGACCTCTTCCATACAGGTTAACATCATTGGGTAACACTCTGACAAACAACCTCGATGGGTCAAAATCCTCAGCGGATTCAATTCAACCTCTTCCATACAGGTTAACGTCATTGAGCAAAGACTCTGACAAATAACCTAGAATGGGTTAAAAGGTCCTTGGTGGACTTCCTATGACCTCTTCCATACAAGTTAACGTCATCGAGCAAAGACTCTGAAAAATAACCTAGGATGGGCCAAAAGGTCCTTGGTGGACTTCCTAGGACCTCTTCCACACAAGTTAACGTCATCGAGCAAAGACTCTGACAAACAACCTATGATAAGTCAAAAGGTCCTTGGTGGACTTCCCACGATCTCTTCCATACAGGTTAACGTCATCGGGTAACACCCTAACAAACAACCTCGGATAGGTCAAAAATCCTCAGCGGATTCAATTCGACCTCTTCCATACAGGTTAGTGTCATTGGGTAACACTCTGACAAACAATCTCGGATGGGTCAAAATCTCAGTGGATTCAATTTGACCTCTTCCATATAAGTTAGCGTCATTGGGTAACACTCTGACAAACAACCTCGGATAGGTCAAAATCCTCAACGGATTCAATTCAACCTCTTCCACACAGGTTAACATCATCGTGTTAACATCATTGAGCAAACACTCTGACAAAAAACCTTGGATAGGTCAAAATCCTCCACGCATCGCCGCGTCACTACCGTCGCCGTTACTCGCCGACAACCCGTCGGCGCTAACCGGTCACCGCCGTGGACCATTGCCGGCAATCTTCGCCGGTCATCACCATTATCGTCGATCATCCGCGCTGACTACCGATGTCAGTCGCCGTCATTACCGTCGCCGGTTACCGCTGGACAACCCACGGCGCGCCAACCTGTAGCGTCACCACCGCCCTACCATCGGTCCGCCGGCATCGCCGACAATCTTCGCTGTCATCGCCATTATGCGCATTATCGCCGACGCGATCACCACCATCGACAACTTCTAGTTGCCGACCACCCCCGTCGGCCGCCAACCACTATAGTCGGTCACCGCCGTCGACTACCGTCGCCGGTCACTGCCGCCGACCATCACTGACAATCTCCGTCGGTCATCTCCGGCAACCTCCGCTGGTCACCACCATCATCGTCGGTCATCCCATTGTCGCCGGTTGCCCCACCCGTCGCCGCCAACAACTAAGCGGTCCTTTGCCGCCGACTGTCTGGTCCGCTGGCCGACCATCGCCGGCAATCTCCGCCGGTCAACACCATCATCGCTGGTTATCCTCGCCGACCACCCTCGCAGGTCACCGTCGCGGACCAATGTCGTCGGCCACCATCGACGAGCATCTTCGTCAACCCGTCTCCAGTGATCGCCTTCGAACCCGGTCGGTCCGACAAGGGCAGTCAACGCTTCTTTCAAGGGAAAACTGGAGCCTCGCCATATGAAGTACGGGTCTTGATCGCCTCCAAACCCGGTCAGTCCAACAAGGGCAGTCAACGCCTCTTTCGAGGGAAAACTGGAGCCTCACCGTATGAACTACGGGTCTTGACCGCCTCCAAACCCGGTCGGTCCGACAAAGGCAGTCAGCGCCTCTTTCGAGGGAAAATCAGAGCCTCGCCGTATCAAGTACGAGTCTTGATCGCCTTCAAACCCAGTCGGTCCAACAAGGGCAGTCAACGCCTCTTTCGAGGGAAAACTGGAGCCTCGTCGTATGAACTACGGGTCTTGATCGCCTCAAAGGTCCAATGGCGGTCCGCGTCTTTGAGGAAAATCGAAGCCTCGATGAACTACGGTCTTGAAAGCCTCAACCGGTCGGTCCGACAAGGGCTCAACGCCTCTTTGAGGGAAAACCGAGCTCGCCCGTGAATCGGTCTTGATCGCCTCCAAACCCGGTCGGTCCGATAAGGGCAGTCAATGCCTCTTTCGAGGAAAAATCGGAGCCTCACCGTATGAACTACGGGTCTTGATCGCCTCCAAACCCGGTCAGTCCGACTAGGGCAGTCAACGCCTCTTTGGAGGAAAAACCAGAGCCTCGCTGTATGAACTACGGATCTTGATTGCCTCCAAACCCGGTCGGTCCGACAAGGGCAGTCAACGCCTCTTTCGAGGAACCTTGCCGTATGAACTACGGGACTTGACCGCCTCCAAACGACCTTCTCTCAAGAAGAAGAGAAGGTGTCTTCTCCCTTAGCCCTAGGGGGTTTTTATAGACCCCTTCTAGGGGCAAAAGGGTAAAAGCCTGCTCAGCGAAACCATCAAAACCGTCATTCGGCCCGTGGGCATGCCGCCAGTAACCGTAGCGACCGACCTGATGAAGCTCGAGCATTCCCTGGAACCGCCGAGGCGCTTAACCGCCAGAGACTTCGCCGAAATTGGATCGCCGGCTCAGCGCAGACCGTCGACCAGCTCTCGCCATTCCGCGACCGATCTTCGACCCGACCGTGCATCGGCCGTTCAATCGATACCGGTATTTTCCACCCAGAGGCCACTTCTGCGACCCGCCAGCGTCGCCTTGCTCGCCCACTTATGTGACTCCCATTGCCAGATTACCAGCGGTAGCAGCCTCTGGATGTAGAATGCCCTGCAGCGCCTGCCTTGAGATTGGCGTACTCGTGCCTTGGGAGCTGATGACTCCGTTCCTTGGATGGGTCCGTAACCTCGAAATCTCGCACCTGCGCATACCTACACGCATTTGAGGCCCTGCAATAGCTTCCGTAGTCATAATCTTATACTCCTATGAAGATCTGTTCTCTCAAAATGTGTTGTTAATGGACCCTCAAATTTCATTGAAGAATTTGCTATTTTCAAGTATTTGACATATATTTTTGGATGATTGAGATAATGTCATCCAAAAGTAGGGGGCAACTGATATGACACTTAAAATACTATTAGTCGAAGCACGAATCTTGATGTTAAAAGCAAGTTGATCCGAAGTTGAAACTGGTCGAGATCAAGCTCTTAAAATATCCTTGGAAACTTTGGGATATCAGTTAAATCCCTAAATAGCTTTCAAATATGAAGTGTTTATAGTCAAATCGAGCGTCTTGACTAGCCGGTTCCAACAAGCCAAAGATCTTAGAATTCCGACTTCATTTGAGCATTCAAATGCACAAAATACATCATATGATCAAGGGGATCATTTTGAGCCGTCCGATGAAGTGGAGTGGTACGGGTTTTGCATGTTCTGAGCGCCCTCCTCCAATCTATAAATAGCTCCTCATTCCTTATATGAGGGGAGGCAAAGTGAAGGAGAAGGGAGGCCAAGCAAGAGAGAGGAGAGAGCTCTAAAGATCCTCCAAGCACAATCGTGCCACCACTCGACGGTCGTCAACCACCGTCGTCGGCCGCCGCCATCAGCCTCCACCGCTGATCCTCGCCGTTGTCGACCATTGTTGTCGGTCATCATCACCGACCACTATCGTCGGTCAACATCGTCAATATCGTCGTCAACATTGTCTATTACTAGCAACTGTTGTTCCTTTCTCCTATACAATTCTGTAATCTCGGTATCGGGAAGATCTTGTACTCTGAAACAGATAAATAGTGGAAGCTTTTTACTGGGCTAGGCCCCGTGGTTTTTCCCTCTTTTTGAGATTTTTCACATAAAAATTCTGGAGTTTTATTGTTCACTCTTTAAATACCTCTGTGTGTGCTGGATTTCACAACGAAGCTAAGGAAAATTTTTACTCTACCACAAACGGTTTTCTAGCATGCAACAATAGCTTTCATCAAATTTATAATATAAATATTATAATTGTTGGGCATATAAAATTTTCTTATGATTGAGAACAAATCTTGACCCAAACATGAAACTCAAAACACCAAAAGATGAATAAAAAACTCTTATAATTTTATGGACTAAAATGCACTCCATATTTCACAAAATTGCAGAAAAACTAACATCATCTTGTCCACTCTAGGTCATATGGGCGTAGAAATAAACACCTAAGAAAGAAAGAAAAGTACAATTATATTTGTCTTCTGAATATTTCACATAAGAGCAGAATGATGCTGCCTTATAAAATAGAAAAAAAATCACTCCATGAATTAAAGCACTAAATATATGTTGCTGATCTTTATATCTACTAATAAACTAATCCAATTAATAGCAAATAAATATGATGGTAATCCTGCAATGTCATAATGGATCAATTTAAGATGCATCACTTACAATGCAAAATATGGATCTATTTATTATGTGTTCGCAATTATCTATAAAGATAACTACAGAATTATCTTGAGAGAAATAAAATTTCTAACAATATATATAATTATTAATTATAATTTTAAAAAATAATGATAGAATTATTAATCAAAAATGTGACAACTTTTTGAAATGACGTTTTGAATCAATTACAAGCAATTGCGACCAAAACCAAACCTAATAAACTCTGACATTTTCATCAGCAGTAGATTGAAAAAGTTTATCAATACCTATCTACACTACCTTCATATTAAATAAATCACAACATGCGAATGGCATAAAGCATCCAAGTTGTCATTTAACCAACTAATAAAAAAGTTGGTTCATATTAAATTTGATAAGATAAATGAGCCTCAAAAAGCAAATCCTTTCATTGATGTTATGGTAGAGCTCTTTTTGAGGAAAATTTCCAAGCTATATGGGACTTGAACATAAATGCTCTCATTAATTTTAAGGAAAAATCTTCTCATTGGTAGGGAAAATTTAGGGGCTGTTTGGTTCCGAGTACTTATGGTGTAAAGTAATCCAAATACGCGCATTTCTGCTTTTTTCGTGTTTGGTACGCGGTAATGTAATTACTGTGTAAAATTTCGGAGTATTTCATTTCCCTTTTCAGCTCTTTTCCTGTAAATGCTTCAGCGTATTCCAAATACTGACCTTGAAGAGTCGGAGTGGAGGAGCGGAGGAAATTTTTTTTCTTTTCTGAAGCGAAAACGAATTATTTTTTTTTCCTTTTTTTTTTTTTTCAAATTGCTGAATCCATTAAAGTTAATTCTAATTTTAATTAAAATAAATATTTTATAGCTTAATTAAGATTTAATAAATATAATTATATTTATTCAAATTAATGATAAATAATTTACGATAAATAAAAAAATTAAAATATTTATTAAAATTTAGTTTATTTAGTACAAAAATAATTAATGATTAAACTATTTATTAAAGAAAAGTAATTTAATAAATAAATATAAAATTTTGATGATTAATTTATTTAATAAAAATTCTATTAATTAATTAATATTTAATATAGTAATATAATATATATATATATATATATATTAAATTTGGGTCATTATGTTAATATAAAATAATAATATTCAAATTTTATTTATTTATAACACTAATAATTAATATCTTAAAAAATTTGTAAATTAATTACTAATAATTAAATATTCGAAATAAATTTTATTTATATTTGATTTTATTTTAATATCTTAAAAAATTTGTAAATTAATTACTAATAATTAAATATTCGAAATAAATTTTATTTATATTTGATTTTATTTTAATATCTTAGAAAATTTATAAATTAATTACTAATAATTAAATATTTGAAATAAATTTTATTTGTATTTGATTTTATTTATTTTTTTAGTCAAGAAAAAAAATTTTATTTATATTTTATCTATATTTTATTTGATAATATTTATTTTTAATTGAATACTTTAATTAGTGAATAAATTCTATAATTAATTTACATATAATAAGGTGTTCATAATACAAATATTTACTTTACATTCATCCAACCAAATATTTACTGATACAGGTATTTACTTTACTTTACATATGCTCAACCAAACAGAAAATATAGTTTACATGTATTTACTTTACATAGAACCAAACAACTGTAAAGTACTCAGAATTCACTGTATTCACTTTCGTATTTCACTTTATCTTGATTCTAAATGCAACCAAAATAATGATAGTGTATCTAATTCATTTTTTCAAAATTTATCTAATTCCTTTTAAAACAAATGAATAATGCCGGTTGTCCACTTTTATTTTTTGGTAAGTTTTTTAAAAAATAAAATGAGTTAAGAAATGAAATGCCACATTATGGTTGCTATATAATGAGATTTACAAGCTTGTAATAAATTTCAATAAGCATCAAGAATCTAGTTGCTCTTTAGAATGAATCATGAGGTCCCCTCATATACCTCATACACTAATACTCCCTTACCCTTCAGAAGGCCTTGTCATTCCTTTCCTGGAACTTTTTTTTGCCTTATAGGTCATGAATTTTACATAACATTTATTAATAGAGTTCATCCATAAGCATATTGTTTATTCATATATGTCTTATCAAGCTAAGTTTATTGGCAGGGAATTTGATGGAATTCAATTTAAGACTATCCCCGATAGCCTTGAACCACAAGAGGATCGCCATAATTTTGGCAAGATAACTAAATCAATGATAACAATGATGCCAAGTTTTTAAGAAGAATTGATAAGGAATAATATTATGAAGTTCACATGCTTTATTGCAGATATCAACATGGCTTGGGCTCTCAACATTGCTAAGTAAGTTGGGCTTGGACAACTTTTTCCTATTGTAGTTGGAGTCCTTACTACCACATTTAATATCTCCAAGCTTATTCAAGATGGAGTCATGAACGAAGATTTTTATGGCCTATGGTTTAGCATGTGTACTAACACCTTTAGGTAAAATTTTCTTATTATTGAGAACAAACCGTGACCCAAACATGAAACTCAAAACACCAAAAGATGAATAAAATTTTTTTGACAAATTTATGGACTAAAATGCACTCCATATTTCACAAAATTGCAGAAAACTAACCTCATCTTGTCCACTCTTGTTCATATGGGAATAGAAATGTGCACCTAAGAAGAAATAAAATTACAATTATATTTGTCTTATGAATATTTCACATAAGAGCAGAATGATGCTGCCTTATAAAATAGAAATAAAATCACTCCATGAATTAAATCAATAAATACATGTTGCAAATCTTTATATCTACTTATAAACTAATCCATTTAATAGCAATCAAATGGGATGGTAATCCCACAATGTCATAATGGATCAATTTAAGATGCATCACTCACAATGCAAAATAAGGATCTATTTATTATGTATATGCAAATATCTCTAAATATAACTATAGAATTATCTTGAGAGAAATAAAATTTTTAACAATATATATAATTATTAATTATAATTTTTAAAAAGAAAAGATAGAATAATTAAAGAAAAATGTGATAACTTTTTGAAATGACATTTTGAATAAATTACAAGCAATTGTGACCAAAACCAAGCCTAATAAAGTTTGACATTTTCATCAGGTCTAGATTGAAGAAGTTTATCAATAACTATCTCACTACCTTCGTATTAAATAAATCACAATGTACGAATGGTATAAAGAATCCAAGTTGTCATGTAACCAACAAATAAAAATTTGATTCATATTAAATTTGATAAGATAAATGTGGCTCAATAGCTATTCCTTTCATTGATGTTATGGTGGAGCTCTTTTGAGGAAAATTTTCAAGGGTATGGGACCTGAACATAAATGCTCTAGTTAATTTAAAAAAAAACCTTCTTCTCATTGGTAGGAAAAATTTAACTATAATATATCTAATTCTCTTTTTTGTTTTTTGTTTTGGAAATTTATCTAATTCCTTTAAAACACATGTATAAAGCTAGTATGTCCACTTTTATTTTTTGGTAAATGTTTTTCTTAAATTACGTTAAGAAATGAAATGCCACATTAATGTTTGCTATATATTGAGATTTACAAGCTTGTGATAAATTTCAATAAACATCAAGAATCTAGTTTCTCTTTAGAATCAACCATGAGGTCCCCTCATATACCTTGTGCACTAATACTCCCTTACCCATCAGGCCATGCCATTCCTTTCTTGGAGATTTTTCTTGCCTTATAGATCATGAATTTTACATAACATTTATTAATAGAGTTCAACCATAAGCATATTGTTTAAGCAAATATGTCTTATCAAGCTAAGTTTATTGGCAAGGAATTTGATGGAATTCAATTTAAGACTATCCCGATGGCCTTGAACCACAAGAGGATCATCATAATTTTGGCAAGAAGACTAAATCAATGATAACAATGATGCCAAGTACTTTTTTGAAGAATTGATAAGGAATAATGTTATCAAGTTCAAATGTTTTATTGTAGATATCAATATGGCTTGGGCTCTCAACATTGCCAAGAAAGTTGGGCTTAACAACTTTTTCCCTATTGTAGTTGGAGTTCTTGCTACCATGTTTTATATCTCCAAGCTTATTCAAGATGGAGTCATCAATGAAGATTA
The DNA here is from genome assembly GCA_021442155.1 of Cymbidium sinense. NCBI lineage: Eukaryota > Viridiplantae > Streptophyta > Magnoliopsida > Asparagales > Orchidaceae > Cymbidium > Cymbidium sinense. Next base: position 194,620,776 of record CM038215.1, read on the forward strand.
TATATGGTTTAGCATGTGTACTAACAACTTTAGATATAGAATAGGCAAGAGACAATATTTAATTTAACCACACACTTGTTGACATGGTCATAAAATAATGATATAACACAATATCTAAAGTAAAATTGAGTGCTCTTAGTTTTTTTTTTTTAAATATATATGTTCAAACTGTTTTCTTCATTTGATATAATCTACAATTTCTTTTCTAATTAAGTAACATTAGATATTTGGCTCATGTCCATTTTCATTGAATTGAAATTATGAAGCTAATTTTGTTACTAATAATTTGGGTCTACCAATGAAGAATGAGATCATCCAATTGAGCCGGATGCTTGCCTTGGACATAATCAACCTCTCTTACAATTTGTAAGTCATACTAATACAAAAAAAATAATGTTCAATTATATCATCACTAATATATAAGCAACTTCTAATATTGAGATGATAATTTACAATAGCTTTGAGGAGCTTGAAAAGCTAGTCTTCAACAATATACCAAATATTTTACCTATAGGGTCACATATCAACAACATTAAATCATAAGGAGATTCTAATTTACCTTATTTTGGACCGAGGATAAGTAATGCATAGCATGGCTCAATAAGCAATCTACAATTTATATTATATGTGGCTTTAGTAGTTTTGGATGATTATAATAGACAATTCTAGAGCTAATACTTGGCCTTGAGCTCATCATCACCTTTCTTATTGGTGGTATGGCCATCCACTAATTGCACATATCACTTATGATTCAAAGAAAGAGTTTCAAACTGAGGATGACTGGTTGATTGGGCTCCCCAACATAGTGTTTTGAAGTATCCAACTATTGTGTGTTTTATATCACATTGTGGTTGGAACTCAACTATAAAGGGAGTGCACAATGGAGTGACATTCTTTTGCTGGCCTATTTTGTTGACTAAATTTTTAACCAAATCTACATAACTAAAATTTGGAAGATAGTCTTGGGTTTCAATCCCGATAAGAGTTGGCTAATTTCCAAAGATGAAGTTAGATCGAAAGTGGTGGATTTGATTAATGATACATATATTTTTGCAAGTTCTCAGGCTTCAAAGAAGTTTTCTGAGAGGAGTTTCATAAAAGGAGGGTCATCCTCAAAAAAGCTCAAAAAATTTGTAGATTTTATAAAAGAAATTTCAATCTATGAGGTTGAATAATAGTGTTTAATAAATTTAATAAAAAAAATTGGAGAGAGAGAGATAAAGATGGGGTGATATATTGCTGGAGTACTATTATGATGAATAATACTATATATATCCTCTCTCTCTTTTTTTTTTGCATGTATTATAAATTATTATCTTAAATGATCAAGTGGATAAATTCATAGTGTATATACGCATCTTTGAGATAGTTCTTATGATAATTTTATTAATGAAACATAGTTATTCTTTGAAGATCATCTTCTTTTATGTATCTCAAACAGTGATGTATATTAAATTCACAATATCTTCTCTCTATTATGTCATGCATACTCATTAAGTAGAAACAAAAAAATTTATCTAATTAAAATACTATTTGTTTTACATTAAATAGCTAAAGGAAAAGCATATAGTAAATCAAACTAAGAAGATATGTAATGATGAATTCTCCTCTAGCTAATGAGTTCTGCTCATATAAAGTAGAGTGTGCCAATTTTTATTAAAATTAATAATTGCAAAGTAGTTGTTTATGGTACCTCTTCTAGGTAATCCATACAAATTATTTTTACACAATCATTTCTTGCAAAAAAAATAATGTTTCATGAAAGCATGTCAATCGAATACAAATAGTTAATTTAAATTATTTTATTTAATAATGAATTATTCAAAAGTATTGCTATAAATACTTGGGTGCCATTTATGAAATTTAATAAATATATTCTCAAGTTAAGGTATTAGAGATAAATGTTTTTCCATTATAGCTTGTATTATCGTTTCTAATAGATCTATTGCTAAATAATTCAGTTAGAGATTTTCTTTCATCGAGATTCTTGTGCTGTAATAAATAATTCATTTATAGATACTAATTAATTAAAAATACTATTTGGGAAAACTTTTATTTTTTATTTTAATTTTTAATATAATTTATTTATATTTTATTTGAAAAAAATTATGTCTTGTATATTACATGTATTATTATTTTTTATTGAATATTAAATTGATTTACATGAAGATGATAGCAATCTCAAGCAAAATATTTGTAGTAATCATGACCTAATAATACTGAAAACAACAGTGGTGATCAACAATCAATGATGTCCAAAGATCATAATCGTGATGCAATGACAATCAATAATGATAGTTATTTTAAAAGTTCAATATATTTTTTTAATAGGTAAAATAAGAAGTCAAAATGATTCCATACAGAACCTAGAGTTTTGTTATTTGAGAAGAAAATTAATAATGAATTATGAGATTTATCATGAGTTTTATAATATACTCATGACTAAATATTCAAATCGCACCATTAGCTTGTTAAATATTTTGTTACTCCTGAATAATTAATAATAACATAATTAATGGCATCATAATACATAATTTAATTGTAATTGTTGACCTATTATTAGACTAATCCAAAGCCAAGGAGATCCTAAGCTTAGACATAGACAGGTGAAATACAAAATGCTTCTTACCTAATAACAAAGAATTAGAGTAAGAGGAAAATTTTATCTACTACAAGGATCATGATGAAAACCTTACATTAAATTATCTACTTAAATTTTAAACACTTTAATATATTATAATTTTATTTTGTGAAATTATGTGTTTGTGTTTCAATATTATGAACATATATGAAAATTATTAAAAAATTATAATTTCATTGAAGTTAAAGTTTTTAAATCAAGAGAGAATATTATAAATTATAGAAAGTAATTAATTCTTTGAAATCAAGTAATTAAAATTTTTTTTTGCATACTTCATCTACTATTTTGCAGGAGGATATAAATCCTTTAACTTAAAATAAGGAGATCAATTTATATTAGTCCTTCATATTTTATTAGTATTATAATTTATATTAGACCTTCATATTTTATAATATGTGAATAAAATAATGGTTGATGTTTAGAGAGAGAAAATTTTATAATTTATTAAGAAACAGGGGGCTTGGTTATCATCCACAGCTAGGGGACAAGTGGAACAATAATTTAACATACCAATATATAAGTAGTTATTATGATGAAAATGCATATAATTATAAATCAAAACACACAAAAAGGATGATCACAAGAAAATAATAATATTTTATTATAAATTTGTCTAAAAGATTTATTTAAATGATGTAAAAAAATAATATTATGAAACTATTCACTTAACCACTAAGGATGATATTTTCAGAGTATTTGGCAAGCAAAATCAAAAAGTTTAAGACAAAATAATATTGTCCATCATAGAAATATCTCGTAACAACAAATTCTAAATCTCTCTCTCTCTCTCTCTCTCTGTGTGTGTAAGTAAAATTGCAGAACACGACCAAATCTTAAAAGTAAAAACAATAATAATATTTTGTAGAAAATTTTTTTCTGGAAATTATTCAAATGATGTGACATATAATATTATTCATAATATGGCAAATGAAAAATTTCAAACAAAAGTATTATTCATCGCAAAGTACTTCACATCAACTAACCCCTCATCTTTCTGTCTCTCTTAATTTTCTTCATGCTATCTATTACACAAGTATTCAACCAACTAGACATAAATATATCTTATAAAATCTACAAACTTGTTGAGATTCATAAAGGATGACCCTTCTTCAATGACATTGATGTGAGCAAACATCTTCAAATCATGAGATCTTGCTAGAATATCTTTATCCTCCATCAACTTCTCCACTTTTGATCCAACCTCCTCTTTGGAAACTATCCCATTCTTGTGGAACCAAATCCAAACCTATCTTCCAAACCTTAGTTATATATTTTTTCCTAAATAACTGATTAGCAAAATAATGCTAACAAAGAAAAGAACTCCCTTTCTTACTCCTTCAATGGTTGAGTTCCAACCACATGTGATATGAAAAAGCAATTGCATGATGCTTTAAAACCCTATATTGAGGAGACTAACTAACCATTCTCCCTCAATTTGCAACTCTTTCTTCAAAGCCTATGGGATAGGTACAATTAATAGATTTATAAGCAAGGTCTGGCCTTATCACCTATGAGAATTGTTGACCAGTGAGCTCTAGACCAAGTGCTACCTCTTGAAATTTCCTACAATTAAGATAGTGATGCTTCCAAAAGACACATAAATAACAAAATTTGTAGGTTGCTTGTCAAACCATGCAATGCATTGCTTATCATCGGCCTAGAAATAACTCAAATTAGAATCTTCTCTTGATTCAAAGTTGGGAAGAAGTGGCCCTATAGGATAAATGTGTGGTCTTTGTTGAAGACGCTTTTCCAAACTTCTCAAAACTATTGCGATAATCATCTTAGCATTAACAGTTGCTTGCTTAAGAGTGATAAAATAGTTGAAGATTATTTTCTTAAGCATCATTATTGCAGCTGGGAGGACTATTGTGTCCATGGGAGTTATCTATAGGTTCAACTGAATAACTTCCTCCTTCATTGGTGCTCCTTAATAATTAAAATTTATATTCATAAATTCAAATAAATGTAAATTGACATGAACCAATGAAATTAGAGAAAAAATTATATTGAATGAAGGAAATGGTGGCATATATATATATATATATATATATATATATATATATATATATATATATATATATATATATATATATATATATATATATAACTCTAGATATTCATCTATGAATTAGATAGATATCCAATATATAGATATTTATAAAGTAGTAATAGTAATAATAATAATAATAATAATAATAATAATAATAATAATAATAATAATACAAAATGCATTAAAATTCAATATTCATTGCTTGAGAAAATTTCATTATCTTATATAGGATGAAGTGACATTTTTTTCTCTTCTATCTTGCATGGCAACTACATTGAATCATAGCTTTTATTGGATGCTTAAAACAAAAGTGCAATAGAGAGTAAGATACATAATTTCTTCTTGTTTATTTTAATGAAAATATCGGATCATACCTTCTATAGTCTAAAGTTATTAACAAATAGTTATGTTAATTATAATTAATTATGAATAATAAAGAAGGTAATATAGATTGATAACCTATTTTATGTAATTATATGATATGATACTACTAAATATGTTTTCAATAATTATTTAGTAGTAGTAATTAATAAATAAATCTATTTTTTAAGATATTTGAGCAAATTCAATCTTAAACTCACACAAAACACATATGTAAGAACTTAGACCTTTTTGGTTGAAAGCTTAAATTCTCAATCACTAAACTAAGATGACTTGCACATAAATAAATTATTTGAATATTATGTCAAGTATACATTATAAAAATTCAAATTAAATTCCATAATTGATTATTAAATTTCTCAACTAACAAAACTTTTAGGTCTTGTTTAGCATCATTTTGATTGTTTTTCTTTTATTTTTAAAATATATTTATTTAATGTAATTTTGTATATTTTTATTTTATTTAAATAAATCAATTTGCAATAAAAATTTAAAAATAGTTTTTAAATGTTTTGAGTATTTTAAAAATAATTATTAGGATCATTAGTTGTCAATGTCGAGAATCCTTCAATGTCATCCGTCACCTATTGCTGTCCACTAACTCTATTTTTTATTGATCATTAGACACCAACAGCTGTTAATAGCTCATAGTCTCTACTACTCTATTGTTGATCGTCTTCATTAAGCATAAATTAATTTATTTAATATTTATAAAAATAAAAATATATTTCAAGATGTCAAAATAATTTATTTCAAATCAAAATATTTAATAAATAATAATAATAATTTTAAAAATAAAAAATAAAATTGATCACAAGTAGACTTTTAGTTAATTTGTATGTATAAATTAATGATTTTGTAGTAATTTATTGAATGGAATGATAATGCAAGTTACTCATCTAATTTGCAGTTAAGCATTAGCCTGAGATGAATTTAATTTTTAATAATTTTAAATAGGTACTTAATACCTTGAAAAAATTATAATTCGTCTATTAAGTTCGTAAGTTAAGCTTTAATATTTAATAAAATATTTGTTAGCATGTTCGCCATCACATGACCATTACATTAGCATTAATTATAGATGTATTAAAAACATTGTTATATTAAATAGTTAATGGACAATTAGTCAAATAACATGAATATTCTCAGTGTTTAAATATATATCATACCCGATATAATCAACTCCATTTATGATTTATCATATACATCAAGCTCATCTCCTCCAACCAGAATCCATCTTCAACAATGATGAACCATAAATAACATCAAATCTACAAGAGAACTACATCCCTTGAAGCGGCTCAAACACAATCCAGTGATCCAATCCAACTGTTGCTAAATCAACGGATCGGAAAGCACCCACAAAACCTTTCCTCCGCTCACTACTCGTTACCACTTAGTGGGTTCTGAGCAGACTCAATCAAGCCATGCGGTCAATCAGGAAATAACCCAATGACTGGTCCAGTAGAACTATTCACTCAAGCCTCACTCAATTATAGAAATTAGGCCGTATCAGTCAGCCTACCAAAGTTGTGGCAATACTCTTCAGGTTCCAAGCCGGGGATCGCCACAAAATGAATTCCGTCAATGAACTTAGCCTCACCAACTGCCTTCGCAGCAAAAATGCGTTGGTGATTGAACTTTGTGTTGATGAAAGTTATGAAAGCCACGTTCTATGAGAGGTAAGAGCTCCATGAGGGGAATTGTGGCCTGTGCGGGGGTAAGGAGGATGAGCGCATGTGGGGTGCGAGGTGAGCTCATGGCAGGTGTTGAGGAACAACTACACTCTTTATGCTAATTAGTGTTTATTGGATAGACTCAACAAATTGATAATCTCAATTTATACAAGCATTAATTTGTCGTTTCAAGTCTTTTTTTATATATTTTAAAATCCGCAATATACGAGATAAATATATGACATGATGGTAAAATTAAAAAGATTCAAATAATTCATATCTGTTGCGTGCTAGAAAACTAGTTGCAGTATAGTGAATGTTTACGGCTTAGCTTTATCATGGAGTCCAGTACACACACAGTATTTAAAGTGAACAAGAAAGTTAATTTTAACGTGAAAAATCAAAAGAGGGAAAAATCAAGCTTAAAATCATCCACTATGTATGTTTTGAGTACAAAATCTTCCCGATAATGGATTACAGAATTGATGAAAGGAACAATAGCTATGTAGTCACGTTCGGTTTAAATTGTTAGTGGTAGTAGATGATGATGGTGGAGGAACAACAGTATGAAAGTCATCATGATGGAGACCGATAGAGATTGGACGGCAAGGATCGTGGCGGTACGGCCGGTTGTATGGTTGACCGTCAGTGGTGCGATTGTGCTTAGGATCTTCAAACTTCGAGTTCTCATGAAAAATCCGAACCACTCCTCTCCATCAGACGGCTCATGATGATTCCCTTGATCATATGATGTATTTGTATATTTAAATGCTCAAATGAAGTTAGAATTATGAGATCTTAGGCTCATTAGATCCGGCTCGTCGAGAAGCTCAATTTGACTATAAACAATCTATATTTGAGAGTTTTTTATGGATTTAACTGACATCCCAGAGTTTTCAAAGATATTTTAAGTGCTTGATCTCGACCAGTTTCAACTTCGGATCAGCTTTCTTTTAGCATCAAGATTCGTGCTTCGACTAGTAGTATTTTAAGTGCCATATCAGTTGCCCCCTATTTTTGGATGACATTATCTCAATCATCCACAAATATATATGTCAAATATTTGAAAATAGCAAATTCTTCAATGAAATTTGTCCATTAACCACATTTTGAGAGAATAGATCTTCTAGAGCACAAGATTATGACTTTAGCATTAGTGCTGTATGTAGGTATGCGGTGTGAGATTTTGAGGTTCTGACCATTGTAACGGCTCTCACGAGTGCTATGATGCTTGGCACCATGAATTATTAATAGTGGGTCGCTGATTTTAAAGGGTCTAAAGCGGAACGGCGATTTGGCGAACTTGCTTTGTCATTTAATGATGCAGGTGGAGATCGAAAACGCTGGCTGAGTCAGGCGGGTTTATAACCATGGTGCCATGAACTGTATGAATGGTCGTCATGAGAATAGGATGTAAAAAGTAGGGCGAAACGCATTGTGGCCTTTGAGCTCATGGCGTTAGTCCGATGCCTAGGAGAAAATGTCCGTTTAGGCCCGTTTCCGTCCGTTTTGAGCAGTTTTTGGCTGTTTTGGGCGGTTTATAGTGATTTTTGACCTTTTTTTCCCCTATAAGCGGTCTATAAAAACCCCCAGGGAGAAGGCTCTTGTCTTCTTGAGAGAAGGTGGTTTGAGGCGATCAAGGCATAGTTCTGAATTTTCTCGGCGTTGCTTTGACCGATGGGTTTGAGGCGATCAAGGCGTAGTTCATCTAAGGCTGGTTTTCCTCGAAGAGGCGTGCCGCGTTGAGTGGAGCGATCAAGGCCCGTAGTTTCTGACGCTCGTTTTTCGAAAAGAGCGTTAACTTTGATCGACAAATTTCGAGATCAAGGCCCGTAGTTCATCTGGAGGTGATTTTCCCTCGAAAGGTGTTCCTTAGAAATAAGGGGTTTGATGATGATCAGCAACGGTGATTCTGAGCGGTACGGCCGGCTGATGGTGGGGATGGCCGGCGATGGTGGAGCGAGATGGCTAGTGATAATTTGTGGTGGCCGGCGGATGGTTAGCGGCAAGTTATCGGTCTACCGGTAGTCAGCTGGCGGATCATCATTCAGCGATGACCACGATGGTGGTAACCGCGAGATGTATGATATCTGCGGTGACCACGCGATGGTGGTTCCATTGGCAGCGGCAACATGATTCGATAATTGATGCTCATAGATTTGATAACGATAGTGGTAATATGAGATTACCAGCGATGGTCAACGCGTGACCAATTGTTAGCGGCAACGGTTTAATATACGCGAAAGCTGATATGATGAAATGGTAGCGAGATTTTGAACATAATTGTGAGATTAAGATGTTGCAGCTAATCGATAATGAATTGTCAGCAATAATATATATTGCGTAGTTGATAATTAAATGATCAGCGGATGATGACCGATGTGATGGCCGAGAGTGGTTTTGATCAAGAGGGTTTTAGGTTGTTTTGAGTGTGACTTCGATGGCTATGAAAAGTTGAATAATCTAGATTTTTTAATCCAGGTTGTTTATCATAGTGTTACCGTTGGCTAACTGATGGAAGAGGTTGAATTGAATAGAGGATTTTGACCCATCCAAGGTTGTTTTGTCAGTGTTACCCGATGTTGTTCGATGTTAATGGCGTTAAGTATGGAAGAGGTCAAAATTATTATTTTGACCATCCGGGTTGTTTGTCAGTGTTACAGATGGCTAACATATGGAAAGAGGTCAATTGAATGCTAAGAATTTTAACCTATCTTAGGTTATTTGTCTACAGATGATGTTAACCCATGGAAGAGGTTGAATTGAATTATTTTGACCCATCCGGTTATTCGAGTGTTACCGCGTTAACTCGTGGAAGAGGTTGAATTGAATCTGCTGAGGATTTTGACCCATCCGAGGTTGCTTGTCAGAGTGTTACCCGATGACGTTAACTTGTGTGGAAGAGGCCGTGGGAAGTCCACCAAGGACCTTTTAACTTATCCTAGGTTGTTTGTCAGAGTATTTGCTCGATGATGTTAACATGTATGGAAGAGGTCATGGGAAGTCTACCAAGGACCTTTTAACCTATCCTAGGTTATTTGTCAGAGTCTTTGCTCGATGACGTTAACCTGTGTGGAAGAGGTTGAATTGAATCCGCTGAGGATTTTTGACTCATCCGAGGTTATTTGTCAGAGTGTTACCCGATGATGTTAACCTATATAGAAGAGGTTGAATGGAATCCGCTAAGGATTTTTGACCTATTTAAGGTTGTTTGTCAATGTTACCCGACGTTAACTTATGTGGAAGAGGCCGTGGGAAGTCCACCAAGGACCTTTTGACCTATCCTAGGTTGTTTGTCAGAGTCTTTGCTTGATGTCATTAACTTGTATGGAAGAGGTCGAATCAAAACATCCGTTTATGGTTGTAAAGTTGCTTTAACTTTGGTCTTGTTTTTCCATGAGTATGATTGGAAAATCATAATTTGCAAAGTATATCTCTTCTCAATGTTAAAATCCTCCCACTTTGACTTGTTTCTTGGGATAATCGATTAGATGCTTAACATGGTGATCTTAGATTAAGAGTTGCCCCCCAGTTTTTGATGAAATCTGAAGAACCGAAGTTTGATGAATCTTCATTCTTCGCTTGCGCTTCTTAAAAGCTTGAAATATTCCACCTCGATGGTAGTTTTGATCTTGTTGGAAAACTTGGTCGTCATACAAGATGAAATAATGGGAATCAGTTTCCCACAGATGGCCCCAAACTGTTGTGTGTTAGAAAACCAGTTCTGGTAGAGTGAAAGTTTACGCCTTAGCTTTATCATGGAGTCCACACACGTATTTAAAGAAGAAAACTCCATTTTAACGTTAAAAAACCTCAAAGAGGGAAAACCATGGGGCTTTAGCCCAAGAAAATCATTTACTATGTATCTGTTTTAGAGTACAAAATCTTTCTGATAATGAGATTACAGAATTGTATATGAGAAAGGAACAACAGCTATGTAGTCACATTCAGGTTGTAAAAGTTACTAGTGGTAGTAGATGATGGTGAACAGTGGGGAACAACAACTGATGATGAAGATCATCATGATGGAGACCCAGATTGGCGGCGAATCTTGGCGACATGGTTTTCAGTGGTACGATTGTGCTTGAAAGATCTTCAAGCTTTGAGCTCTCCTCCCTCTTGCTGGCCTCCCCTCATATGAAATGAGGGGCTATTTATAGATTGGAGGTGCATCTCAGTAAATACATGCAAAATCAACCACTCCTCTCCATCGACGGCTCATGATGATTCCCTTGATCATATTTGTGTATTTGAATGCTCAAATGAAGTCAGAATTATGAGATCTTGGGCTCGTTAGATCCGGCTCATCGAGAAGCTCGATTTGACTATAAACACTCCAAGTTTGAGAGTTATTTTGGGATTTAACTGACATCCTAAAGTTTCAAAGATATTTTAAGTGCTTGATCTCACCAATTTCAACTTCGACTTGCTTTTAGCATCAAGATTCTTCTTGAGTAGTATTTTAAGTGTCATATCAATATCAAAGTTGATTATATATATATATATATATATATATATATATATATATATATATATATACAGAGGGAACTTGGGTTTTAAATGATGTCCAGTCAAATATTAAATTGTGCAAGTGTGTTCAATTATTTTTTTATTGAGTCAAATTGAATTCAAATTAAATCAAGTTTTAGTAATTATATATTTCATGTTAAAGCATATAGACTCATTATAAGATATAGTTTAAGGAATGCTATTTATATTATTTGATAAAATTTAAATATTACTATGAAAAGGTTTACATCCACCTATTTATCCATTTATTTGATCTTTTTAGCATGTATATACATAATTTTTAAAACATAAAATTATATAAAAATTGATATAACAATATAGAATTAAGTCATCAAATAAAAAAAAATTAAGGCATCATTAAATTTTATTTAATTAAATTTTATCAAATTATTTTTAAATAACAAATTATCATATTCGAAAACATAAATAAGAAAATAAATCAATGTGTAATTTGAATTGATTCATTAAACATTTCTTTCTTAACATACATACAACATAATTGTATAAACTCATAAACCAAGATCTTCAACAAAATAATTTTCACAAAACTTCAATTAAGAAATAAATCACATACATTGACTTGTCATGAGTTCTTTTGATTTGTGAAACTAGAGTTTCTCTTCCTTCACCCAAATATTCTTCATGTAATCATCTTAATGGAGAGATACTTATACATTAAAAGGTAGGAAGAGGACCGGTAGTTTCTTTATGAAGAGACACTTTGTTTGATCAAACGATAAATGATCGATCAAACTCCATCTTGACCAATGAAATTTAAGTACATAATTAATTATTAAATAGTAAAGTGAATAATAATAATAATTAATGTGGCCATTAATTACATAATTCTTACATTCTCTCACTTAGCACATATAATATTATTCAATTTAAAGATTTAATAATTATATACATAACCATAATACATGTAAATATTTTCTTAATCTGGACAAATCATAATTCATTAATAAGTAAAAAATTAATAGGGATCATGGCAGTTATATATCATTAGTGCGATATATTTCCTTCCATGTATCACAATATTAATTTTACACTTAATATGATATATAATGAGAGATAATCATAATGGTCCAACATTAATGTCTTTATAAAAGACAAATCTTATTAACATTTGAATAATTCTTTCATGTATATACATTCAAATATAATGAAACAAGATGATAATATATGAAGTTCAATAAAGAGCTCAGAGATTCATATACATAAGGTGCATAATAAATTCAATAATGCTTTTCAATAATTCCCATTATTTCAATATATTCATTAAATAGGTTAGGTTGTAATCCTTTAGTTAAAAGATCAGCAATCATAAGATTAGTGCTAATGTGCTCAAATGACACTCTCTGTTTCTGAACTTCTTCTTTAACGGTAAAGTATTTCAATTACATATGTTTAACACCCTTTGAATACTTATCATTCTTAGAAAAGAAGACTGCTGCGACATTATCACAATAAATTTTCAACGGCTTGGCAATACTGTTGTTAACTGCAAGTCCTAAATTAAAATTTCGCAAGTGGCTTCAAAACATGCCACAAACTCAGCTTTCATAGTGGATGTAGAAATGACGGACTGCTTCCCACTTCTCCATGAGATAGCTCCTCCAGCTAGTAGGAACAAATAGCCAAATGTGGATTTTCTAGTATCCACACATCCAGTAAAATTTGAATCTGAATATCCAATCACCTCAAGATGATCAGATCTCCTATAAGTGAGCATATGTTCTTTCGCTCCTTGTAAATATCACAAAACTTTCTTTGCAGCTTTTCAATGATTAATTCCTGGATTACTTTGATATCTACCTAACATTCTCGCAGCAAAACTGATATCTAGTCTCGTACAAGTCTGAGCATACATCAGACTTCCAACAATAGATGCATAAGGAATTTGTTACATTTTCTTATATTCCAATTCATTTTTTGGGCATTGCATAAGATTGAATATTTCCCCTTTTTTGAATTGGACCAATACTTGCATAACACTTTTCCATTTGAAATCTCTCTAAAACTTTATTGATATATGCTTTCTGAGATAATCCTAATAATACTTGTGATCTATCACAGAATATTTCAATTCCTATCACATAGGATGCCTCACCCATATCTTTCATTTCACAGTTTTTTTTGAGAGAAATTTCTTCGTCTCATACATTAATCCAAGATCAGTAGTTGCAAGCAAGATATCATCAACATATAAAATCAAACATATAAACTTACTCCCACTGACATTTAGATATATACATCGATCAATCATATTTTTTTAAAATCCAAAGATAGCAATAGTATCATTGAACTTAAGATACCATTGTTGAGAAGCTTGTTTAAGTCCATATATTGATTTCTTAAGTTTACACACTATATGTTCTTTTCCTTTAATTGAAAAACTTCAAGTTGATTCATATAAATTTCTTCCTCTAAATTTTATTTAGAAAGGCCGTTCACATCCATCTAATGTAGCTCCAAATCATAATGAGCCACTAATGCCATAATAAATCTTAATGAGTCCTTTTTGGAAACAGGAGAAAAAGTCTCTTTATAGTCAATATCAACTTTTTGAGTAAAACCTTTGACAACAAGTCTGGCTTTATATCGTTCTATATTTCCATTAGAGTCATGTTTGGTCTTAAAGACCCATTTACATCCAACTCTTTTAGAACCTTCAGGCAATTCAACGAGATCCTAGACATTATTGTGATCCATCGATTTTAACTCTTCTTTCATAGCATCTAATGGCTTTTTAGAAATAATACTTTCAATGCCCTGTATAAATGAAACTGGTTCATTATCAATTCCTAAGTCAAATTCTGGCTCTTGAAAATAAATAAGATAATCATCCGAAATAGCATATTTTCTTTCCCTTTGATAACGTCTTAATGTTATTTCTTGTGGTTCATCAATTATAGGTTCATTGATGATAACTTCATTATATGGTGTATGGTCATTCATTTGTTGTTCTTGTAAATTATCAAATTGTTCAACAATTGTAGGAACAACAACTTTAGATGAAGTAATTGATAAAGAAATTTTTTACTTTAACTTCTTTAATTTTCACATTTCGTACTTTTGTACTCCTACTAATATCACCATTTTCAATGAACTTAGCATTTCCAATTTCAATAATTTAATTACTATGATTAGGACAATAAAATCAATACCCTTTAGACTTTTCTGGATAACCAATGAAATGTCCACTGATTGTTCTTGAATCCAGTTTCTTTTCATGTAGATTATAATTTCTTAATTTTGCTGGGCAACCCCAAACATGAAAGTGTTTTAAACTAGGCTTCCTTCCTGTCCACAGTTCAAAAGGAGTTTTTGAAATTGCCTTATTAGGAACCACCTTAATAAATATACTGAGTTTTAAAGCATACATCCACAATGATAAAGGTAAGTAGAATAACTTAACGAACTCCTAACCATATCCATTAAAGTACGATTATGCCTTTCTGCAACACCATTTTATTGTGGTGTTCCTGGCATTATATATTGAGCATAAATGGCATATTTTTCTAGAAATTTAGTAAATGGGCCAGGGCATTGTCCAAATTCATCATGTCTTCTATAATATTCACCGCCTCTATTAGATATTATAAATTTTACTTTTCTATCTAATTGTCTCTCAACCTCATTAATAAATGTCTCCAAGGCATTTATTGCAGATTTTCATGCAACAAATAGGCATAGCCATAATGTTAAAAATCATCAATAAAGGTGATAAAATACTTTTCTCTACCAAAAGTTGGAACAACAAAAGATCCATAAACATCAATGTGTATAATCTCTAAAAGTTGTTTGCTTCTTGTGGTCGCTTTCTTAATTGTGTGTTTTGTAGATTTACCTTTAATACAATCAACACAAATACTAAGATCGTAAAATCTAAATCGGAAAAATTTCATTCTTTAATCTTTGTATTCATTCTTTAGATATATGACCCAAACATTTATGCCATAAATAAGGCGATGTTTCATCAACCAAATCACGTTTCATTCTAATATTATGATGCAAGGTCAATAAAATTTCAGCAAATAAATTATCAAGCTTTAATTTATATAAACCATCACAAACAACAACAGAGCCAATAAAATGATTATGCTTAAATAAACTGAAACATCCATTTTCAAACTTAAAATAATATCCAGTTGTATCGAGTTTAGATAATGAAACTATGTTTCTAGAAACAGATGGAACATAAAGAGTTTGAAAAAGATCTAAATGATGTCCAATATCTAAAATTAAGCGATACGTTCCAAAGGCTTCAACTGGAGCTTTGACTCGATTACCCATGAAGACAAACTTTTCATTTGGTTATATGGTTTGGATCGTAAGGAATCCCTACATCACATTTGAAATAAGTGTGGTACAATCAGAATCAATCCATCAAGTATTATAAGGAACTTCTGTTAAATTTGATTTGAAACATACAAAAGCACTTGGCTTACCTTTCTTTTCAAGCCAAGCTTTACGTTTCTGGCAATCTTTCTGATAGTGTCCATGCTTGTGATAGAAATGATATCTATCATACTTATGCATCTTCTTTTGGATTTGAGCAGATGACACATTAGCCTTCAAGTGTACTTTATTGCCCTTAGCATTCCTCTTAATTAGTTTTCTTTTAATTTCTGATTATCCCATGAGATTAACTGAGTGAATTCCTTATTTCTTAAGGCTTATTTCCTCTTGAATAAGCATACTTTGTAATTCAGCCACATTCCATTTATCTTTAATAGTATTATAGTTTATTTAGAATGGACCATATTCAAGAGATAAAGATTAACAATAAATTATAAGAAAACTTTCACTCACATTCATTCCCATGGTGTTTAATCTTCTGCAATATTTGTCATTTGATTGATGTGCTCATGGTAATGCTGAACCATCAAACTCATAGTGGTCAACATACCCATTAATATCACAGCACGTGACTTATCAGCAGACTCAGACTGAGATAAATCCTTCACATACTTCATAAATTCTTTTGTATCAATTTTGGGAATTGTTGGCTTAATGATTTACTACAATTATTCTCATAAACATTAAACTAAGTCTGTTTGATCTTTCCCAAGCATCATAGAAAGACTTTTTATTCATTGCTACTAGTGGCAACAATAGCAACAGGTTTATCATTAAGAAGTGTTAAATTGAACTTTAATTACTCATAATAAATTTATAAAAGTTCATTATGTCATTTCATTATTAGCATCACATGCTCGTGAGTAATTAAATAAATTTAATTTGATATTTACAAAATCTTTCTAATTCAACCACTTTGGTGATTAACAAATTATGCTTGCTGTAAATATCAAATTACATAATGAAAACAATAATTGTTTCAATTGAATGAAATACATAAAGAAAATTAGTAATATGTATATAGTGTCATACATGAACAAATCCAAATTTATAGTTATGCAATTTTCTTAACATAATTACATTAATTCTTTTCAACAGCATAAATGAAAATTACATTCAAATTTATTTATATGTACACTTTGTGTAAATCAAAACATAATTTTCAAATTTATTTGTATATAGAAAATCTAAAATAAATAAAATTTTCAGATTTATTTGTATGCAGACAATCTGAAATAAATAAAATTTTCAGATTTATTTGTATACAAAAATCTAAAATAAATAAAATTTTCAGATTTATTTGTATGCAGAAAATCTGAAATAAATAAATTTTATAGCATTAAAGATATATTCTACATATATAAAGTTAAATAAACAAAATATGATGATTTATATTAATCCATAATATATGTTGTAACATCCTTAGTAAGCAACAAAATTTAATGTGTTCAGATTTTCAGATATCATGTAATTTATATATACCTTAATGGGCTCACTTACTCTTGTATAGTTAACACAAATGGCTTTAGAACTAAAATATTTCTCCAAATAAAATGAGAAGATTTCATTACAGTACAACATAAAGGCAAGGAAATTTAATCATTACGTTAAATACATTGAAAACAATAAATAGTGAAAAGAACGTACTTAACTTGTAAAGCGTTGATCGAGGATTACGACATGAATGAGCTACTGAATATGTGGAATTAAATTTCAGCAATCAAAAGATGAATCAATTTTTCTAATAGAAAATCATAAGTTCTTAAACTTGGCTCTGATACCACTTGTAAGAAATTTGAATCGATTTGTTAAACATTTCTTTCTTACTCATACATACAACATAATTATATAAACTCATAAATCAGATCTTGAACAAAATGATTTTCACAAAACTTCAATTAAGAAATAAATCACATACCTTGGTTTGTCATGAGTAAGAAAATGTTTTTTTTCTAGGGTTTTCTTCATCAAATATTCTTGTAATCTGTCTTAATGGAGAAACACATTAAAGGGTAAGAAGACCTAGTTCTCATGAAGAAACTTTATTTGATCAACGATCACAAATAATCATCAAACTCTCCGACTAATAAGATTTAAAACATAATTAATTATTAAATATTAAATTGAATAATAATGTGGGCCATGCTTAAAATTAATTACATAATTCTTACAATGTTCAAATTTATTTATTTATTTAAATGATAAATTTTTTTTTAAAAAAAATTAAATAATTTAATTATATAAATAATTATAAATTAATATTATATGAATAAGTAATGAATTATCTTTTTTAGTAATTTAAGCTGTTGAACATAAGTTTTATATCTTAGGAGTAGTATGGAATTATTCTCTTATAGCTTCGGTGGGAATCACTCTTTGATGGTATCGTTAAAGAATATATTTTGAAATGCTGAAAAGGTTGATTAGGCATATATCATTTTATATGTCATCACATTGTTGCGAGTACGACATTTGCTTTTTTTCTTTGGAAATGCTCTCAATTTGATTAAGTAAAATATATTATAAATGAGAGCAAAGAACAGTTGATAAAAAAACAAAACTCCCAAGACGGAAGCGTGAATAATTTTGAATCATTTTAAACACTCAAAAGACACTCTTAAGAATATTTAAATACATAATATAATTCTTATATATTTATATATCTAATTTTTAAATTCAATATTTATATAAATAGAACTTAAATCTTCTTTATTACTTCAAAATATTATTATCATTAATTTTTAAAATAAGATGTACTTTTTCATACATAAACATACATTATATATATAAATATTAAATTTTAGATATTAAATATATAAATTCATTAAGAATTATCTCTTATGTATATAAAATTTTCTGAAAAATTTATATACATTACACGCAATTCTTATGTAATTTCATATCTAATACTTAGAATTTGATATTTATAAAAATTGTATATTCTATATATGAAAATGTCTATTTTATATTAAAAAATTAATGATAATTTTATTTTTTAGGTAATATTAAATATTTAAGTATTATCTATATAAATATTAAAATTTAGATATTAGATATATAAATATATAAGAATTATATATTTTATGCGTAAATGTCTCTATTTTTATAATTTATTATTAGGGTTTTTTTATAAGGAGATGAGCCTGTCGTTTAGTGTAAAAACTAGGAATATGATTGTGATGCAGGCCGGTTATTTAATATCCCACTTTCAGTTTGATAGCATGGCCTAATTTTCTACGCAGAATAAATTTTAGCATTGCATGGCCTAATTTATTCCCATTTAGCAGGGGAATAAATTATTATAGTTACGCCATTTTCTCTTGGAAGTCACGACGGACTCTTTAATTAGTTCGATTTTTTTTTTGGAAAAAAATTTGAGGGCTAAGAGGACATCAACATATGGGATCTATTCTTAGTCTAAACAAAAACCTGGACAAAATCTCAAATAGATTGATTCACAAAATCAGAAGAAAAAAAAAAAGGAAAAATAGCCATAAGAAGACATCCAGCGGATTCCGACTCAGTCATCCAGTGGGTATAACAATTGCCGTCCAACAAAATAAAAGATCATCATTTACCATCCATGTCATCATCGTCCCCAATCGAATCATATCAGTACAGAGAAGAAAATATCTGTATTTTCTTTCTTTCTTAAAATATATGTAATCATTATGTAGCAATTCACGAATGATTAAATTTTTGATTTAATAAATTTGAAATGCTTCTGGGTCATTTAATTTATTGAAAATTTAATATAGAGTAAGAAAACATCTGTATTTTAAAATTTAATTATCTAGATGGATGAAAATTTAATATAGCGGATTGAAACGTTTTGGAATACTCGCTGATTTAACATTTTGGAAATACAATTATTAATTCATTTCAATATGGAATGAATTTATTAAGTCTTATATTTTGATTTGTGATCCAACGTGAACAGTATAGAGCAGCCCCGTCACATGATAAATAATTAAAAATAAGAATATTTTAAATACATTATAAATTAAATTAAATTAATTCAAAATGAAAATTCTTTCTTTGTTTTGTTGGAATTAATAAAAATTAAAAAATAAATTAACTTTTAATGCATTTATCTCAAAGGGGGCTTGGTCAAGTGATCAATAATGAGATTTGAGACATGTCAAGAAGAAGTGCTCTTGATATTAACTCATAGGGTAAGGTATCAAAGTGAATCAAGACATGTAGAATAATAATCATAATAATAGCTCATTAGGATAGACATCAATAGGATCCGCAGTGTATCAAATAGATCAATATCATTAATAGAACTCGCTACAATATGCGCCGTTAAATTGAGTTTGATAATTGATTTGGAATTGATTGATAGCTTTGGTTGCAATTGATTTGAGCATAATTATAATAGCTTCTTTAGGCCCTTTAAGTCAAATGGGTTAGATTAGATTGATTGAATTGATTTTAGGATTAATTGGTTTAATTGTTGTTTTGATAGAGTGTGGAATGATAATTGAAGGATTGATTGAGGGAAAATTTGGCTAAGTCAATGGGATTGAATTATGGGCTTAGGTGGGTTTTAGATCATGATGGATTTTATTTTCGTTTGGGGTTTGGATATGAATTGGGATTCACATGGATTTTGGTTTTATTGATTTGGAGTTTGATTTTGGCTAAGGTGGTAGGCAAGAGTTCGATTTAGGCTATTGGGTAGGTAGGTTTCCTTAGACCCTAAGGCATGATCTAATCTGCTAATCCTCCTAAGTTTCTAGGTTTAGGTTAAGCGTTCAATTAGCCACTCGGAGTGTCTTATGACTAAGGAGCTCTTAGTATCTAGAAAACTCTTAGATCTATGATGAGAAGATTAGATCTTCACTTCAAAAGTGAGGTCAACAAAAAGCTATATTTTCACTTATTAAGAGTTATGGTGTTTATTTTCAGATGTAGTTCGTAGGGGGTACTTATTAAAGTGGTCGAGTGTGATATTGAGGAATGATGTACTATCTCAAAAGATAGAGGCATCACCATTTAATAGACCTAATCACCTAATAAGGACTCTTAAGACATGATGGGTCTTGATATACGAGAGATTTTTTCTCATTACATGGATGAATAAAATATGATTTATATTAAACGGGTTCTTAGGTTCTATATGGAGGCAAGCCTCCATAGTTAATTATATCTTAGAGAATGAAATTCTCTAAGAATACTCGATTAAAGTAAACAATTATCTCCAAAGATTTCAAGGTTAGATTATCAAAGGGTTTTGTTTGGAAAATCAAGTGGGAAAGTTCAAGGAGAAGACTTATTTTGGAATCCAAAGTGAGGAAGTAGAAAATACATGCTATGAGGCCTAGTGAGCATTCTAAAATATCCTATGATTAAGCTTTATATATTTGAAAATGAAGAGATTTATTTGTTTGAGTGGAATTTTATTAAATTGTTAGCTTATAATTCACCAACACAAGGTTGAGAAAATGGCTAAGAGGTGAGGATTAATGCTTGTGACCTGAAGGAAATAATTACCTCAGATCTTAAATCTAGGGAGCTTTAGTATGAGCTAAAACAAAATCTGATAAGTGGACATGAGGGTTTATCTCCACAAGAGAGAAACTCGTCCGACTTGACTTATAATGTTGAGTGGTTGCCACTCTCGATTTTAAAATCATGTATGATCTTATGAATTGCAAGATAGCTAATTTTATGACTTATGTTTTAGAAAACACTAACTTTGAACTAAATAACATATATCAATTTGCTTCTAAAATACTTTTACTATTCATCTAATGAATCGCTCAAATTTTCAAAACTCCTATGTTTAAAATATAGCACACTCAAAATTCCTTGAACCAAATAGCTTGAGAGGAAATGAGAAGGCTAGTGAAGAACCTTGAATCAAATATTATTGTACATAAAACAAAATGAAGTAAAAAAAAGGCAAAGAATCATGATTCTAATGACTCAAACCATCAACTTGAAAATAAAAATTATCTCTAACAATCACCCATCAAGTAGTTACACTATCAACCTATGATACAACGATGCTTCACAATAATGAATTATGCATTGTTAAACACATGCAAGATATATACACTTACATGTTACACACTTGATAAACATTATTAAAATTCAAATATACTATAGTTTGTGGGACTATCTTTAAGTTGTAGCTAATTTTGAATGTTTTCATGGATTGTTTGTGTTTGGGTTCATTATTATTTTCTATTTTTAATTTATATTTTTGTTTTATTTTATTTATATTTTGATTCAAAATAAATATATTTGATAGCGAGTATTTTTAAAATAATGTTATTTATCTTTTTAAAATAAAAGATAAAATATTTAAATATATACTAAACAAACTAATATAAAAATATAAAATATAAAATAGAAAAAAAATATTGATCCGTAATAGGCGCTTAATGTTTATAACCGCAGTGTAATTCTCCCCCTTGAGTAGGGGTGTAAACAAGCCGAGCTTGAGCGAGCCGAGCGGTCAGTCATTGTTTTCGTTTATTATTTTTTTTGTTCAAAATTGGCTCGTGTTCGAAATAGCTCGTTTATAGTCTATTCGTATTCGGCTCAAAAAAATATTCGTGTTTGTTTTAAGCTCTGTTCGAAACGATTTTATATTTTAATAATTTTAATTTTTTATTTTTAATTTAAAAATAATTATTAAAATCTTATCTGATGAAAACTGAAATACTATTGACAAAATTAAAACTAAAAATATAAAATTATACAAAGTAATTATATACAATCAAAATTATTGTTTTGAACTTAAAAAAGCTTTGTTACGAAAAAAAAATTAGAGATTCATTCAGAGATTCAAAATCAAAATTATATACAATCAAAATTTATTTTATTAAATTAAATGATTTTCAATCGAGATTCAAATCATTTTTTACAGATTGAACACAATTTCAAATACTAATTTATAGGCTAATAAAATTTACAAGATCATATATGCATATATAAATTTACAAATTCACAACTTATATAATTTACAAATTTATAGATTTACAACTTTCTAAAATGAATTCAACCTAAAAATTTACATGATCATATACAACTTACAATTTCAAAAAATAAAAGCTAAGAAAATAATGAAATTACAATTTCCAAATATCAATTTCTAATCAAATCAATTGCTTTGCTTTAGCTTTAATGTTCAAGCTTTATAGTCTTCAAGCTTTCATATCCTCAAAGTCCAACCAATCTTGAATCTTTAAAACTGTAATCTGCACTTCGTGTAAACAAAACTAGCAAAAAATTATAAAATAAATATTATGAGTGGGCTCAGAAACTAAAATAAATAATCATTGATGCCGTTAATAGCTTGGTGGCTGTGTGAATATTAGACATTCAAAAAAATGATAAAATGAAAGATTAATATTAATAAGACTAGGATCTGTATAAAAATGAAAATAAGTGTAGCATCTGTTCCAAATTAACAAAATGAAATCAAATGACAATGAAATCACAAAAAAATAAAAATAAGTGTAGCATATGTTAAAAATCCAAACTATTAAGCTAAATATCATTGAATAAATGATATATTATTGAAAATTAAATTAAATGTAATCATCTAATTATTAATGTTAATAATAATAACATCAAAATTATCTCATCCTTTAAATGACACTCAAGAATGTATACAAGATCAAGCACCATAAGGATGACAAACCAAGGCCAAAACCCGTGATGAAATTCTTTGTTCCAAAATAACATACAAAGTAACAAACTTGATCTGGCAGTAAAAGAATCGGTCGAACAGATTTGATGCAGTTGATTGTTTGTTATCAAATTCAACAATAATGGGTTGATTTGTGTAAATTTAACGAGCAAAATCAGTAAAATATGCGGATAACGATCCAATTTGTCCATATGATAGAGGAATTCTCTCAAATGCTTAAAGAACTTGAATGGATCACTCACTATGTCTAAGAATATACCAATTTAACACCAAACTCAATATCTACTACTTTAACCGTAGTGCAATCGAAACCATTCATTTCCAGCAAAAAATATAGTTAAATAGAACAAAAAATGCTATAAAATAGACAAAAAGAATAGCAAATGTTGTTAAATATAAGTAAACACACCAGCTTAAATAAAGAACCGAGTTGCTGTAATAAAATTGCTGTAAAATAGCAATAAAAAGAAATAGCAAATATTGTTAAATAACAAAACACCAAAATAAAATCAATAATAAAATTGTTGTAAAATAGCAACAAAAGAGCGAAATGTTGTTAAATAGAACAAACACACCGACCTAAATAAAGAACGGAGTTCTTTGTAATAAAATTCGTAAAATAGAACCAAATAATAAAATTATTCTTGTCAATTGAAAATTGAACCCTAAATAAAGAAACATTGATGTAAAATTCTCAATAAATGGTATGATGGTATCCTTCTCCAAAGCTAAATATTTTATGGTAGTTTAACATAAAGGTTCTCCTCCTCCATTAACTCTTCTTTGAAATAAAAGTAGATAATGACATTATAGAATGAAGTTTATCAGATTTATTAAATAGACTAAATTTAGTTGGAAAAGTACCAAAGGATCTTTAATGTTGGGTTGAGCGCCTCTAATCTAACTAGCTATACATACAAGTGCATTGACTATTTTTGGTGATAAAGAGCTCCTATAATCAGAACTCTAGACTAAATGTGCGATTAGGATGCAACGGTGATGGGAATTATTAAAACATCCCTAGCATCTTGGACAAAATAGGATACTTGAGAGTATTCATCTTCTACCACTCAAGAACATCAAAAGAATCATTATTGCTCAAAAATAATCCTTCCTCCAAATATGTTTGCAAATTAGATTTTGATGGCTGAATAGAACCCGAAGCAACAACAAAATCAGTAAATCCTAACATACAGTCAAAGTTTGATGAAAAGGGCACATCAACTATTGCCTGTGACGATCCACTAACTGCTGAAGAGCTTGAAGCACTATTATCTACTGAATATTGATTATATATCTCCCAAATAACATCTTCAACGCTCTTTATCTTGGACTCTACCTCAAAACTAGAGTATATTTTAGGAAATGTAAAAGTAATGAATTTCATTTTGAAGCGTGGATCAAGCACTGCAGCCACAGCCATGAGTAGATTGCATTCTCCCCAATATTTGTCAAATTTAATTTTCATAGCAGTGGCCATTTGCTTGAAAAATTGATCCAAGGAATTGCACTCTTCATTGAACAATTTCTTAACATGTATGACAGTAGGAAGAAACAAATTGGTAGTTGGATAAGAAGAACCTAAAATTATTTTTGTCACATTATGAAAAACAGAAAGAAACCTTCTAATCTGCCCATAGCTATGCCATTCAATCTCAGAAGGTAACCACTTGTAGTTAGAATCTCGATCGACATAATGAATGAACACATTACGGTAAATAAAAGGCTCAAACATTAAGTAAGTGAAGTTCCACCTTGTAGGAACATCAATACATAATCCCTTTGAAGTGGGGACCCCTAACTGTTTCTCCACTTCAACAAACTTATGTAAACAAGAAAGAGACTTTTTGAGATATTTTCTTGTCTCCTTATTTTTTTATTTGTTGCACCTCTTTCAAACCATCTTGAAGATATTCAAGATGTGAGCACAACATCTAACATGAAAGAAATGACCCACGAAAATGTAACTTCCCTCTGAAAATTAATTTTTAAAGCATTTGCAGCAACATCATTATTACTAGCATTATCCAGTGTGATAGTAGATACCTTATCTTGCAAATTCCACTAGCAAACAATCACATATAGCATCACAAATAAAATTACCCGTGTGTGGAGGATCAAGCTCAATAAAGCTGATGATTCTCTTATGCAATTGCCAAGAATCATCAATAAAGTGAATTGTTAAGCACATGTAGCCCACTATTTGATTTGATGTCCAACAATCAGAAGTCAAAGAAACTCTATGAATGCTCTTAAGAAAAGTTTTCAATCTCTCTTTTTCCTTTTCATAAACTTTCATGCAATCACTTCTAATTGTGTTTCTAGATACCCTCTCGTAATTGGGATTCAATACCTTCAAAAGAATATTAAACCACATATGCTCAACCATCATAAAAGGATACTCATGCACAATAATCATCTTTACAATTATCTCCCTAATCTGAAGATGATCATAATTTTTGGGGTCATAGAATAATGGAATCTCAATTTCAGAATTGACATCAAAAGGCATAAAATTTAATTTTTTTTGCCTTTTGTCTTCAACAACCTGCTTATTCTTGGCCATGATTTTTCACATTCCTTCACATGCCTCAAAAGTTGTGAAGTTGTGCCAATTTTTATTTATGAAATTTCACGAGACAATATATGCATTGTAAAGAGGTGTACTCTCCCCTTAAATCTGACCGGTTTCTATAAAATACTCCCACACTGAAGATACTCTCTTCCTACCTCTCTTAGGGTTAACATCAACACTAGTAGTCTCATGTGTATGCTCTTCTGATTCAACTTATTGTGAAGTACTTGGTATATCATTACCTATAACTAAATCACCATCACATGATGCAGACTGAGAATGATCCACATTAGACCGCATCGCGCTAAATAACAAAAGAAAATATGAGTTAGGAATTAGGATCCATATTAGCAAAGGGGCCAACTGGCAAGAACAACTAAACTAGAATATGAGGAAAAGGGGTCTTACATAACACATTCCATGTTTCCATTATTTCATTACGACCATACAAAATACAACATTACTGACATACAACATAGTTGTAAAAAATAGAACATCCATCTGAGATCTTGAGATCAGGATACAACATTACAACATACAGCATACAACATTACAACCATAGTAGTAAAAAATTAAGAACATCCTACAGGAAACATCCAAAGCTGTAGAAATCATACAACATTACAACCATAGTTGTAATAAATTCTAAGTTTGTAATTACTTCATTCTCATAGTATGCATAATAAAATGATTTCTCCTTTGAAACACAAATTCTTAAATAATACACAGCATTCTATAGGAAACACATCCATAGTTGCGAAAGATTATAGCATTACAACCGGTCAAATATATGATCAATAACATCCAAACCGAAAATGCATGATGAACATAACCTCCATAGTAAGAATAAAAGAACTGCATCTCCATAGACCATAGTAAGAATAAAAGAAGCAACGCATGTGTTAACGGTGAAATAAAGGTATGCATATTCTCAGATTCTCCACTGCATCTCCATAGTAAGAATAAAAGAACTGCTTAAAATAATAATAAAACCAGAGATCGCGACCAAAGTAAAAAGAAAATTGTGTTCAGTTATAAACCCTAGAAAACCAGATATCACGATCACAATGTATAGGGCTTTTTAACATGAAACCGATGATTAAAAAAAGAAAAGAAAACAATATCCGGTACCAAACCATAGAAAATCAGAGATCGCAACCAGATTTACACCCATACTTACAGATATTACCATTTCAACTCGCAAGACTCACAACTCGCAAGACTCTTGCTAAGAAGAGTAGAAATCCAAACACTAAGACAAGAGAGTCGGCGACTTACAGGATTAGAGCGAGGAGAGAGGAGAGTCAGAGGCAGAGTCGAGACTTCGAGAGCTGATCGAAATCTTGAGCAGTCGAGAGGCGAGGCTAATAATATCGAGATATTGCTTTCGTTTTAAATCCCAGTCGTTAATATAAATTCCTACGACTGGGATTAACTAATATGAGCTACGGAAGTCTTGGACCGGTCGGTCCGCTCTACAATAGGTTTAGGGTTCAATTCACTATGCGATTGACACTTAGACACTCAACTAGCTAAAATTAAGCGTAAGCATAATTAAAAAAACCTACAATAATAATTACTAATATATTTTAGCTTATTTTATTTAAAAATTTATTAACTAATTTTATAATTAAATTAAATATCAATTTTAAAAATATTTAATGACATAAATTATATTTTAAATAAAATTTAATATAAATTATTTATTTATTTTGAGCTAAATCGAGCCGAACACGATCGAACAAAGGATTGTTCCTGTTCGGCTCATTTATAAATCAAGCCTGAAATATTTGTTAGGTGTTTCATTTAGTTAACGCAGCAGAAACGAAATAAATATCGAGCAAACAGTTGAACAATGAACTTTTTTGATCCCCCCTTGAGATCATATCATAGCTTGCTCGCCATCTCCTTTCTATTCTACTTCCACTTTGTAATTTGACAAAGCTGACCATTCTTCCTTTTGATTCTTGCCACCATAGATAATGTTTTGCTCACATTTAGCATCTTCCAGATATTGTCGCTGTTGCCGCCTTTTCTCATCCTCCTTCGTTTGAATTTCCCCCTTGATATGACCTTGAAAATTCAACTAGTCGAAGCACGAATCTTGATGTTAAAAGCAAGCTGATCCAAAGTTGAAACTGGTCGAGATCAAGCACTTAAAATATCATTGGAAATTTTGGGATATCAGTTAAATCCCTAAATAGCTCTCAAACATTGAGTACTTATAGTCAAATCGAGCGTCTCGACGACCCGGATCTAACAAGCCCAAGATCTCACAATTCTTACTTCATTTGAGCATTCAAATACACAAAATATATCATATGATCAAAGGAATCATTTTGAGCCGTTCGATGGAGAGGAGTGGTTTGGATTTTCCATGTATTTACGAAGACACCACTACTCCAATCTATAAATAACCCCTCATTTTTTATATGAGAGAGGCCAAGCAAGAGAGAGGAGAGAACTCTAAAGCTTGAAAATCCTCCAGGCATAATCGTGCCATCACTCGACGGTCGTCGACCACCCCGTTAGCAACCCGTGTGCCATCCCCCATCCGCCATCGGCCGCCATAGCCACGTTCCCGCCCAATCTCCATCGATCTCGATCATAACGACCTTCATCGTCAGTGGCTATTCCCCTCTGTTCACCATCATCTACTACCACTAGCTACACCGACGTGCTATATGGCTATTGTTCGATTTTGGGATTCCCATTGTTACCCTTCTCATATACAATTATGTAATCTGTTATAGTGGAAGCTTTTTTTCTTGGGCTCATGATTTTTTCCCTCTTTTGAGATTTTTCATAAAAATTCGATGTTTTCTTATTCACTCTTTAAATACATGTGTGTGTGCTTGATTTCACAACAAGGCTAAGGTGTAAACTTTCACTTTATCGCAACTAGTTTTCTAACGCATAGCGGTTTCGTCGTCATGGGGCTGATTCCCATTATTTCATCTTGTATGCGTTTCCCAACAAGCTCAAAACCACCATCCAGGTGGAGCATTTCAAGCTTTTAAGGAGTCAAGCGAAGAATGAAGATTCATCAAACTTCATTCCTTCAGATTTTGTCAGAAACTGGGAGGCAACTCTTAATCTCAAAAGATTATCCAAATCGATATTCTGGATATCTAATTGATTATCGGTTCGAGAAGCAACTCAGTAATACCAATGAGAAAGACAAAGGTCAAGGAGAAAATTTGGCTACAAGCTCAAACAAATATTTTGATTTGACCCATTCCACAGTTAATGTCATCGGCAAGACTCGACAAACAACCTCGATTGGTCAAAACTTGCACCTACTCCACACGTTAACGCCATCAAGCAAAGACTAAACAAACAACCTAAGTCAAAAGGTCCTTGGTGGACTTCCCACGGCCTCTTCCACAGGTTAACATGATCGGGTAACACTCTGACAAACAACCTTGGATGGGTCAAAATTTTCAGCGGATTCAATTCAACCTCTTCCACACAGGTTAACATCAATGGGTAACACTCTGATAAACAACCTCGGATAGGTCAAAAATCCTCAGCGGATTCAATTCGACCTCTTTCATACATGTTAACGTCATCGAGCAACACTCTGACAAACAACCTCGGATAGGTCAAAAATCCTTAGCGGATTCAATTCGACCTCTTCCATACAACGCCATCGTAACCTAACAAACAATCTCGATAGGTCAAAATCCTCGGATTTTCAACCTCTTCCACATATAACGCCATCGGTAACACTCGACAAACAACCTCGATAGTCAAAAATCCTGGATTCAATTCAACCTCTTCCATACGTTAACATCATTGAGTCGACTTCGACAAACAACCTCGATATGGGTCAAAATTCTCGGGATTCAATTCAATCTCTTCCATACGAAGGCCAATAAGTCAAACTCGACAAACAACTCTGATAGTCAAAATCATCATCGCGGTCACCGCTGACACTACTGCCGCCGGCCATCGCCGCTATCACCGGCCATCTCGCCGGCTACCACCATCGCTCTATGCATCCGCCACTACTGACGCGTACCACTGCCAATCGCCGCCAGTTGTCTCCACCGACCACCCCCATCGGCCGCCAACAACCACCGCCAGTCATTACTACCGGTCACACTGATATCGCCACCGATTAACGCCACCGACTTCCATAAGAGTCACCGCTGGCCACCATCGCCATCTCCGCCAGTCATCACCGTCCCCCCATTAACTAAGATAGTGGACTCAACCTAAGGTGAACCTGGTTTAGCCCAAACTAAGTGAACCAAGGATTCTAATTATGACAAATACCCTAAATAATAGAGTTCAACCCTTCCCTTTGCTTTCAGTAGCCACCATAGCATGCCTTGAGCTCCCCCATGTTGATTGGACCAGACTCAAAGATATTAGGCTTAGCCATTAATCAAGTTTAGTTCCTTCACTTTTTGTCGACCCTGGACACCAAGGGTTGTCCCCAACACCACTAGCCACCAAACTCCACCACCCAGTAAGGGAAGTCCAGCTCAGTCACATGCCATTTTTAGCCACCCCTATTGACTAGATGGTTCTCATAGCCTACACTAACCATTTTGCTTGGTTCACATGGATAGGAGGGTATATACCTCCTCTTCTTGAAATTCAACACAAACACTCCTCATAACATGAGAGCCAGTCCCTTAGGTTTCCTAGAGCTTTCTGAGCACCCATCGTAGGAGACTAACATCCTCTCAAACCTGCTACAAAAATTTAATGCACACCCCAAGTAAGATCTCAAGCATTGAATAAGTTTGTTCAAAGGAGTACCATAAAAGGAGTGTGGTCATCCTTTGAGAATCTCAAATCTCAATAAATTTGTAGATATTGTAGAAAAAATTTAAGCCCAAGAATCAAAAGACTAGTGTCTAATTGATTGATTGTTTAGAGAAAACATGGAGAGAGAGAGAGAGAGAGAGAGAGAGAGAGAGAGAGAGGTTGATGACTAATGCCTAATTATTTGTTTGAAGAAATGTTGCAGAGAGAAATAGTACATTGTTAGAGGGATAATTGTGAGGTGATGTGTTTTTGTCAAGTACTTTTTTGCGATGAATAATATTATTTTATTTAAATTTTTTATTCAATGGCTATTCAAAATATGTCTATTTAAAATGTATTTGCATTATATAAAAATAGGTGAAGATAAATCATTTAAAGCATCGAAGGGAAAATAAAAATAATTAGCTCTCCTTGTTATCATTAAACTCATTAATGAGTTCAATTCTTATAAAAGAAATCAATTTGGCATTAAAACTAATAAATGTTAGCTAATCTTTATGATTGTTCTTTTAAGTAATGAATTCATCAACATAATTTTTCTCTCAAAGAAGTTTTATGATAACGTCACCTAAATCTACAAAAATTTAATTTTATTATTTTATTTAAGATTAAATTAATTAAAAACATTATTATAAGTATTTGGGTGCTATTTAAATAATTTGAATAATAGATTTTCTTGTTGCGATGTTAAGGGATATAAATTGTTTCTATTGTTGTTGTTATAACTCCATAAGTTGTAATTCACCTATGTTTATTCAACTAATTCTAAATAAACATAGCTTCTACTTTAATAGCTGATATGACACTTAAAATACTATTAGTCGAAGCACGAATCTTGATGTTAAAAGTAAGCTGATCCGAAGTTGAAACTGGTTGAGATCAAGCTCTTAAAATATCCTTGGAAACTTTGGGATATCAGTTAAATCCTAAATAGCTCTCAAATATGAAGTGTTTATAGTCAAATCGAGCAATGAGTTCCAACAAGCTAAAGATCTTACAATTTGACTTTATTTGAGCATTCAAATGCACAAAATACATCATATGATCAAGGGGATCATTTTGAGCCGTCCAATGAAGTGGAGTGGTACGGGTTTTGCATGTATTTAGAGACACCACTCCAATTTATAAATAGACCTCATTCCTCATATGATGAGGAGGCCAAGGAAGGAGAAGGGAGGCCAAGAGAGAGAGAGCTCTAAAGATCCTCTACAATCGTCCACTGGCCGCCAACCACTGCGTCACCATGCCGCCATCACATCCTACCATTGTCACCATTGTCATCATCATCATCACAATCAACATCATAACATCATCGTCAATATTGTCATCAACATTGTCTATTACCCCTTTCTCCTATATAATCAGAATGGGAAGATCTTGTAAAAATAAAATACATAGTGGAACAGCCCCGGTTTTTCTCTCTTTTTAAGATTTTCCACATAAAAATTCTGGAGTTTTATTGTTCACTCTTTTAATACCTGTGTGTGTGCTGGATTTCACAATGAAGCTAAGGCAAAAACTTTTACTCTACCGCAAACAGTTTTCTAGCACGCAACAGTTTGGCACCGTCTGTGGGAAACTGATTCCCATTATTTCATCTTGTATGACGACCAAGTTTCCCAACAAGATCAAAACCACCATCAAGGTGGAGCATTTCAACCTTTTAAAGAGCGCAAGCGAAGAATGAAGATTCATCAAACTTTGTTCCTTCAGATTCTGTCAGGAACTGGGGGGCAACTCTTAATCTTAGAAGATCACCCATGTTAAGCATCTAATCAATTTCCATCCCAAGAAATAAGTCAAAGTCGGAGGATATTTCAACATTGAGAAGAGATATAGCTTTGCAAATTATGTTTTTCCACTCATACTCATGGAAAAATGAGACCAAGGTTAAGGAGCAACTTTGGCTACAACGACAAACGGATGTTTTAATTCAACCTCTTCCATAGTTAGTTAATGACAACACTCGATAAAGTCAAAGGTCCTTGGTGGACTTCCCATGACCTCTTCCATACAGGTTAACGTCATCGAGTAACACTCTCACAAACAATCTAGGATAGGTCAAAGGTCCTAGGTGGACTTCCCACGACCTCTTCCATACAGGTTAACATCATTGGGTAACACTCTGACAAACAACCTCGGATGGGTCAAAATCCTCAGCGGATTCAATTCAACCTCTTCCATACAGGTTAACGTCATCGAGCAAAGACTCTGACAAATAACCTAGAATGGGTTAAAAGGTCCTTGGTGGACTTCCTATGACCTCTTCCATACAAGTTAACGTCATCGAGCAAAGACTCTGACAAATAACCTAGGATGGGTCAAAAGGTCCTTGGTGGACTTCCTACGACCTCTTCCACACAAGTTAACGTCATCGAGCAAAGACTCTGACAAACAACCTATGATAAGTCAAAAGGTCCTTGGTGGACTTCCCACGATCTCTTCCATACAGGTTAACGTCATCGGGTAACACCCTAACAAACAACCTCGGATAGGTCAAAAATCCTCCAATTCAATTCTTCCATGGTTAGCGTCATTGGTAACACTCGACAAACAATCTGGGTCTCCTAGTGGATTCAATTTGACCTCTTCCATATAAGTTAGCGTCATTGGGTAACACTCTGACAAACAACCTCGGATAGGTCAAAATCCTCAACGATTCAATTCAACCTTCTTAATTAACATCATCGTTAACATTGAAAGCAAACACTCGACAAAACCTTGATAAAAATCCTCAACGACGCCAATCGCCGCTGCCGTACACGCCGCTTCGCCGACAACCCCTACCGCCAACCTGGTGCCACCGCGTGGACCATTGCCGAATCTTTCATCACCATTATCGATCATCCGGCTGATTATCGATGTCGGGCCGCCACGTCGCCGCCGCTGCCACCGCTAACCGGCTTAACCTTTGATTACCACTGCCACACCATCGCCGGCTACCGCCACTATCGCAATCGCTGGCCATCATATTTATCGCGGTGTCATGCCGCTGATACTGACGCGGCCATCACCACTATCGAACTGATTGTTGCCGCTGATACCTCGCTGCTAACCATATAGTACGCGGTCGTTGCTGATTACTGCCGCCGGATCGCACTAATCCATCATATTTCTTCCGGCAAATCCTGGTCACACCATTATCCCACATCTCACTGATTACGCCGCTGCTCGCTACCACCCCTGCCGCTAACCAGGCTAGAATACCGTTGCCGAGCCACCATCGCCGGCATCTCCGCTAATCATCATGGTTATCTCGCCAACCACTCGGTCACCGTCATGGACCAATGTCGCCACCATCGACGAAAGCATCTTCGCTAACCCCGTCTCGATCGCCAACCCGGTCCGGCTGGCGGGCGTCAACGCTTTCTGGAAAACTGAGCTCGCCATATGAAGTAGGGGTCTTGATCAAACCCGGCTGAGGCCAACGCCTCTTTCGAGAAAACTGGAGCCGTATGAATCGGTCTTGACCGCCTCAAACCCGGTGGTCCGACAAGAGGCCTGAGGGAAAATCGAGCCTCGCCAGAACACGAGTCTTGATCCTTCAAACCGGGTCCAACAAGGGCCAACGCCTTTTCGAGGGAAACGGAGCCTCGTCAGATGAACTACGGGTCTTGATCGCCCAAACTCCGGTCCGACATGGCGGGCCAACGCGTCTTTCGAGGGAAAATCGCGCCAGATGAACTACTCTGAAAGCCTCCAAACCGGTCGGTCCGACAAGGCCAACGCCTC
Organism: Cymbidium sinense; assembly: GCA_021442155.1. Lineage (NCBI taxonomy): Eukaryota > Viridiplantae > Streptophyta > Magnoliopsida > Asparagales > Orchidaceae > Cymbidium > Cymbidium sinense. The sequence goes on from CM038215.1 coordinate 194,655,180, forward strand.
TTTCGAGGGAAAACCGAGCCTCGCCAGATGGTCTTGATCGCTCCAAACCCGCCGGTCCGATAAGTGGCGCCAATGCCTTTCGAGAAAATCGAGCTCACCGTATGAACTCTTGATCGCCTCCAAACCCGGTCAGTCCGACTAGGGCAGTCAACGCCTCTTTGGAGGAAAAACCAGAGCCTCGCTGTATGAACTACGGATCTTGATTGCCTCCAAACCCGGTCGGTCCGACAGGTCAACGCCTCTTCGAGGAAACTGAACCTGATGAACTACTTGACCGCCTCCAAACGACCTTCTCTCAAGAAGAAGAGAAGGTGTTTTCTCCCTTAGCCCTAGGGGGGTTTTTATAGACCCCTTCTAGGGGCAAAAGGGTAAAACCAAATGGCCAAAACCGCCTGAAACCATCAAAGCCGTCATTCGGGTGCCCGGTGCCCAGAATCCATACCAAGAAGAATGCCCGAACGTATTCGCGAACTGGCCGGCGCGCTTAGCGCTGAGACTCGCCATAGCGTTTTCAGCTGCTGACTTCGCAGACTGACCATTTCGACCGCTGATTCCGACGACCCGATCTTCCTCTGCCGCAGACCGCGCATCACGATACACGGTCCATTCCGCCACCCACCGAGGCCACTATCAATTCGCCGCCGGCCGCCATGCCGCTCTTATGTGACCTGCCATTAAACCGGTTCAGCGGCGGCTACAGCACATCGCAAGCCTTTGCAGCCTGCCATGTGCGCCATGCAGCGTGCCATGACATTGACTCACGTGTTCGGAGCCTGCGAGTCGCAGCTCCTGCTCGTGATGGATGGGTCCAGAATCTATACAAGATACCTACACGCATTTGAGGCACAGCTTCAGTCATAATCTTATACTCCTATGAAGATCTCTCTCTCAAAATGTGTTGTTAATGGACCCTCAAATTTCATTGAAGAATTTGCTATTTTCAAGTATTTGACATATATTTTGGATGATTGAGATAATGTCATCCAAAAGTAGCAACCGATATGACACTTAAAATACTATTAGTCAAAGCAATCTTCTTGATGTTAAAAGCAAGTTGATCCAAGTTGAAACAGATCAAGCTCTTAAAATATCCTTGGAAACTTTGGGATATTAAATCCTAAATAGCTTTCAAATATGTGTTTATAGTCAAATGGCCTTGACTTCCGTTCCAAGCCAAAGATCTTAGAATTCGACTTCATTTGAGCATTCAAATGCACAAAATACATCATATGATCAAGGGGATCATTTTGAGTCAGAAGTGGAGTGGTAGTTTTGCATGTATATTCTGAGACACCTCCAATCTATAAATAGCTCATTCCTTATATGGGGAGGCAAAGTGAAGGAGAAGGAGGCCAATAAGAGAGAGAGAGCTCTAAAGATCCTCCAAGCACAATCGTGTTACCACTGACGGTCGCCAACCACCGCCGCCGCCATCACCCTCCACCCGATCCTCGTATCACCATTGTTGTCATCATCACCGACCACTATCGCCTCAACATCGAATATCGTCGTCATTGTCTATTACTAGCAACTGTTGTTCTTTCTCCTATACAATTGTGTATCGGAAGATCTTGTACTCAAAGATAAATAGTGGAAGCTTTTCGGCTAGCCGGTTTTCCCTCTTTTGAGATTTTTCACATAAAATTCGAGTTTTATTGTTCACTTTTAAATACCTCGTCTTGGATTTCACAACGAAGAAGGAGAAAATTTTACTCTACCACAAAGCGGTTTTCTAAACAATAGCTTTCATCAAATTTATAATATAAATATTATAATTGTTGGGCATGTAAAATTTTCTTATGATTGAGAACAAATCTTGACCCAAACATGAAACTCAAAACACCAAAAAGATGAATAAAAAACTTTTATAATTTTATGGACTAAAATGCACTGCATATTTCACAAAATTGCAGAAAAACTAACATCATCTTGTCCACTCTAGGTCATATGGGCGTAGAAATAAACACCTAAGAAGAAAGAAAAGTACAATTATATTTGTCTTCTGAATATTTCACATAAGAGCAGAATGATGCTGCCTTATAAAATAGAAAAAAAATCACTCCATGAATTAAAGCACTAAATATATGTTGCTGATCTTTATATCTACTAATAAACTAATCCAATTAATAGCAAATAAATATGATGGTAATCCTGCAATGTCATAATGGATCAATTTAAGATGCATCACTTACAATGCAAAATATGGATCTATTTATTATGTGTTCGCAATTATCTATAAAGATAACTACAGAATTATCTTGAGAGAAATAAAATTTCTAACAATATATATAATTTATTAATTATAATTTTAAAAAATAATGATAGAATTATTAATCAAAAATGTGACAACTTTTTGAAATGACGTTTTGAATCAATTACAAGCAATTGCGACCAAAACCAAACCTAATAAACTCTGACATTTTCATCAGCAGTAGATTGAAAAAGTTTATCAATACCTATCTACACTACCTTCATATTAAATAAATCACAACATGCGAATGGCATAAAGCATCCAAGTTGTCATTTAACCAACTAATAAAAAAAGTTGGTTCATATTAAATTTGATAAGATAAATGAGCCTCAAAAAGCAAATCCTTTCATTGATGTTATGGTAGAGCTCTTTTTGAGGAAAATTTCCAAGCTATATGGGACTTGAACATAAATGCTCTCATTAATTTTAAGGAAAAATCTTCTCATTGGTAGGAAAAATTTAGGGGCTGTTTGGTTCCGAGTATTTACGGTGTAAAGTAATCCAAATACGCATTTCTGCTTTTTTCGTGTTTGGTACGCGGTAATGTAATTACTGTGTAAAATTTCGGAGTATTTCATTTCCTTTCCTCTTTCAATAAATACAAAACAGCGTATTCCAAATACATGAGCTGAGGAGTGCTGAGAGGAGTGAGGGAGCGGAAAAAGGAAATTTTTTTTCTTTTCGATGAACGGGAAAACAATTATTTTTTTTCCTTTTAATTTTTTTTTCAAATTGCTGAATCCAAAGTTAATTCTAATTTTAATTAAAATAAATATTTTATAGCTTAATTAAGATTTAATAAATATAATTATATTTATTCAAATTAATGATAAATAATTTATAAATAAAAAAAAAATTAAAATATTTATTAATATTTAGTTTATTTAGTACAAAAATAATTAATGATTAAACTATTTATTAAAGAAAAGTAATTTAATAAATAAATATTAAATTTTGATGATTAATTTATTTAATAAAAAATTCTTATTAATTAATTAATATTTAATATAGTAATAAAATTATATATATATATATATATATATATTATGTTAATATAAAATAATAATATTCAAATTTTATTTATTTATAACACTAATAATTAATATCTTAAAAAAATTTGTAAATTAATTACTAATAATTAAATATTCAAATAAATTTTATTTATATTTGATTTTATTTTAATATCTTAAAAAATTTGTAAATTAATTACTAATAATTAAATATTCGAAATAAATTTTATTTATATTTGATTTTATTTTAATATCTTAGAAAATTTATAAATTAATTACTAATAATTAAATATTTGAAATAAATTTTATTTGTATTTGATTTTATTTATTTTTTTAGTCAAGAAAAAATTTTATTTATATTTTATCTATATTTTATTTGATAATATTTATTTTTAATTGAATACTTTAATTAGTGAATAAATTTATAATTAATTTACATATAATAAGTTCATAATACAAATATTTATTTTACATTCATCCAACCAAATATTTACAATACAGGTATTTACTTTACTTTACATATGCTCAACCAAAAGAAATATAGTTTACATGTATTTACTTTACATGAACCAAACAATAAAGTACTTAATTCAATTCACTTTACATATTTTATAATGATTCTAAATGGCAACCAAACAGAATGATAGTGTATCTAATTCGATTTTTTTTCAAAATTTATCTAATTCCTTTTAAAACAAATGAATAATGCCAGTTTGTCCACTTTTATTTTTTGGTAAGTTTTTTTAAAAAATAAAAATGACGTTAAGAAATGAAATGCCACATTATGGTTGCTATATAATGAGATTTACAAGCTTGTAATAAATTTCAATAAGCATCAAGAATCTAGTTGCTCTTTAGAATGAATCATGAGGTCCCCTCATATACCTCATACACTAATACTCCCTTACCCTTCAGAAGGCCTTGTCATTCCTTTCCTGGAACTTTTTTTTGCCTTATAGGTCATGAATTTTACATAACATTTATTAATAGAGTTCATCCATAAGCATATTGTTTATTCATATATGTCTTATCAAGCTAAGTTTATTGGGAATTTGATGGAATTCAATTTAAGACTATCCCCATAGCCTTGAACCACAAGAGGATCGCCATAATTTTGGCAAGATAACTAAATCAATGATAACAATGATGCCAAGTTTTTAAGAAGAATTGATAAGGAATAATATTATGAAGTTCACATGCTTTATTGCAGATATCAACATGGCTTGGGCTCTCAACATTGCTAAGTAAGTTGGGCTTTGGACAACTTTTTTCCTATTGTAGTTGGAGTCCTTACTACCACATTTAATATCTCCAAGCTTATTCAAGATGGAGTCATGAACGAAGATTTTATGGCCCCTATGGTTTAGCATGTGTACTAACACCTTTAGGTAAAATTTTCTTATTATTGAGAACAAACCGTGACCCAAACATGAAACTCAAAACACCAAAAAGATGAATAAAATTTTTTGACAAATTTATGGACTAAAATGCACTCCATATTTCACAAAATTGCAGAAAACTAACCTCATCTTGTCCACTCTTGTTCATATGGGAATAGAAATGTGCACCTAAGAAGAAATAAAATTACAATTATATTTGTCTTATGAATATTTCACATAAGAGCAGAATGATGCTGCCTTATAAAATAGAAATAAAATCACTCCATGAATTAAATCAATAAATACATGTTGCAAATCTTTATATCTACTTATAAACTAATCCATTTAATAGCAATCAAATGGGATGGTAATCCTGCAATGTCATAATGGATCAATTTAAGATGCATCACTCACAATGCAAAATAAGGATCTATTTATTATGTATATGCAAATATCTCTAAATATAACTATAGAATTATCTTGAGAGAAATAAAATTTTTAACAATATATATAATTATTAATTATAATTTTTAAAAAGAAAAGATAGAATAATTAAAGAAAAATGTGATAACTTTTTGAAATGACATTTTGAATAAATTACAAGCAATTGTGACCAAAACCAAGCCTAATAAAGTTTGACATTTTCATCAGGTCTAGATTGAAGAAGTTTATCAATAGTTCTGCACTACCTTCGTATTAAATAAATCACAATGTACGAATGGTATAAAGAATCCAAGTTGTCATGTAACCAACAAATAAAAAATTTGATTCATATTAAATTTGATAAGATAAATGTGGCTCGTATAGCTATTCCTTTCATTGATGTTATGGTGGAGCTCTTTTTGAGGAAAATTTTCAAGCTGTATGGGACCTGAACATAAATGCTCTAGTTAATTTAAAAAAAAAAAACCTTCTTCTCATTGGTAGGAAAAATTTAACTATAATATATCTAATTCTCTTTTTTTGTTTTTTTGTTTTTGGAAATTTATCTAATTCCTTTTAAAACACATGTATAAAGCTAGTATGTCCACTTTTATTTTTTGGTAAATGTTTTTCTTAAATTACGTTAAGAAATGAAATGCCACATTAATGTTTGCTATATATTGAGATTTACAAGCTTGTGATAAATTTCAATAAACATCAAGAATCTAGTTTCTCTTTAGAATCAACCATGAGGTCCCCTCATATACCTTGTGCACTAATACTCCCTTACCCATCACAAGGCCATGCCATTCCTTTCTTGGAGATTTTTTCTTGCCTTATAGATCATGAATTTTACATAACATTTATTAATAGAGTTCAACCATAAGCATATTGTTTAAGCAAATATGTCTTATCAAGCTAAGTTTATTGGCAAGGAATTTGATGGAATTCAATTTAAGACTATCCCCGATGGCCTTGAACCACAAGAGGATCATCATAATTTTGGCAAGAAGACTAAATCAATGATAACAATGATGCCAAGTACTTTTTAGAAGAATTGATAAGGAATAATGTTATCAAGTTCAAATGTTTTATTGTAGATATCAATATGGCTTGGGCTCTCAACATTGCCAAGAAAGTTGGGCAACAACTTTTTCCCTATTGTAGTTGGAGTTCTTGCTACCATGTTTTATATCTCCAAGCTTATTCAAGATGGAGTCATCAATGAAGATTATATGGCCCCTATGGTTTAGCATGTGTACTAACAACTTTAGATATAGAATAGGCAAGAGACAATATTTAATTTAACCACACACTTGTTGACATGGTCATAAAATAATGATATAACACAATATCTAAAGTAAAATTGAGTGCTCTTAGTTTTTTTTTTTTAAATATATATGTTCAAACTGTTTTCTTCATTTGATATAATCTACAATTTCTTTTTCTAATTAAGTAACATTAGATATTTGGCTCATGTCCATTTTCATTGAATTGAAATTATGAAGCTAATTTTGTTACTAATAATTTGGGTCTACCAATGAAGAATGAGATCATCCAATTGAGCCCGGGGATGCTTGCCTTGGACATAATCAACCTCTTACAATTTGTAAGTCATACTAATACAAAAAAAATAATGTTCAATTATATCATCACTAATATATAAGCAACTTCTAATATTGAGATGATAATTTACAATAGCTTTGAGGAGCTTGAAAAGCTAGTCTTCAACAATATACCAAATATTTTACCTATAGGGTCACATATCAACAACATTAAATAAGGAGATTCTAATTTACCTTATTTTTGGACCGAGGATAAGTAATGCATAGCATGGCTCAATAAGCAATCTATGTGGCTTTCAGTAGTTTTGCAGTGATTATAATAGACAATTCTAGGAGCTAATACTTGGCCTTGAGCTCATCTGTCGACCTTTCTTATTGGTGGTATGGCCATCCACTAATTGCACATATCACTTATGATTCAAAGAAAGAGTTTCAAACCGAGGATGACGGTTGATTGGGCTCCCCAACATAGTGTTTTGAAGTATCCAACTATTGTGTGTTTTATATCACATTGTGGTTGGAACTCAACTATAAAGGGAGTGCACAATGGAGTGACATTCTTTTGCTGGCCTATTTTGTTGACTAAATTTTTAACCAAATCTACATAACTAAAATTTGGAAGATAGTCTTGGGTTTCAATCGATAAGAGTTGGCTAATTTCCAAAGATGAAGTTAGATCAAAAGTGGTGGATTTGATTAATGATACATATATTTTTGCAAGTTCTCAGGCTTCAAAGAAGTTTTCTGAGAGGAGTTTCAAAGGAGGGTCATCCTCAAAAAAGCTCAAAAAATTTGTAGATTTTATAAAAGAAATTTCAATCTATGAGGTTGAATAATAGTGTTTAATAAATTTAAAAAAAAAATTGGAGAGAGAGAGATAAAGATGGGGTGATATATTGCTGTGGAGTACTATTATGATGAATAATACTATTATATCCTCTCTCTCTTTTTTTTTTTGCTTCGCAGTGTATTATAAATTATTATCTTAAATGATCAAGTGGATAAATTCATAGTATTGTATATGCCGCATCTTTGAGATAGTTCTTATGATAATTTTATTAATGAAACATAGTTATTCTTTGAAGATCATCTTCTTTTATGTATCTCAAACAGTGATGTATATTAAATTCACAATATCTTCTCTCTATTATGTCATGCATACTCATTAAGTAGAAACAAAAAAATTTATCTAATTAAAATACTATTTGTTTTACATTAAATAGCTAAAGGAAAAGCATATAGTAAATCAAACTAAGAAGATATGTAATGATGAATTCTCCTCTAGCTAATGAGTTCTGCTCATATAAAGTAGAGTGTGCCAATTTTTTATTAAAATTAATAATTGCAAAGTAGTTGTTTATGGTACCTCTTCTAGGTAATCCATACAAATTATTTTTACACAATCATTTCTTGCAAAAAAATAATGTTTCATGAAAGCATGTCAATCGAATACAAATAGTTAATTTAAATTATTTTATTTAATAATGAATTATTCAAAAGTATTGCTATAAATACTTGGGTGCCATTTATGAAATTTAATAAATATATTCTCAAGTTAAGGTATTAGGAGATAAATGTTTTTTCCATTATAGCTTGTATTATCGTTTCACTTAATAGATCTATTGCTAAATAATTCAGTTAGAGATTTTCTTTCATCGAGATTCTTGTGATGTTATAAATAATTCATTTATAGATACTAATTAATTAAAAATACTATTTGGGAAAACTTTTATTTTTTATTTTAATTTTTAATATAATTTATTTATATTTTATTTGAAAAAAATTATGTCTTGTATATTACATGTATTATTATTTTTTATTGAATATTAAATTGATTTACATGAAGATGATAGCAATCTCAAGCAAAATATTTGTAGTAATCATGACCTAATAATCCTGAAAACAACAGTGGTGATCAACAATCAATGATGGCCAAAGATCATAATCGATGATGCAATGACAATCAATAATGGCGATAGTTATTTTTAAAAGTTCAATATATTTTTTTAATAGGTAAAAATAAGAAGTCAAAATGATTCCATACAGAACCTAGAGTTTTGTTATTTGAGAAGAAAATTAATAATGAATTATGAGATTTATCATGAGTTTTATAATATACTCATGACTAAATATTCAAATCTGCACCATTAGCTTGTTAAATATTTTGTTACTCAATAATTAATAATAATAACATAATTAATGGCATCATAATTTAATTGTAATTGTTGACCTATTATTAGACTAATCCAAAGCCAAGGAGATCCTAAGCTTAGACATAGACAGGTGAAATACAAAATGCTTCTTACCTAATAACAAAGAATTAGAGTAAGAGGAAAATTTTATCTACTACAAGGATCATGATGAAAACCTTACATTAAATTATCTACTTAAATTTTAAACACTTTAATATATTATAATTTTATTTTGTGAAATTATGTGTTTGTGTTTCAATATTATGAACATATATGAAAATTATTAAAAATTATAATTTCATTGAAGTTAAAGTTTTTAAAATCAAGAGAGAATATTATAAATTATAGAAAGTAATTAATTCTTTGAAATCAAGTAATTAAAATTTTTTTTTGCATACTTCATCTACTATTTTTGCAGGAGGGGATATAAATCCTTTAACTTAAAATAAGGAGATCAATTTATATTAGTCCTTCATATTTTATTAGTATTATAATTTATATTAGACCTTCATATTTTATAATATGTGAATAAAATAATGGTTGATGTTTCGTAGAGAAAATTTTATAATTTATTAAGAAACAGGGGGCTTGGTGATCATCCACAGCTAGGGGACAAGTGGAACAATAATTTAACATACCAATATATAAGTAGTTATTATGATGAAAATGCATATAATTATAAATCAAAACACACAAAAAGGATGATCACAAGAAAATAATAATATTTTATTATAAATTTGTCTAAAAGATTTATTTAAATGATGTAAAAAAATAATATATTATGAAACTATTCACTTAACCACTAAGGATGATATTTTCAGAGTATTTGGCAAGCAAAATCAAAAAGTTTAAGACAAAATAATATTGTCCATCATAGAAATATCTCGTAACAACAAATTCTAAATCTCTCTCTCTCTCTCTCTGTGTGTGTGTGTAAGTAAAATTGCAGAACACGACCAAATCTTAAAAGTAAAAACAATAATAATATTTTGTAGAAAATTTTTTTCTGGAAATTATTCAAATGATGTGACATATAATATTATTCATAATATGTCGCAACTCAGATGAAAAATTTCAAACAAAACAGTATTATTCATCGCAAAGTACTTCACATCAACAAACCCCTCATCTTTCTGTCTCTCTTAATTTTCTTCATGCTATCTATTACACAAGTTTTCAACCAACTAGACATAAATATATCTTATAAAATCTACAAACTTGTTGAGATTCATAAAGGATGACCCTTCTTCAATGACATTGATGTGAGCAAACATCTTCAAATCATGAGATCTTGCTAGAATATCTTTATCCTCCATCAACTTCTCCACTTTTGATCCAACCTCCTCTTTGGAAACTATCCCATTCTTGTCTGGAACCAAATCCAAACCTATCTTCCAAACCTTAGTTATATATTTTTTTCCTAAATAACTGATTAGCAAAATAATGCTAACAAAGAAAAGGAACTCCCTTTCTTACTCCTTCAATGGTTGAGTTCCAACCACAGTGTGATATGAAAAAAGCAATTGCATGATGCTTTAAAACCCTATATTGAGGAGACTAACTAACCATTCTCCCTCAATTTGCAACTCTTTCTTCAAAGCCTATGGGATAGGTACAATTAATAGATTTATAAGCAAGGTCTGGCCTTATCACCTATGAGAATTGTTGACCAGTGAGCTCTAGACCAAGTGCTACCTCTTGAAATTTCCTACAATTAAGATAGTGATGCTTCCAAAAGACACATAAATAACAAAATTTGTAGGTTGCTTGTCAAACCATGCAATGCATTGCTTATCATCGGCCTAGAAATAACTCAAATTAGAATCTTCTCTTGATTCAAAGTTGGGAAGAAGTGGCCCTATAGGATAAATGTGTGGTCTTTCGTTGAAGACTGCTTTTCCAAACTTCTCAAAACTATTGCAGATAATCATCTTAGCATTAACAGTTGCTTGCTTAAGAGTGATAAAATAGTTGAAGATTATTTTCTTCGTATAAGCATCATTATTGCAGTGCTAGGGGAGGACTATTGTGTCCATGGGAGTTATCTATAGGTTCAACTGAATAACTTCCTCCTTCATTGGTGCTCCTTAATTAATAATTAAAATTTATATTCATAAATTCAAATAAATGTAAATTGACATGAACCAATGAAATTAGAGAAAAAAATTATATTTTTGAATGAAGGAAATGGTGGCATATATATATATATATATAACTCTAGATATTCATCTATGAATTAGATAAAGATATCCAATATATGAGATATTTATAAAGTAGTAATAGTAATAATAATAATAATAATAATAATAATAATAATAATAATAATAATAATAATAATAATAATAATAATACAAAATGCATTAAAATTCAATATTCATTGCTTGAGAAAATTTCATTATCTTATATGCAGGATGAAGTGACACATTGTTTCTCTTCTATCTCTGGCAACTGCATTGAATCATAGCTTTTATTGGATGCTTAAAACAAAAGTGCAATAGAGAGTAAGATACATAATTTCTTCTTGTTTATTTTAATGAAAATATCGGATCATACCTTCTATAGTCTAAAGTTATTAACAAATAGTTATGTTAATTATAATTAATTATGAATAATAAAGAAGGTAATATAGATTGATAACCTATTTTATGTAATTATATGATATGATACTACTAAATATGTTTTCAATAATTATTTAGTACTAATGTAATTAATAAATAAATCTATTTTTAAGATATTTGAGCAAATTCAATCTTAAACTCACACAAAACACATATGTAAGAACTTAGACCTTTTAGTTGAAAGCTTAAATTCTCAATCACTAAACTAAGATGACTTGCACATAAATAAATTATTTGAATATTATGTCAAGTATACATTATAAAAATTCAAATTAAATTCCATAATTGATTATTAAATTTCTCAACTAACAAAACTTTAGGTCTTGTTTAGCATCATTTTGATTGTTTTCTTTTATTTTTTAAAATATATTTATTTAATGTAATTTTTGTATATTTTTATTTTATTTAAATAAATCAATTTGCAATAAAAATTTAAAAATAGTTTTTAAATGTTTTGAGTATTTTAAAAATAATTATTAGGATCATTAGTTGTCAATGTCGAGAATCCTTCAATGTCATCCGTCACTATTGCTGTCCACTAACTCTATTTTTATTGATCATTAGACACCAACGTTAATAATAGTAGTCTCTACTACTCTATTGTTGATCGTCTTCATTAAGCATAAATTAATTTATTTAATATTTATAAAAATAAAAATATATTTCAAGATGTCAAAATAATTTATTTCAAATCAAAATATTTAATAAATAATAATAATAATTTTAAAAATAAAAAATAAAATTGATCTGAAGTAGACTTTTAGTTAATTTGTATGTATAAATTAATGATTTTGTAGTAATTTATTGAATGGAATGATAATGCAAGTTACTCATCTAATTTGCAGTTAAGCATTAGCCTGAGATGAATTTCATTAATTTTTAATAATTTTAAATAGGTACTTAATACCTTGAAAAAAATTATAATTCGTCTATTAAGTTCGTAAGTTAAGCTTTAATATTTAATAAAATATTTGTTAGCATGTTCGCCATCACATGACCATTACATTAGCATTAATTATAGATGTATTAAAAACATTGTTATATTAAATAGTTAATGGACAATTAGTCAAATAACATGAATATTCTCAGTGTTTAAATATATCTTCATACCTATCTATATATATATATATATATATATATATATATATATATATATATATATATATATATTTTCTTCTTCCAGATCTCCTACCAGCAAATCTAAAGTTTTTTTTTTTTTACGTGATAATATTTTATGACAAATTCCTGAAAGAGCTCACCATCTTTGCTCAGAGTCCAAGCCATGTTGAAATCAGCAATAAATCAGGTGAGCAGCATTACTTCTCATCAGTTCTTCCAAGAAACTCGGCGTCATCGCCATCATTGATTCCGTCAGCCTCCGGAAGTTGTTGCGATCCTCTTCAGGATCCAGGCCGTCGGGAATCGCCGCAAAATGAATTCCGTCGAAGAACTTAGTCTTGCCAGGCGCCTTCGAAGCGAAAATACGTTGGTGATTGAACTGCGTGTTGATGAAAGTTACGTGAAAGCCGCGTTCTATGAGATGGTTCCATGAGGGGTGGCCCTGTGCGGTGTAAGGGAGGATAAGCGCATGTGGAGTGCGAGGTGAGCTCATGGCAGGTGTTGAGAGGAACAATTACACTCTTTTAAGCTAATTAATGTTTATAGGACAGACTCAACAACTTGATGATCTCAATTTGTAAGAAGCATTACTGCGTCCGTACAATTTATTAATTCCCTTTAGAATTAAAAATTTAAATAAAATCGAATCAAATTGACATATGCTTTAAAAAATTTTATGATTCTTTTAATTAAAAAAGGTGCATAACCTAAAGTTATACTTCAAATCCACTTTTATTTCATCCTAATGTGCCAACCCAAACAAGAAAATCCAATCTAAAAAGATCCAAACAAAACCACATAGATTTTTCCTAACACAAAACTATAAAAAAAAAAAAACTGATATAAAACCAAAATTGTATTTGATTATTAAAGAATTTTAATATCCAACAAAGTTGAAATGTTGGACAAATTTATTGCAATTTAAAAATAATAGTTTCAATTAATATTAGTTAAAACATAAAATTCTCATAAAATGGGGACCAAATTATTATAATGCATAACAAAATGCGGCTTCTTATAAAATCAAATCAGTGGATACATTTAGAGTTGTAAATGAGTCGAGTCAAGTCAAGTACTACAATGTTTAAGCTAATCATTCATTCATTTATTTATTTTATGAGTTTAACTTGAATATGATCTTAATTTTAAAATCTTATTTTCATTTATTTATTAGTTTTATAATTAGATTCTTGATAAAATTAAACTTTAATCAGACCTAATTAATTATATATTTGATGTTAAAATTCTAAACATGTAGTCTTAATATTGGCCATAGTTGAATTTATATAGTCTCATAAAAAATCACATGATTCATCATATGCTATTAAAATTGTTTGGTAAATTTTAAGTATTATTTAAAATTGAAATTTATCGATTTTTTGTTTATTTAATATTTTCTTCATTTATATAATTAATTAATAATGTATAAAGTTGCAAAAGCATAAAAATTATTAAAAAAAATTTAATAGAATAATATAGAATAAGTCATTAAATTAAAATTATTGAGTATGTCTTTATTGTATTTTTATCAAGCTACTTGTTATATAATAAATAAGCAAGTTCTATAAATAAAATTAAAAAGAAAGTTAATGTTTAAATTTAATTGTTTATATTATTTTTAAGATTTTATTCAAATTTATTCAATATGGTATAAAAATAAATATAAATTACAATTATATAAATAATTATATTTGGGACAACTTTTTTTCTCATTTTATAATTTTATTTTATTTTGTTTATGTTTCATTTTCAAAGGAATTAGATTAATACAAAAGATACTTCTTGAAGAAAAGTATTTATTGGAGGAATATTTAAATACATGTTTTTATAGAGTGGTAGAAGATTTTAAAAGTGCTCTCATATATGAATTGAATATAATGAAGAAGGTAGGACTATATTAGATTTTGCCTTAACTATGATTTTGTAGTTGCTAATAGTTTATTTAAGAAAATAGATAATTATATTATTACTTATAAAAATGGATCTAATGAAACGATTGACTATTTTTAAGAAAAATATATCATTTAGATTGTAAAGATTGTAAGTTCATTCAGTGAAAGTTTTAGTACCCATTATTTGTTAGTTTTAGATTTTAAGATGAAAGATTGGAAGATGAAAACTAAATCAAATTATTATCCTAGAATTAGATGGGGCACTTAAAAAATACTAATAAAAATATTTTTAAGAGCAAGCTACAAGAGCTTAAAATTTGAGATGTTCATAAGGAAGCTAATGTTATGTATGAAAAAGTAACAAGTGAAATTAAGCAAGTTGTAAATAATATGCTCAGAGAATCAAAAGAAAAAGCTTTTTTTAATTAAAATAGTTGGTGATAGAGTCAAAATATGTAAGAAAAAAATAAGAAATAGGAAGCATTATTATATAACTTAATTTAGATGTAAAAACTCAAAGAATTGAGAAAGATATAAAGTGGCCTATAGAGATTCTAAGAAAGCAATATATGATGCAAAAAATTTAGCTTTTAGTGATTTATACAATAGATTGTATACCAAAGAAGGTGAAAGATGTATACATAAGTTATCCAACCAAAGAGAGAGAGAAGTAAAGATCTAGTTCAAGTGAGGTGTATTAAGGATGAAAATCATAAAGTACTTTTCTTAGAAAAGGATATTAAAACTAGGTGGATGAGGTATTTTGATAAACTTTTAAATGAATGATCTGAAAATATAATTGATTTTAGCAACCTTATACCCTAAACAAAAATAGAGAATTTTACTTTTATTGTCGTATTAGTAACTTTGAAGTTAGAGAAGCATTAAATAAAATGAAATGTGGAAAAATAGTAGAACTTGAAAATATTCCAATGGAAGTGTGAAAATGTTTAGGAGATCAAGGAATTTCTTGATAAATCTTTTTAATATTATTTTAAAGACTAAAAAGATGTCAGATGAGTGGAGAAAAAGTTTGTTTTTTTCCATATTTCATAAAGGTGATGCATGAGAGTGTGCAAATTATAGAGGAAGAAAGTTAATATAAATTAAAATTATGGGAGAGTAGTTGAGCATATGTTACGATGTGATACAAAAATTTCTCATAAACAATTTTGTTTCATGCCAGGTAGATCTACTATGGATCCTATACATTTGCTAAGAGGTTTGATGGAGAAGTATAGAGAAAGTAAGGAGGATCTACATACGATATTTGTTGATTTAGAGAAAGCTTATGATAAAGTTTCAAGAGATGTTCTTTGGAAAGTTATAGAAAAGAAAAGAGTTAATATTGGTTATATTCAACTCATTAAGGATATGTATACTAAAGATGTTGCTTGTTGTCCAAACACAAGGAGGATTGACAAAATATTTTCCTATTTCAGTTGGATTACATCAAAGATCAGCTTTAAGCCCTTATCTTTTTTCTTTAGTTATGGATGTTCATACTAAGCATTTACAGAGAGATGTACCTTAGTGTATGCTTTTTGCTAATGACATTCTTCTTGTTGATAAGACTAGAGATGGAGTCCAAGAGAAATATGAATTATGGAGGTTAACCATAGAGTCTAAAGGTTTTTGTTTAAGTGGATCTAAAATTGAATATATAGAGTTTAATTTTAGTTGTAGAAGTTCTAGTGGTAGTGTTGTGACATTAGATAAACAAGTCATTAAAAAGAGTAAGTGATTCAGATACCTACGCTCTATTGTTCAAAATGATGGTGAAATATATGGAGATGTTATTAGTAGAATTCAAGTTCGATGGTTGAAGTGGAGGAATGCATCTAACCTATTGTGTGATAGAAAAGTACCGCTTAAACTTAAGGAAAAATTTTATAAGCTGGTGGTAAGACCTGCAATGATTTATGGTGTAGAATGTTGGCCAATAAAAGAGAAGCATAAGACTAGGTTAAGTGTTGCAGAGATGATGATGCTCAGGTGGATGAGTGGCCTTACTCTTTAGAGATAAAATGTGAAATGGGTATGTTCGTGAAATAGTTGGAGTAGCTCCAATGGTAGATAAGATTAGAGAGAGTCGCCTTAGATGGTTTGGCCACATAAAGCGTCGGTCGTCCGATGACCCGGTTAGGAGAGTAGATGCATTAGATTTGCCTTATGCTAAGAAAGGTAGAGGTGGACCTAAAAAGACTTAGTTAAGTTGTATCGAAAATGACCATAGTATACTTGAATTAAATGAAAATTTGACACATAATAGGACACATTGGAGAAAAATGATTCATGTAGCTGACCCCACATAGTGGGATAAAGGCATGTTTTTGTTGGAACACTTAATTAAGAGTACTAGGATCTAAAGCACTAGCCCTTCAACTATCAGACTAATAAGTTCCTTTAATAGAGTTATTATCAAATTTTGTACATCATATATCTGATACTGATTTGAAGGATAAATAAAATTAACTTATCATTAATGTGTATTCAGAACATAATAATATACTTTGATGCTTAAATTCCTATACAATCATTAAGGCTTGCTTTATCTTGTAAAGATTTAATTTGGTTAAGTTCAACAAAATGGGCTAAACCTAATCTAATGCAATACTTTTCTTGATAGTTAAAGTTCTAAAATATTACCAAGCTTATTTTTGTAATTAATAAAATCATTTTTGGATTAAATAAATTAGAAAAGGTTATTACTAAGAATAAGGAGAAATTTTAGGTATTATTTTCTAGAATTTTGCAATATTTCTCTAAGTCATCTTTATTTCACTTAACTAAAATGTTATAAATTTAATGTATGTTCTTTTTTATGACTAACTTTATTTACTCTTATGTATATATTTTTTTACTACTCTTAATATTACTTGAAAACTTCCACTTTCCATGAAAATTATTATGTGATGTTCTAGACATTCAAGTAAGCTCCAAAGATAAACAATTTATAAAGTTAGAAATGAATAATAGTGCTTCAAAACCCTCGGCTTGTTGATAGTTTTTAATATAAAATTTTAAAATTAATATTGGTCAAACTGGTAACTCAATAAAGTAGATTATACTGTTTAAGTCCATTGTACTAAATAAGGGTTCATAATATAATCTATGTGCTATGGTTATAAACATCAAATTTATTGACAATAATTTTACAAGTTTCAAATATTCTACATCTATATTAGGCATGCATTACCCTAATCATTTGCATGAATACCATCTTATACATGATGAAGTATTTCATTTATAAGGTGATATTATAGGACATATTCCCTTTATATTCATCATCATTTTCTGCATTAATTAAGGCATAATGGCATGGCTTCGAAAATAAATTAGGTAGAGTTAAAAGCATTTTCATTTAAAAATAAAATCTATTATTAGCTTGCTTGATAACCCCTAGTTAGTTTGTAGGTCCTTCAATATGTATCTTAATGGTAGGTTAATAAATAGTCTCATATATCCCTACTACTTGCATGTAACAAATGACAACACTCATTTCATATCTAGTGGTAGTTGCTTCTATTAACATAAATTGATAAAATTTAGGTACTCATACATGTCTCTCTTTGAGTGGTAGAAAAATTTGTATTTTTCATATAGGCATCAAAACTCATATGTCTTTCTTGGTGCAGTGAGATGACAGTTAGACCGTAGTATTGACATCACCCAACATGCCTTTCTTGTCATAGTGAGTAGACTTAGCATAGCCAAAGCCACCCATCATGCAGGGATGACATCAGAATGCTACTAGATCACACAATGATAGGAGAAGTAAATAGGGAAAAATGAAGTGCCTATTGAACATAAATTTAGAATCAAACCCAAATTAATTTTAAAAATGCAAAAATATAAAATCTTAAATATATGAAAATGAATATGAAAAAGTTCATTTACAAGAAGACTTGATACTTTGCCACAAGCATGAATGAAACTTGTTGTAGATTTGTCAACTTGCTTGTGGATGAAGATAAAATAAAGAACAAGCTAAAAGTAGATTAATGGCTCCCGAATGAACAAAATTGGCATTCTTAATAAATACTTGGGTCATGATGTATTGGATATTCAATCTGTTAAAAGTACTCAAGTCAAAGAACGGCAAGAATTGAGACTTATACTTGACTTATAAGAGATTCACATTGGGTTGAGAGTCCAACTTTCAAATAAGAGTAAAATGCAAATTGACCTTGAAGATAAAGTTGTGTTGGAATTGCTCACTTTCAATAAGTATGGACCAAGAAGCATGGCGAAAATTCTAATGAATGATTGACATGGAACAAATAAAACATTCATTTTGAATGATTAAATAGAACCTAGAATGCATTAGACCATCAGATTTGCAATAAATGTATAAACGAATAGAAGGTGTTCGTTGCATTCAAAGTATAAATGCTAGAAAAATTTCTTTAACAATAAAATACATGTGCAAGAAAGTGACATTAAATAATTAAAAAGGTGATGCACACTTTACAATTGTATTGCACTTGCTTATATAAGTAGATATAAAGATTTTTTGAGCTTTGCATGAGTTTTGGATCAACCTTTAAATCAAATTTGACACCCTATAAGTCATGCAAATTTCTTTAAAAGATGGCAAGCCCTTTTAGGCGTATTGTATCATCAATAGTGAACACTTACATGGGCCACAACACATGTTAAACACTTAATTCTAGTGTCCAAAATTGCTACGAGGTAAGACTAATAAGCCTATATCTCATCTTACTTTGAAAAGCATGCAAATATATCATGTAATTACATTAAAATCCATGTAACCATGCAATGTATATGCACACTCTCCTTAGTGTTTCATCAACATAATGAGGTTGTCTCTTCACCTAATTAGTCCAATTCTTCTTTCACCGATCATTGTCAATAGGAATAATGTTATTTAATAATATTGCAAATGATAAATCTCAATAAAATGAATGTAAAAAAATTGGTTGAAATTCTTGCATTTAACTCAATCACATCAATTCTATTCTTATCTTAAAATGTTTTTATAAAGATATAACGTATTTAAAAAAAATACAAGTTCTCAATATTAAATGCAAAACATGATCATGATTTCCAGTCATAAGCATAATCCTTTATGCTTGAAATAGAGTTAACATGATCTATTATGTAGTAGATTTTCAAGAAAATTTTAAATCATACGTAATTTTGTTGGCAAGTAAGTAGAGTTGATAAGATTTGTGCCCCAATTAGAGACATGAATTGGATGGGTTAATTAATAACAAATTCTCTAAAATTTTAACACCAAATAATTTTAAGTTCAAATGATAATTAATCATTAAATAACCATAAAATTTAATGAAAAAAAGCATTTAAATGAAACTCATCATTCAAAAATTAAAGCTAAAAATTCATCAACCCTTAAAAATTTTTAATCAAGGATAACAAATTAAAAAAAATTATAACTAAAAAAAGAACCAGTGTCAAGTCAACTGTATTTTTATGTTTACTCTCAATAAATCACATGCCACTAACAACATTGATTGTATCCGTTGTCCTCATGGTTTTGCCCCTAAATATCATCACAAAAATAGTGGTTACAACTAGTGTCCTCTGATCAAGTGATTTTACTCCTTAATGGCTCCACCAAATTATATTCACTATTGTAGTCCATTTATTTCCTAATCGCTCATCCCTCTTGAGTTGTGAATCATAGGATACATTTGACAGAGCATAAAGTCTTTTGTTAGTTAAGATAGACTTGAAGTTGTCTCCTTAAATAAACATTAACTTAGATCTACAAGGTTCCCTTAAACGAAGTAATTCATGGTTGCTAATAAGGATCTTTTGATTTGGTTGGGTTGACTACCTCTTTTGACTAAATAGGCCAAGGGATATGATTGCCCATGAGAAACCATATGATCCTGATCAAGCACATCATCATTTCCTCAATTATATTCATTAAGTCAATAATGATAAATTCTAAAATTCTAAACTCAATTTATTGATACTATACATTAAGCAATTTATGACCAAATGACTAGACTTAATCAAAAGTTATCTCTCACTATTCGAGAGGTAATTAACTATTGGTGCTTGTACTTATAGAAAACTTGTAACCAAATTGTTTTCCTCACTTTTATTGAGGTTGACCACCCTCCCCTTAGACATAAGATATAATCACTAAGGTTGTGTTAACCTCAAGTGAGATTAATAATCACCATAATCTCAATGAATTAGGATCTCCAACCTTATATTAAGAGCTTTTCACTTATGATACTATTAGTAGCTAAGTGCACAACCTCAAATAAAATAGAAATGAAAACCATAAATTAAAATAAAATTTAAATTCAATTGAACCTATTAAGGTAATTAGTTTGAACCTAACCATATAAAACTAAATCAAACCAAACAAAAATCACAAAATCAATACATAAGTGAATAAATCTAATATCGTGATCTAGAGTTGACTCATGTAGGCCCAACCAATTCACCAAATGAATCAAAATTTGGCCAATTTATGTCATTCTAAATGCTTAAATTTATTATATGATAGAACATAAAATTAAATAATTCTAAATCCAATGATCACTTAAATAACCTAAAGTTACCTAGTCTAAATGAACCCAAATGGACCCTATCAACCTAAAAAAATAAATCAAAATTAACTAAAATTAAATGTTCCAAAATACTATAAATCATATTTAAGTATTGCTTCAAATTGATTCAAATACTCAATTAAATAATTAAAACTTAAGCAAGCTTTAATTTGAATTATATCAATTTGATCCAAAAACCCAATCTAGTTCATTAAACCCAATTTAGGTTGAAATAGATTCTCAATCCAACCAACCAAATAAATTAAAATTAATAGTTATAATTCATTCTAAATATCAAGCCGAGCATAATTATAACCTATTTTAAACCTACTTGAGCTAATCAATGCATTGAACCTAGCTTGACTCATTTGAACCAAATGGGTCAAGAAAGGTTCAAACCAACCCACCCATCTAAAAAGTGGACACAAATCACCAAAATCTATCACATGGAGGCTAACACTTTAGCCCATATGAAGTGGAGCTTCAAGTCAACAATTGGTGGTCATGGGAGAGAGGATAATCAATGGCAAGGTGCCAAAATCCAAGATCCACTTAAACACAGGCTATATCTTCACTTGACTGACATCTAGCAAGCTCTATAGTAGCTAAACTACCGAATCTGACTTCTCCAAGCCTCCTCCTAGCTAGCCATCACCTCCCCAACCAGCATTAATGGTGATTTTCGGCCACCATTAAAAAGAAGGGGGAAGAGAGACTTGGCTCTCTCTGAGTTAGCTAAAATAACCCTTGGAGCTCCTCTGATAAAAGCCGCACCTTCCCCACTTCCTTCGACACATAAAATAATGAATTATGGCCAAATTCCGGTGAGGAGGCTGTGGGCATTGATGGAGAAGGCGATCGACTAAGAGGCAAGTGGGTATATTCCTTCTAGAGCTTCCTCTCATGCCAAAGAATGTGCTCATATCAAAAAATTCGTCAGACGCCAGCTTCGGCGAGGTAATTTCTCTAAAACTTAGAAAATTGATAGGCTCTTCCTTTTGCATGAATACTCACTCAATTCTAGGAATTTTCTTTTGAAAACCTTTATATTTTTCATTTCCAAGCTTCCCTATGAAAAATACCTTGTTTTTCAGCCAAGATCATTAGAAAATGGTGACGAAATGGGCTCGCTTGTGCGGCCCCATATATTCGTCTGGCTCCGTTCATAGTATGGGAAGAAGAATTGGCCATCCCTATTTATGAGATGGACGGGTGTGATTAGAAGGTCCGTTGGATTTAATCACCCTTGGATCAACAAATTAGATTTGGACCATCCGATATGAAATCGCATACGATTTGTCCGATCGAGGTTAATTTTCTTGCCCAAACGATGAGTACTTGTGTGGCCCAATCAGCTACGACGCAGATATGTATAGCCCGTGAGTGCTAACTCAGCACTAACTAGGTTAAGTAAAAAAAATCTTAGACTTTTTTAACTTAAAAAATACTAAAAAATCACTTGAAACTTCAAAAATGTATAAAAAATAAAATACTCATAAAAAATTATAAATAAAAGCTCGTTGGATTCGCCTCTTCGAAAAGGATCTATTAAACCCAAAAGCCCCAATTTTTATTGGGTGTTGCAATTTTAATTTTAGTTCGAATGAAAATGGAAGTTCTCTAATTAATTCTAAAATAATAATCAAATTAATATCAAATTTTTTAGGAAATGAAATAAAGGTCGAAACACATCTACATTAAAAATTTCTGGTTCGAATGATGAGTGTATTAAATGTTATTGAAATTCAATGTTTAGAGACCCATGTTTTAGAACTAATTCATTAAAATTTAGAAAAGTTATGGAAAATGATCAAAAGAGCTCAAACAGTTATAAATGACTCTAGCGAACCTCATAAAATGATAAAATCCTCTGAAACCCATTAAACATCTAAAGGACCTAATTAGGAGATTAATAAAATTAAATAAATCAATTAATTGACCTGAACTTTGAAAAATCATGATAAATCAAATAAAATTTTAAAAATTTCAAATAAACCATCTTTGACTTTATCTTTCAGAGAGGAATCAAGAAAATTTAAAAGTCCTAATTAGTTTTAATATATTGAGTTTAATTTCATTTTATTGGAAACATCAAAACCTTAATTAACCCCAAATTACCTTTCTGATCATGATGAAACTTTAGGGAGATAAAACTGGAATAGAACCTTGTGCTCCAAAAACACTTTAAGCTAAAATAATGAATAAATTAAAAGTTATTAAATTTTAAAGTTCAAACGTCTAATTTTATAAAATAATTACTTTAAAAATTTAGAAAATCATAGAAATCATTAAAATAGGTTAAATCACTTTAATTAACATCAAGGGACCTTAAGAAAATAAGGTAATCTTCTAAAACTTGGTAAAAAATCACTTAAAATTAGGCTTTTAATTAATCAACATTAATTGAATATATCAAACTAAATTGTCTAAAAAAATTTTAAAATATCAAACCAAATTCATGAATAAAATAAGACTTAAACTCTTATTAACTAAATCTTAAATTAAATTAAACAAATATCACATAATCTCCCATTTAAACTAAATTAAACATAAACTTAAACTTAATTAAATTAGCAATAAAGGTCAACTAAACATTAATTAAATTTCACATTTAATTTTACAATCATCAAATGATTAATTATATCTTTAATATCAATTCATACAACCAAATTAAAAGCTACAACAACTAATCAAATTCTAATTAAATTGATAAAATATTATGATCAACTTAAAATTAAACTTTGATTAAGCCTACCATGATCAAATTAATAAAACTTTCTAATTAAATTAATTTAACTCTTTAAACAAATTAATTAAACTCTTTAATTAAATTAATTAAACTCTTTAATCAAATTAATTAAACTTTTTAAACAAATTAATTAAACACTTTAATCAAATTAATTAAACTATATAATCAAACTAATTAAACTCTATAATCAATTAATTAAACTATTTAAACAAATTAATTAAACTCTTTAACCAAAATAATTAAAATCTTTAAACAAATTAATCAAATTTATTTATCAAATTAATTAAACTCTTTAAATAAATTAATTAAACTCTTTAAATAAATTAATTAAACTTACTAATCAAATGAATTAAACTCTTTAAATAAATTAAATAAATTTTAAAAAAAATTAATGAAAGTTATTAATCAAATTCTTTGATCAAATTAATTAAACTCTTTAACCACATTAATCAAACTCTTTGATCAAATTAATCATTAAATCAAATTAATTACATTAAACTTAAATTATCCTTGCTTAAATTAAGATAATCAACTACTTGACTAAGTTAAACTCAATTTGAGTAAACAAATTTAAATAGAATGAACTAACTTAGCCATTAACTAAACTTTGTCTAAACTAATTGAACAAGGCAATTATGAACATTCTAATCATGTGGGATATAACAAATCCAAATCATTAGGGACTAAACCCTAGTTAAATTAATTATGTAATCCAATTAAGTAAGCTTTAAACAATACTAAGAACTTAACCAATAACATGTTATAATATTTCACCTAATCTTAACTAAGATAATTATATCACCAAGATGATTCAATTAAGCAATCGATCGCTTAATAAGGTTCTCAAACTAAATAGATAACCAACTAAACATAGTCTAACTAACAATTGAATCCTATTTGAATTGATCATTTAAATTTAAT
The DNA here is from genome assembly GCA_021442155.1 of Cymbidium sinense. Lineage (NCBI taxonomy): Eukaryota > Viridiplantae > Streptophyta > Magnoliopsida > Asparagales > Orchidaceae > Cymbidium > Cymbidium sinense. The sequence goes on from CM038215.1 coordinate 194,679,853, forward strand.
TGAGTCATAACTAAACTTTAATCAAATCAATTTTCTAAAGTAACCATGAACAAATGAATAAAACAATCAAGTCAATCATGAATCAACCAATCAAGTTTATTAAATATGTTAACCTGATTAAACATTACTCACAAAATTGATCTATATGACAAAAAACAACTTAAATTCAATAAGTCAAACTAAATTGAACCTTAATTGATTAGTAAGAATTAAATCAATCATGAAGTAATAGTTGAACATTAACCAAATTAAATCAAATAAAATTGGAATAAACTCTAGTCAATTCAATTAAATACATATAGCCAAACTAAATTCAATTCAATCGCTCAATAGGGTGAATTAATTAACCATAACATATGTAAGTTTAATAATCAAATTAAACATGGACTCCTAATTAAGTACTAACCAAACTTTAACATAATAGATGAATAAGGTTAAATGAAGTTCTAATTATAAATAATCAAACTTAACTAAAATGAAGGAAAATCTTTAAATCACTCAATGCAATTGAACTAATAAATAAAAAAACTAAATCAACTTGAAATATTTAAATCTAATAAATACTCAAATTAAATCTAGTAGGAAGAATGAATAAAATAATCAATATAAAATACATGAAATCAAACAACCATAATAAATTTATTCTAAACCTTAATAAACTAATAATAATAATAATAATAATAATAATAATAATAATAATAATAATAATAATAATAATAATAGTAACAACAACAACAAAAGTTAAATATAAAAGCCATTAAATCATATCAATTCCAAACAACATTAGAGTAAATCAATCAACATAAAACACAAATAAATCAAATTAAATAAAAAGGATTAAACTAAACCAAATAATCATGTAACTAAAATTAATATGCAAATCAAACAACTAAATTCAATAATCTAAATAATTAAGCTCTTAACTGGAATCCAAATGAAAGATCACATTAGACTTTGACCAAGTTACAAGTTAATTAAATTGAAGTATATTCATTACTCCAAACTGATTTTAAATGAAATGGTTAAATTAATAATTCTAAATAACATTGAAATAACCTAATCAATATTAATCATATATATAATTAAAATTGAAATAAAAAAGAAAGGAATTAAATATTAATTCAAAAGATATTGAAGTGTCAAAAATTTAATCAAATAAAACTTAAAACCAATAAGTCCAAAATCAAACAATCAAAATACATGAAGTTAAGCAAACTAAAATTTTGAGATCTAATCAAAATCAAACAATTGAATTGAATTATTCAAATAAACTCAAATGATTTAATTAAGATATGTAGGTTCTTAGTTTTCCTTAGAATGAATTTTCACTTTAATGGTGGAAAATTCTCAAATTCTCCCTTACTAGGATGAGGATGTTGATTGAAATAGGATATACCCAAAGTGAAATTTATTTTATTCTATATTCTTTAAAATTCAAATTCAATTTTAATAATAAAATAAGCCTAAAATTAAGATTAAATCATAAATCAACTAAACCATTTAAAGTGAAACCACCTAATGGTAAATTAAACAAATCTTGAAATGAAATCAAAATTTAAACTTAAGAAAGCCTAATACAGTCATACCATATAGCCCAATTCTTACACACTAGAATATTAGGCCACTGATCCTAGACTTAGTTTAGGTTAATGTGTTATTGTAGTGTATTGATTTTTCTATTTAGTGATGTAATATTTTAAACTATATGTTAGGATTTTTTGTATGTTAGTATGAATCGTAGCTCATTATTTCTTAGACAAATGATGCATTTTGTAGGGGATTTTGCTTAAAGGACTAACTGTAATAAGAAAATTATAAATGTCTTTTCTTGCAGGTGTTGCTTAAAGTTCATAAGCATAATCCATTAAAATAGGAGGGCTTGGTGACCCAAGGTAGGGTGCTAATCCCAAATGTGTAAGACATAACTGTTTAGTTTGAATGTGTATTATGCTAATCCTTATTTTGTAAGTGCAGCCAGATTTTTATTTTATAAAAATATAATTTTTGCAATAAGATTAAGATTAGAGCTTTGGGGTTTAAAATGATTAGTGGCTAGAAGACTTTAACCTTGGAGGCCCTATGATACCTAGAGTACTTATTCCATGAAGTGAAGATGAAGACTAAAATTGAAGACACCCATAGCTATATTTTTATTATGAATTGTAATTCGGCCTGTATAAGGGTACTATTATGATGTATTGGTTTGGAGTACTATTATGATGAATAATACTATTATATCCTTTTTTGCTTTGCAGTGTATTATAAATTATTATCTTAAATGATATCGTGGATTATTTCATAATATAGTATATGCCACATCTTTGAGATAATTCTTATGATAATTGTTTTTTAATAAAACATAGTTATTCTTTGAAGAACATCTTCTTTTATGTATCTTAAACAATGATGTATATTAAATTCACAATATCTACTTTTATATTCGCATCTTCTCTCTATTATGTCATGCATACTCATTAAATGGATACTAAAAAAATTATCTATTTAAAATACTATTTGTTTTACATTAAAAGTTAGAGATAAAGCATACAGTAAATCAAATTAAGAATATATATAATGATGAGTTCTCCTCTAGCTAATGAGTTCTACTCAGATAAAGTAGAGTGTGCCAATTTTTCATTAAAATTAATAAATGTCACGTAGTTGTTTATGATACCTCTTCTAGGTAATCATTACATATTATTTCTACACAATCATTTCTTGCAAAATTAAAAAAAAATGTTTCACGAAAGCATGTCAATCGAATACATAAAGGTTAATTTAAATTATTTTATTTAATATTGAATTAATAAATAATATTGCTATAAATACATGGGTGCTATTTATGAAATTTAAAAAATATGTTTTCAAGTTAAGGTATTATGAGATAAATGTTGTTCCCATTATAGCTTGTATTATCAGTTCATTTAATAGATCTATTGCAAAATAATTCATAGATTCTTTTTTTTTATCGTCAAGGTTATCGGTGGTAGTAAATAATTCATATATAGATATTAATTTTATTTTAATTTTTAATATAACTTATTTATATTTTATTTGAAAAAAATATGTCTTGTATATTACCAAGGAGATCCTAAGCTTACATGAAGATGATGACAATGAAGAAGATGACAAGCAATCATGAGCTAATGATAGTGACAATGACAATAGGGGTCAACTATAAATAGTGACCAAAGATGTTAATGGGTGATGCGGTGGCAGTCAAAAATGATGATAATTATTTTTTAAAAGCTCAACATATTTTTTAAAATAAGTAAAAAAATCGAAGTCAAAATGATTAAAAACTAAGCCTAGTGTTTTGTTTAGAGAAGAATATTAATAATCAATTAAGAGATTTACCATGATTTTGATAATGTACACATGACTAAATATTCAAACACCACACCATTAACTTGTTAAATATTTTATTACAACTGAATAATTAAAAATAACATAATTAGTGGCATCATAATACATAATTTAATAATAATTGTTGACCTATTATTAGACTAATCCATAACCAAGGAGATCCTAAGCTTAGACATAGATAGGTGCAATACAAAAAGCTTATTACCTAGCAACAAAGAGTCAGAGCAAGAAGATGATGAAGACCTTACATTAAATTACCTAGTTAAAATATAAACATTTTAATATATTATACTTTTACTTTGTGAAATTATGTATTGTGTTTCAATATTATGAACATATATGAAATAAAAATAAAAATTCTAATTTCATTAAAGTTAAAATTTTGAAATCAAGAGAGAAAATTATAAAATTATAGAAAGTAATTAATTCCATGAAATCAAGTAATTGATATATTTCTCTTTGCATACTTTATCTACTTTTTTTGAGGGGGAGGGGGATATAAATCCATTGACTAAAATAAGGGGACCCCTTATAATTTTCTTCTCTACTAGTATTTTGATTTATATTAGACCTTCATATTTTATAATATGTGAATACAATAATGGTTGATGTCTCATAGAAAAAAATTTATAATTTCTTAAGAAAGTAGGGGCTTGATGGTCAGCGATATCTAGAGGAGAAGCCACCACCCCCGCACCCCCACCTTATAATTTTCTTCTCTACTAGTATTTTGATTTATATTAGACCTTCATATTTTATAATATGTGAATACAATAATGGTTACTGTCTCAGAGAAAATTTATAATTTCTTAAGAAAGTAGCTTTATATCTAGAGGAGAAGCTGAACAACCATTTAACAAACAAAAAAAATTAAAATATAAAACTAGATATTTTGATGACAACGCATAATTATACATCAAAACACACAAAAAGACGATCACAAGAGAATAATGATATTTTATTATAAATTTGTCTAAAGAAATTATTCAAATAAGGTAAAATACAATATATTATGAAACTATTCACTTAACCACTAAGGGTGATATTTTCAGTATTTGGCAAACAAAATAAAAGTTTAAAACTAAATAATATTATCCATCATAGAAATATCTCATACCAACAAATTCTCAACTCTCTCTCTCTCTCTCTCTCTCACACACACACACACACACACAGACACAAAGTAAAATTGCATAACACCACCAATTAATGAATCGAAAAAATAAAATAAAATAATATTTTATAGAAAATTTTTTTCTGAAAATTACCCAAATGATGTGACATATAATATTATTATAAAATTAGCAATTTAATTACTAAGAATGATACCTTCATAATATATGGCAAGTCAAATAAAAAATTTCAAACAAAATAGTATTATTCATCACAAAAGTACTTCACATCAACAAACCCCACATCTTTGTCTCTCTTAATTTTCTTCATGCTATCCATTACACAAGTCTTAAACCGACTAGACTTAAATGTACCTTATAAAATCAACAAACTTGTTGAGATTCATAAAGGATGACCCTTCTTCAATGACACTGTGAGCAAACTTCTTCAAATCATGAGATCTTGCTAGAATATCTTTATCCTCCATCAACTTCTCCACTTTTAATGCAACCTCCTCCTTGGAAACTATCCCATTCTCATCTGGAACCAAACTCAAACCTATCTTCCAAACCCTAGTTATATATCTTTGGTTAAATAACATCAGCAAAATAAGGCCGAAAGAAAAGGCACTCCATTTCTTACTCCTTCAATGGTTGAGTTCCAACCACAGTGATATGAAACAAGCAATTGTAATGATGCTTTAGAACCTTATAATGAGGAGACCAACAAACAATTCTCCCTCGACCGCAACTCTTTCTTCAAAGCCTGGGATAGGTGCAATTAATAGATTTATTAGCAAGGTCTGGCCTTACCACCCATAAGAATGGTCGACCAATGAGCTCTAGACCAAGTGCTAACTCTTGAAATTGCCTACAATTAAAGATAGTGATGCTGGCAAAAGACACATAAATAACAGAATTTGTAGGTTGCTTGTCAAGCCATGCAATGCATAGCTTATCATCGGGCCAGAAATAACATAAATTTGAATCTCCTCTTGATTCAAAGTTGGCAAGAAGTGGCCCTATAGGTAAAATGTGTGGTATTTTGTTGAAGACTACTTTTTCAAGCTTCTCAAAGCTATTGCAGATTATCATCTCAGATTAAGAGTTGCTTGATTATTAATGATAAGGTATTTGAAGATTGTTTTCTTTGTATAAGCATCATTAAAACAATGCCGGGGAGGATGTGTCCATGGGAATCATCTGGTTCAACTGAATAACTTCCTTCTTCATTGGAGCTCCTAAATTATTAATTAAAAACTATATTCATGAATTCAAATAAATGTAAACTGACATAAACCAAGTATATAGAGACACTGAAATTAGAAAAGGAAAATTGGATGATTGAATGAAGGAAATGTTGGCACATATAAAAATATATAAATTTTATGAAGAACTCTAGATATTCATCTATGAATTAGATCAAGATATCCAAAATATGAGATATTTATAAAATAATACTAATAATAATAATAATAATAATAATAATAATAATAATAGTAATAATAATAATAATAACAATAATAATAATAACACAAAATGCATTAAAATTCAATATTCATTGCTTGACAAAATTTCATTATCTTATATATAGGCTGAAGTGACACTCATTTGTTCTCTTTTTGCACATGGCAACTACAATGAATCAGAACTTTTATCAAAAGATTAAAACAAAAATGCAATAGAGAGTGAGATACATAATTTCTTCTTGTTTATTTTTTAAAAAAAAATTCCATCATACCTTTCTATAGTTTAAAGTTATTAAAAAATAATTATGTTAATTATAATTAATTATGAATATTAAATAAGGTAATATATATTAATCAACTATTTTATAAAATTATAAAATATGATAACACTAATTATGCTTTTAATAATTATTTTGTAGTAAAAAAGTAATTAATAAATAAATTATTTTTTGTGATATTTGAGCAAATTTAATCTCAAATTCACACAAAATATTAGTACAAGAGCTTAAGCCAATTAATTGAAATCTTAAACTCTCAATCCTTGAACTAAAATGGATTGCGCATAAATAAATTGCTTGAATATTAGGTTATGTATCCATTATAAAAATGCATATTAAATTCGATAATTGATTATTAAATTTCTCAACTAACAAAACTTCAGGCCCTATTTTGCATCATTTTGATTTTTTTTAAATATATTTATTTAGTATAATTTTCATATACATATATAAAACATAATTTTAAAATATTTTGAGTATTTAAAAAATAAGAATTTCTATCGCTGATTGTCAGTCTTCATTATCATCCAATGTCATCATTCATCTATTGCTGCCTACTAACTCTATCCAATGGACTTCAATGCACTACAGTTGTTAATACCTCATCAACCCTACTTCTCTCTTATCGATCATCTTCATTATAGTATAAATTAATTTATTTAATATTTAATAAAAATAAAAATATACTTCAATATGTCAAAATAATTTTTTTCAAAATCAAAATATTTTAAAATAATAATAATAATTTTAAAAATAAAAAATATAAGTGATCACAAGTAGACTTTTAGTTAATTTGTATGTATAAATTAATGATTTTGCGATTGATCTATTAAATGCAATGATAATGCAAGTTATACACCTAATTTGCAATTAAACATTACCTCAAAAAAATTTATAATTCATCTAAGTTAAACTTTAATATTTAACAAAATATTTGTTAGCATGATCGCCATCAAATGATCATTACACTAGCATTAATTATAAACGTATTAAAACATATTTGTTATATTAATGGGCAATTAGTCAAATAACATGAATATTCTCAGTGTTTAAATATATATTCATACCTCTAACTAACTATTTATGTATTTATTAGGAAAACACCCCTTTCTTCTTCCATATCTCTTACCATCAAATCTGAAGTTTTTTTCACCTGATAATTTTTTATGAGAAATTCTTTAAAGAGCTCACCATCTTCGTCGATGAGTCCATCTATAAGAAGCTCCAGGATGCTAAACACGGCGGCAAGGACTCCAGCTGCGGCTGGCCAGAAGGCGGCCGTTCGAAGCCCGACGTTCTTTGCTATGTTCAGAGTCCAAGCCATATTGAAATCAGCAATAAAGCAGGTGAACTCGGTATCATTACTTCTCATCAGTTCTTCCAAGAAACTTGGCATCACCGCCATCAATGATTCCGTCAGCCTCCCGAAGTTGTGGCGATCCTCTTCAGGTTCCAAGCCGTCGGGGATCGCCACAAAATGAATTCCGTCGATGAACTTAGCCTCGCCAGCCGCCTTCGCAGCGAAAATGCGTTGGTGATTGAACTGTGTGTTGATGAAAGTTATGCGAAAGCCACGTTCTATGAGACGGTAAGAGAACTCCATGAGGGGAATTATGTGGCCCTGTGCGGGGTAAGGGAGGATGAGCGCATGTGGGGTGCGAGGTGAGCTCATGGCAGGTGTTGAGAGGAACAACTACACTCTTTTAGCTAATTAGTGTTTATTGGACAGACTCAACAAACTGATAATCTCAATTTATACAAGCTAATTAGTGTTCATCGTTTCAAGTCTTTTTTTATATATTTTAAAATCCGCAATATATGAGCAGATAAATATATGACATGATGGTAAAATTAAAAAGATTCAAATAATTCATATCAAAAGTTGATTATATATATATATATATAAATATATATATATATATAGAGAGAGAGAGAGAGAGAGAGAGAGAGAGAGAGAGAGAGAACTTGGGTTTTAAATGAGCTGTCCAGTCAAATATTAAATATGGATCTATTTATTATGTGTTTGCAACTATTTATAAAGATAACTACAGAATTATCTTGAGAGAAATAAAATTTCTAACAATATATATAATTTTTAATTATAATTTTAAAAAATAATGATAGAATTATTAATTAAAAATGTGACAACTTTTTGAAATGACGTTTTGAATCAATTACAAGCAATTGCGATCAAAATCAAACCTAATAAAGTCTGACATTTTCATCAGTACATTAGAAAAGTTTATCAATACCTATCTACACTACCTTCATATTAAAAGGCTATTTGGTTGCTGCATTTTACATGTAAAAAGAAAAGTAATAAAATGAATTAATACTTTACGGTTATTTGGTTCTATATAAAGTAAATACATGTAAACTATATTTTGGTTCTACACTACCTTCATATTAAATAAATCACAACGTACGAATGGCGTAAAGCATCCAAGTTGTCATGTAACCAACTAATAAAAAAGTTGGTTCATATTAAATTTGATAAGATAAATGAGCCTCAAAAGCAAATCCTTTCATTGATGTTATGGTGGAGCTCTTTTGAGGAAAATTTCCTATATGGGACCTGAACATAAATGCCCTCATTAATTTTAAGAAAAAAATCTGCTCATTGGTAGGAAAAATTTAATGATAGTGTATCTAATTCTCATTTTTTTTTTCAAAATTTATCTAATTCCTTTTAAAACAAATGAATAATGTCAGTCTGTCCACTTTTATTTTTTAGTAAGTTTTTTTAAAAAGTAAAAATGACATTAAGAAATGAAATGCATCATTAATGGTTGTTATATATTGAGATTTACAAGCTTATAATAAATTTTAATAAACATCAAAAATCTAGTTGCGCTTTAGAATCAATCACGAGGTCCCCTCATATACCTCATACACTAATACTCCATTACCCTTGAGAAGGCCTTGTCATCATTCCTTTCCTGGAGCTTTTTTTTTTGCCTTATAGGTCATGAATTTTACATAACATTTATTAATAGAGTTCATCCATAAGCATATTGTGATATGAACACATATCCCCAAGCCATCAACAGAGACAAAAGAATCGTAACCGCTAAAAGACTTCACCAACATTCCCAAAACAATATAAGCAGAGAAGTTCCAAATAAATAAACAGAGAAATAAATAAACAAAAATAGTTTTAAAAGAACTCCAAGACTCAAGATACAATACATACATAGAATAAACTTGTATAAAGATTAAATCCTGCACAAATGTAAGATGCGACAAGGAGAACTAATATCAAGAACTCTAACCGAATAACCGACAAAGACAAAGAAATCAAACGATCCAATCAGATACAAGACAGAGGCAAGGAAATTAACAGAATACACGACATGCAACAGAATAACAGAAAGTAGTTACAGAGCCAAAGAACACCTTAGAAGAGCAAACGAAAACTATAAATAGAGAGGAGAAACAGAAGAAAAGGGTTGAAGAATTTATCTCAAGACTCCTCTGTCTAACTTCTCAAGTCTCCTCCCTCTTTCTCCCAGCTTTCTCTCTATAATTAAATCGCACGGAAACCGGAAAACACCAAACAGACGGCGAAATCCTGGATCCCTCCACTTTCTCTCTGGTTCCTGATCCTCGGGACTTTTCTATGGTGGATCTTCCGTGGATCACCATCGGTAAAGGATCTCCTCCTTCTCCCTCCGATCTCAAACCCTAGCGGAAAGAACCGAGTAAAGGAAAACAAGAAATGAATTAGGGCTTACTGCGATCCGTAATCTACAATGATGATTGTCGACATCTATCCACTAAGCTCATCCAACGCCTCGATCAAAAGCCGATCACACCGACAGGATTGAACACAGTAATCCACTCAGATAGCAAGAATCGGCCGCAAGATCAATAACAAATCCAAGGGTTAGAAATAAACGCGAAATCACTCAAGTAAGAAAAGAAGAACTCGATCCAAGGGAGCCCATCCAACGTCCGAGAAGGCGCTAGATCCAACGGATCTAAAAGCTCCATAACGCTTTACTCCTCGTTAACTCACTTGAAAAGGGTTTGACTCAATTTCTTGACTCAACTCACACCCAATAAACCCAATTGGAACAAGAACAGCCGACTTCAATAAGGAATTTATCACTCAAGCATCAGACAAGCTAATTACGAGTTAATCACCCTCTCATGTAATTACGATTTTAATACATATCATCATTGGTGCTTGACTTTCCACATATCAAACAATGGCAGAAGGTACAAGATATTCAGCAAAAACTATGGAAGAATGTGTCAACAGACAAAACAAAACTGATGAACAAATGCAATCCATTACCATGATACTTAATGACGTATCCAGAAGATTATCAACAATAGAGGAAAAACTAGACAAATCCTCTCAGGAGCAGCAACAATCACAGGTATGTAACTCATACCCACCGGAATTTATGACTAATCCTCCTAGAAATCAACCGCAAAATAACCACAAAGTTGATATGCCAAGATTTAATGGTGACAACCCAAGGGTTGGTTATTTGGGCATCAATTTTTCCAATATTATAATCTCTCAAGATCGAAGTTTCTAATTGCTCAGATATATGGACGCCCGCTTTTAGTGGTATTAATACAAAGAATAAACAATTAAATACATGGAATCGCTCAAAGAAGTGTAATTGAGGTTTGGACCATCACTTTATAGATTTAAGGGTGAATTGGCAACTACAACAAAAAATCCACCCAGGATTTCTACAATGAATTTGAGGAGCTAGCCAATCAAATTTCAGGAATTCCCCCTGATTTTCTACAAAGTTGTTTTGAATCAGGTTTGAAACATGACACTAAAAGAGAAGTAAGGGCCCTGCAGCCAACTTCTCTACAACAAGCCTTTCAATTGGCAAAGTTAATGGAAGATAGATTACAAGATGATATATCTACAACCAGACCATACAGATTTACTCCACAACCGACAATGAACAAATTTCACGCTTACACCAACATTGGCAACAACTAACCAAAATACACAACAAAGACCACAAATACCCATTCGTAAATTAACTACCGCTCAATTGGAAGAAAAAAGAAAAGGTCTTTGTTTCAATTGTGATTGAGACAGGGTCATAGATGCAAATCAAAACTCTTTACCCTTGTAGCCAATGAGGAACAAGAAAATCCTTGTAGCCAACTGAATCATGGCAAGATATCGATTTATTCGTGAAGAGTTCCCAAATCGCTTTAAATGCCTTTATACCAAACCCTAGAACTCTAAGCAGAATAGGCAACAAACAAGTTCAGGTGCTGATTGATAGTGGATCAACCCACAACTTTATCCAATCTAAACTGGCCAACTTCTTAAACCACAATCACATCAATATCAATTTTAAAGTGCTAGTAGGAATGGAGAGACTCTACAATGTTCTGAGTTTGCTCTAATGTGCCTATTCAACTACAAGGACACACTTTAAAAGCTACCTACCGCAAATGCAAGATGTGGTTTTAGGAGTGCAATAAAGTAGTGAGTGCACAATGGACTACAAAAAGCTCACAATGAAGTTCTATCAAAATGACCAATTAATTCAACTACAAGGAGACACTTCCAAAATAGACAATATTACATTCCACCATTTACCAAACTACAAAATCAAAAAATATCGCCTACTTACGATCGAGAAATTAATGAGGGAACAACTGTCCCTAATCATGATTTCACCATCTACCGTAAGTATACAATGTGTATTAGAAAATACAAAGAACTGCTTCGAGAACCGAATTTTGCCTCCCAAAGGGATATTGATCACCAAATACATGCAACTGAACTCAGTAAGGTTAAAAACTACATATCCTTATTTTCAAAATAGAAAACCGATTAAAGACATGATGGATGGATTATAAGAGAAAGTACTAGTCCTTTCTCATCTCTTGCTTATTAAAAAAAAGGATGGCACTTGGCGTTTTTGTGTTGATTATAGAGCTTTAAACAAGTGCACCATACCTGATAGGTTTCCCATGCCAACTCCTGAGGAATTAATGGATGAATTATATGGAGCTACTGTTTTTTCCAAGTTGGACCTAAGATCAGGTTATCACCAAATAAGAATGGCAGAAAAGGACATTCATAAAACTGCTTTAACACATGAAGGCCATTATGAATTCATAGAATGCCTTTGGGTTAACCAATGCCCCATCTACCTTCAAGCACTAATGAATTCGTAAAACATTCTTAAGGAAATTTGTTCTAGTTTCTTTGATGATATACTCATATACACCAAACCTTGAAGTACATCAAGAACATCTACGATGGTTAGAACAATCAAGCAACACTCATTATATGTCAAACCATCCAAATGTTCATTTATTCAAAACAATAGAATATTTGGGACATATTCTTTCACTCAAGGGATAGAGGTGGATCCCAAGAAAATACAAGCAAGACAAGCTTGGAACACGCCAAAATCAAGAAAACAGCTTAAGAGGATTTTGGGATTAACAGTGTTATTATAGAAAGTTTGTCAAAACTATGCAGAAATTGCTTCTCCTTACATCAATGTCGCCAAACAACAATTCCATTGGACATGATCAATCAACAAAGATTCACAAAACTAAAAGAGGCTATGGTAACATTACCAAGCATTTGCATTTCCTAATTTTACTATGCCATTTATACTGGAAAGATGCATCCGGGACGACCATAGAGTCAGATAGCTCGAATCACCCATTAGCTTATTTCAAGAAAAGTTAAATCCTACAATGCAAAAGTCTTCAACCTATGCTAGAACTTATGCAATTATCAAGCGCTTGCAAAGATGGAGACAATATTTATCGGGAGCCAAATTTACAATCGAGCGATAAAAGTATTAGAGAATTATTAGAAAACAATTCAAACCCCAACAAAGAAAGATTTTGGTCAAGCCGGGGTATGATTATAGTATTGAATATAAACCGGCATTACAAACAAAGGATGATGAAAATTGTTTAACATAGAAGACTTGATTAAGGATCAAGCACTCCTTAATGTCATTAAACTTCTCGATATACTCGAATTCAAGGATCTTATTCAGAAATTACAGAGGAAATCAAAGCTAATAAGGAATTACAAGAATTATATAAAAAAATTGTCGACAAGCGAATTATTCCCTCATTACTGATTAGTAAAAGGGCTAATTCAAAAAGGAATTGTAATAGCAAAAGACTCGGACCTTAAAAACAAGATCATAAGAGAGTTCCATTCAACACCAATAGGAGGGCATGGAGGCATTAAAAAACTATGACTAGAATTACTCAACAATTCTTACGGAAGCAGATGAAAAGGATATTAAACAATTTATATCAACATGCCCCATTTGTCAACAAGTCAAATATGATACTCGAGACCCAGGATTAAAACCACGCCCATACCGGTTGCAATATGGGAGGAGGTATCTATGGATTTCATCATTTGGTTTACCTAAGTCTCATAATAAAATAACTATACTAGTAGTAGTGGACGACTATCAAAGTATGCTCATTTTTCACCTACCAAAACAATTTCTGCTTTATCTAGCTCAAATCTTTATCACGTAACATTGTGAAACTCCATGGGATACCAGGAATAGTATCAGGAGATCCATTGTTTATGAGCAATTTTGGCAAGAATTGTTCGGACTAAGTGGAACAACTTTAAAGCACGTGAAGGCTTACCATCCTCAAACAGATGGACAAACGTAACCAATAGAATCCTAGAACAATATCTAAGGAGCTTTGTTTTGGCTACACCTAAGGCATGGTTACAGTTCCTACCATGGGCAGAGTTTTGCTATAACACAAGCATCAATGCTTCAACCAAAATGACTCCTTTTCAAGCAGTTTATGGTAGACTCCCTCCCACAATCATTCCATATGCTGTCAATACGTACCAACAGGAGGTAGAATCATTACAACAAAGAGACAAGAACATACAAACCCCGATAACAAATTTACGGGGAAGCTCAAAACAGGATGAAACAGCACGATAAACAAGAAGAGACCTTCAATTGGAAGTCAATGAATTAGTTTTAGTTAAAATACAACCTTACATGACGGACAAGAAATCAAGATACCAAATTGCAAAGAAGGTATTATGGACCCTTCAAAATACTAAAAAAATAGGTATGGTGGCTTATAAAATTGAATTACAAAAGACCAAAATACATAATGTATTTCACATATCTAGATTAAAACCATACAGACAGGACTCACTATCCATCCGACAATTATCAAACCAATTGAGATGGACAAATGTTTATTATACCTATCAAAGTCACGGATCACGAATGATACAAAAGGGAGATCAACAGATCAAAGAGGTATTAATCCAGTGGGAAGGTTTATTAGAAACAGATATATCTTGGGTAACAGAGAAAGAAATACAGGAAAATTTTCCTGATTTTGACCTTGAGGACAAGGTCAAGGTGGGGGAGGGGAGTAATGATATGAACACATATCCCCAAGCCATCAACAGAGACAAAAGAATCAGGAAAAGGCCAAACTGGCTAAAAGACTTCACCAACATTCCCAAAACAATATAACAGAAGCCAGTAGAAGTTCCAAATAAATAAACAGAGAAATAAATAAACAAAACAGCTTTTACTAAAGAACTCCAAGGTAGACTCGATACAATACATACAGAGAATAAACTTGTATAAAGATTAAATCCACAAAGAAGATACCGAAAGACGAACTAATATCAAGAACTCTAACGAAATGACAAAGACAAGAAATCAAACGATCCAATCGGATACAAGAGGCAAGGAAATTAATCAATACACGACATGCAACAATAGCAAAGTAGTTCTGAGCCAAAGAACACCTTAGAAGAGCAAACGAAAACTATAAATAGAGAGGAGAAACAGAAGAAAAGGGTTGAAGAATTTATCTCAAGACTCCTCTGTCTAACTTCTCAAGTCTCCTCCCTCTTTCTCCCAGTCTTTCTCTCTCTGCAACTCAAATCGCACGGTGGAAACCGCCGGAAAACACCAAACAGAAATTCCCCGGATCCCCTCCAATTTCTCTCAAGTGGTTTGGCATCCTCGGGACTTTTCTACGGTGGATCTTCCGTGGATCACCATCGCCGTAAGGATCTCCTCCTTCTCCCTCCGATCTCTCGAAACCCTAGAGCAACCGATGAAAAGGAAAACAAGAAATGAATTAGGGCTTACTGATACAATCCGTAATTCAAAAGGCCGATTGTCGACATCTGTTATCCACTAAGCTCATCCAACGCTCCTTGATCAAAAGCCAGATCACACCGACAGGGATTGAACACCTGTAATCCACTCAGGATAGCAAGAATCAGAAGCCGCAAGATCGAATAACAAATCCAAGGGTTAGAAATAAACGCGGAAATCTGACGGCTCAAGTAAGAAGAAAAGAAGAACTCGATCCAAGGGAGCCCATCCAACGGCCGAGAAGAAAAGGCGCTAGATCCAACGGATCTAAAAGCTCCCGATAACGTTTCCTTCTTTTACTCAGCCGGGTTAACTCACTTGAAAAGGGTTTGACTCAATTTCTTGACTCAACTCACACCCAATAAACCCAATTGGAACAAGAAGCCAAACTTCAATTGAAGGAATTTATCACTCAAGCTCATCAAGCTATGTTAATCACCCTCTCTGTAATTACGATTTTAATACATATCATATTGTTTATTCATATATGTCTTATCAAGCTATGTTTATTGGCAGGGAATTTGATGGAATTCAATTTAAGACTATCCCCAATAGCCTTGAACCACAAGAGGATCGCCATAATTTTGGCAAGATGACTAAATCAATGATAACAATGATGCCAAGTTTTTAAGAAGAATTGATAAGGAATAATGTTATGAAGTTCACATGCTTTATTGTAGATATCAACATGGCTTGGGCTCTCAACATTGCCAAGTAAGTTGGGCTTCGGACAACTTTTTCCTATTGTAGTTGGAGTCCTTACTACCACATTTAATATCTCGAAGCTTATTCAAGATGGAGTCATCAACGAAGATTTTATGGCCTATGGTTTAGCATGTGTAGTAACACCTTTAGGTAAAATTTTCTTATTATTGAGAACAAATCGTCACCCAAACATGAATCTCAAAACACCAAAAGATGAATAAAATTTTTTGACAAATTTATGGACTAAAATGCACTCCATATTTCACAAAATTGTAGAAAACTAACCTCATCTTGTCCACTCTTGTTCATATGGGAATAGAAATATGCACCTAAGAAGAAAGAAAATTATAATTATATTTGTCTTACTAAAATTTGTAGAATTTATAAAAGAAATTTCAATCTATGAGGTTGAAGAATAGTGCTTAATAAATTTAAAAAAAAAAAAAATTGGAGAGAGAGAGAGAGAAAGATGGGGTGATATATTGGTGTGGAGTACTATTATGATTGTATTTAAAATAAAAATACCTTGAAAATCATTTGCATATTTTTCAACTTGCCATTTGCCACTTGTAATGTGCTAATTTCTATATCATCACTTTAGAAATATACATATTTATAGAAACTTTCTATTCAATCTTAAAAAAAAAAAATCTTCCCATCCAAAATATTTTGAAAGAACAAATTACTAGTTTGAGCATATGTACCTATTAGTGGCCATTAATCATATCATTGTTGGCCCAGAATTGTGGCCATTGAGTAAGAAGAAAGAGATGGTTGAGCAATAGGCCATCATTGGTCTTCATTGTCAAGTGTGGGGGAGAGAATCGAGAGAGTGAGAAGTGTGTTAGTTAGTGAGGGAGGGAGATGGGGGGAACGTGAGTTGCCATCAGTTGTCATATTAGGAGTTGAGAGAAAGAGAGAGAGAGAGAGAGAGAGAGAGAGAGGATGTGTGGCAATGAGGTTCTAGATACACAAGGGAATAAGATTACAAAATTACTCGATTTAACTATAAAAAAGAGAAGATTTACATAAATAATAATTCTTATGCATTTATATATCTATAATATATTTTTTCTATATTTGAAAGGTGCATTTCACTTCAAAGAGTTAGTAATGATGTTATTTCAAAGTAATATTAAAGTTTTAATCATAATTTATATAAACATTAAGTTTAAGTATTAGATGTGTAAATATATAAGAATTGTGTGTTATGCATGTAAGAATTAGTTAGTGAGGATTGCAAGTTCTAGTTTATATGTATGTCTTTGGCTAGCAATTATGACATTATTATTTTAAATCGAAATAGGCGATATATATCACGATGATTGTGTATAATTTTTTTTGATTGTATGATTTTTGATATTAACATAATAGAAGTTGATATTTTGATGATATTAGTGGCTCTGTTGAAAAAAATAATCATATGGAAAAAATAATTCCTTTCAAATAGGTCTTGGGTAATATCTACTGCATCTCACACAAAGTGACCGCTTGAGTATAAGAATTATATTGAGTTGTGACAATTAGTGACTTTATTATTATATTTGATAATATATTGAGAGGGTCATTAGTTTTACTCATATTTTGCTTCCTTTTTTTCTAAGTGCACTATCCGTCAAAATTGGATCGCTCTCAAACTACATTATCCGGTAGTGAATTAGTTGTAAAAGTTAAAGATACTAATGAAAGTTAGAATCTTGCTTCATAACCACAATCGAAGACACAAACAACTAAGACTTGCATGAAAGAAGCCTCATCTAAGAAGAGTTAGAAGAGAAAATCAGAGGAGTACTTTTTTGAAACTACCTCCACATATAAAGAAGTTACTATAAGTTTTTGGCAATGCATATGTTGTCATATAAAATTTCACAATTTAAAAACTGCACTACTTCCCAACTTCTTACACATATGAGGGAATGCAACAAAAATAAAGTTAGATAGTAAACAAGTTATTGATTCTTTGAATAAAAAGCCAAAAAATATTAAATTTTATTCATTTTAATGGTAATGAAGAAATCCTGAATGTTGATCAGTTTATTCAACATTTATTTTAATCATACAACTCCCCTCGACACTCTTTTTTCTTTCCTTTGCGCTTAATGTGGCCGTGATTTTGCTACCTTCCGTGGAATACGGCTTCAAATGTTCATCCCGCTCGCTTGATGTATGAAACTCACCTTCCGCTAACCTAAACTCCGGATGGATCGACGAAGGTGATGCCCTTCTAAGTTCGTTCCTTCATCCAATAATCCCCGTGAAATCCTTCAAGGACGCTCTATCCGGTAACAATCATTCCCCTTATGAATCTAATTTAATTGCTACTTCTTTTCGAGGAATGCCAGTGATGGACATGGAAGTAGAAAATTAGCTAAACCATTCGAATATTCTCGATTGGGAAATTTAATTTAGACCTACGTTGATAAGATTCGGCTTTCTTTCATAGTCTAAAGCTTTCGGTTCCTTTCTAGTGATTGACCTCACATGTGCTTATTCAACTAAATAATGATCCTGACTATTCGAGAGTGCACTTACTTAGTTTATAATTGTCAAATGCCTCTCCTTAAGTGGTCACCTAATTTTGATGTTAAGGAAGAATCCTGATTGTCCCAATTTGGCTATCTTTCCCTAACATGCGATTCATTTTGTTACACATCAAGTGCTATTTGTCTATATTTGGTCCATTACAAATAGATCAAAGCCACATCCCGCCTTCTTCTTGCTCGGTTTTAGTTGAAATAGATATTACCAAAAAGCACCCAAAAGAAGTCCGATAGGCTCAAAAACTAGGCTATAACCAAAAGTTGAATTTGAAAACTTTCCGCCTCCCATTGCAAAATTCATGGGCATGAAAACTTTGTTTTATTCTCCACCCTAAAAAGAATAAGTTATCGATTCTAACTCTTCTTTACCAAAAGATCAACCTACTAAAATGGCCTATGTTCCAAAATCAACCACACGACACAAATCAATAAACTTATCGCTTTCTTCACCTACCGATTCGCATAAAGGGCTTCATAATGATTTAGTGGAATATCATGATGACCCCGTGAGGGGAAAGGGTTAACCTAGTTGAAATTGTACCTAAAGACAACTTATTGCCCCAACCCAATCTTGACATTTACACCTAGCTAGCTCAAAGAAACAATGGTGATGACCTTATCGTAATTCAAGAGATACTCACTCTTTGACATCCAACAAAACAAACGGATTGAGACCCCTAGTTCTAGAAAAACATCCAACTAATAATCCAAAATGGAGATTGGAAAAATCATCACCTCCACTATCGCCATATAGATACTGCTAACCTATCCTCTCAACAAATTTATAATCAAGAAGGGGAAATCTATCACCATTCCATTAATTACCACTAAGCTAACATAAATTTTTTAAATTATCCTCTTCGATGGAGATATACGAGACCGAAAGACCTTTCCAAACAGCTTTCCTACAAAAGAAGTCAACAAATCCTAGATCTGATCCCTCCACATCTCTTAAAAAATGAAATTAGGTTTTCTTTTGCAGACTTTTCTTATACATATTCCTGTTATCCTCCTCAACTTCTTTCGCATTTTCGTTATGATTAGATCTATTATTTGGAATATTCGTGGTATTGGGACTCCTAATGTCCGTAATAGGGTTAGAAGCCTTTGTCGCACTCACAACGTCGCACTCCTTATTATTATAGAACCTCTTATTCATTCTTCCAAGATTGCTAATGTTGCTCGTAAAATCGGTTTTCAAAATTTTTTTCACAACATTAGCAATAAAATTTGGTGCTTCTGGAAACCATCAATCTCTATCACCATCCTAGAAGATCATAATCAATTGATTAATGTTCTCATTTCTTTAGGGATTTCTCCGCTCGGCTCTTTATTTATGCAAATGTAGGGGCGTGAAACATCCTCCGAATAGCTTAAGATCCTTTGCGATCTCACTTTACCTTGGCTTGTTGGAGGTGATTTCAATACTATTCTTACAAAAAAGAACTCTCCCTAACACTCACTCCATGGAAGATTTCTAATATGATCCTTGATTGTAACTTAACCGACATCGCTTTTCGTTCTAACTTCACTTGGAACAACTCTAGACTCTCCGATCCTATTTAACTCACTGATTGATCAATGGCCAAACACCACGTGGAACATTTGAGTAGAACACTCTGGATCACGCTCCACTTCTTATTTCTATGAACCCCCCACCTCCTTCCCCTTTAGATTTCAAAACATGTGGACAACATAATGACTTTTGAATGTTGTCTCTATGAACTGGATGGCTCCCATTCACCCCGACAACTCGTTAAAGGTATGATCCGCTTTTGGCTCAAACTTAAACGCCAAACAAAATCTAAATTGGTGGAACAAACATCATTTTAAAAACATTTTGCTAATTTAAAAGTATGGAGAATTTGGTTTGTTCTCTTGAAGAAATCATCGACTCGAGCAAACATGACCAACTTAAGGAAGCAAAGGATCACCGATTAAATTTCAAAATATGGAAGAAACTTATTGGCCAAAAAAGTCGCTAGTAAACAAATAACGGATGCACAAAATATTTTCACGCTTCTTTTCAAAAAAAGAAAAGTTCTAAACTCTATCAAAAAAATTAAAATGAGAATGACGTTGGATCATCGAAAGTATTACAAGACTTGGTAACCATTTTAAAAACTTACCAACCCCAACTTATTGATATCTCCAATCCTCACTTGATTCCCTCCTTGATCACCTGAGCAAAACAATTCACTCACATTGTGTCCCCACGGGAGATTAGTGATACCCTTAATAGCATGAACTCTCTATCGCTCCATGGGTTTACCCATTTCTTCCAACATTGGGTCCACTATTAAAACTGATTTGATTAATGCGGTTTTTGATTTTTTTGAGGGAAACCCCCTTCCTAGAGCTTTCGCTAGTACCTCCATCATTCTTATCCCTAAAATCCAACCAAAACTGGGTGATTTTAGACCTATCGCCTTTGCACCTTTTCAATAAATTAATTGCTAAACTAATCTCCAATCAATTAGGCCCCCGCTTCCCAATATTATCTCCCTAATCGTGATTTATGAAAGGTAGAGCTATTTCGATAACATCCTCCTTGCCCAAGAATTAATCCATGATTGACGCTTCACCGTGGAAACATTATCTTCAAACTTGATATATCCAAAGCTTTTGACAATCTATCTTGGGAATTTTATTTAAGATTCTTCGCCTTTTTGGGTTTTCTGAAGCGCTTATTCATCTTATTAAAAATTGTGCCACGAATGCTTGGTTTTCTGTGATCATCAATAGTGAGTCGACCGGTTTTTTCACATCTACCCATGGTTGAGACAAGGAGACCCTCTCTCCTACTCTTTTATCATTGTTGACTACCTTTCCGTGTTTGAATGATATTTTCTTTTATAAACCTAAATTGCTTTATAAAACTCGTGGTGGCATTCCGCCATCATCTTAGTTTTGTTGATGACTTTATCATCTTCTGCAATGCTTCTATCCCACATATCAAAACTATCTTGAAATTACTTAAGAATTTTGGAAAGGAAAGTGGATTATTTCTTAATAAGACAAAATGTTGCTTTTATTCCTTCATCCAAAATTTCCATCAATAGATTAACCATATTCAACGATCACTAATTTTAAGCAACATCAAGGCCTCTTAAATACCTTGGTGCCCTCTTTTCAAAGGACATAAAAGGTCACATCATTTCGATGATATAATCCAAAAGATCTCTAATCGTATTTCTTCTTGGGAATATAACTTTCTATCTTTTGTAGACCATTAAGAGCACCCTCAATTCCTTACCTATTTATCTCATTATTGTGCCTACCAATTCTATCATCAACAGATTGAGAGGCTTATAAATTTTTTTGGGGCTCTAACACTTCTACCAAAAAAATGCATTGGTCCGCTTGGCAAAAAATGTTGTGGCTCCATCGAGGAAGGTGGTCTTGGTGTAAGACTATTAAAGATACAATCATTTTCATACAAACTTTGGTGGAACTTTAGATGCAATAATAATCTTTGGGCAAACTTCATGAATGTTAAATATTGCCAAGCACCCTATAACTTGTTCCTATAATTCTAGAGACTTTGAGAAGATTATGTAGCATCAAATGGATGAGTCACAAATTACTTGGGGCATAAATTCGCAACTCTTATTTTTGGCAAGATAACTAGATTGGTACCGTCCATTGACTAATTACTTTCATCGATTCTACCGATACCATTAGAGTTAACTCATTCTCGCATAATAATAAGTGGAATATGTCTAAACTTCTTGAATACATCCCATCCTCTATAATTGATAAGCTTAATTTCTGCATCTCCGCCCAACAAGGATCGATCCTATTTAAACTATCTCTAATGGTGAATTTAATTTTAAAAATGTTTGGATATATAATAAAAGAAATGTTGAAATCTCTAATGTTTATGACAAAATATGGCATAACAATATTCCTACTACTTACTCCATTCTTGTTTGGTATTCTTAAGAACTTTATCCCGGATTCCTTAATGTGGAACAAAGGCTTCCACTTACCCTCTAAATGTTATTGTTGTTTTCACATCAAGAGGTTAATCATCTTTTGTGAATGGGGCCATTGCATCAAGTCGTGGTGGTATGATGATCTTTTAACAATGACCTTTTCAATGGTTCCTTATCCATATACCAACTCCTTGATATTTATTTTAAAACATCCCTAAAGGTCACATCAAAATTACAACCGCTAGTATTATTATTTGGTTTATATGGATTAAACTAAAGCAAAACACAACGATAGCTATGAATCACAAAAATTATGGCTAGAATAAAATACAAAATTAGTAGTTATTTAATGCCAACCTAATTAAAACACTTCAAAGGTTGTATTATTGACGCCAAATTAGGTCTTCCTACCTATTCAACTATATGTCTCTCAAAAAGGTCGCTTATTGGGTTAAACCCAAAACAATCTTATTAAAATTAATAATGATGGTTCTGCACCGTAATGGTGGTATTTTTAGAAACTACACCGGTAAAGCTCTTTATGCTTTTGCTTTCCCTTTACAAACCCGTTTCATTCCATATGTAACTTATGGTACTACTTGCACTTGAGATTTGCCTTCAACATGGTTTAACATCTGGATTGAAGTGGATGCTTTGCTGATTATTGACCTCTTAACTTCTACGAAATCTGGTAATGCTGAATTGTTTTACGTGCTCAAGCATATCCGAACCCTCCTTTCTAAATTCAGCTATGCGATCTCTCATGTTTGGAGGGAAGGCAATGCATGCGCCGACTACCTAGCAAACTTAGGTGCTAGACTGAACAATAGAGCTATCTTTGATAACTTAACTCTACCTCATCATCTGAAAGGCCTAGTTAACGACCTACCCTATTGCAATTTAAACAAGATGTCTTTGGGTATTGCTTGGACTTAATTTATTTTCATGTTGCCGGTTCTATCCAAGAATTGATGTCTGATTGTTCTTTATTGTCGGTTCCTTTAAGTTGGGATTTATCAACTGGAGCCTTATAACTTATATGGAATTTTAAATGGGTTGTTGGTGTTGGATTCTAATGTATTTGCAAGTGCATCCTATGGTCGGCAAAGATAAGCTTTTGGTATTGATTGGTCCGATATTAATCGTAGGTATTTGTTATTTTGGTTTGTTGACTGGCTATCCTATTTCAATGTTAATGGGTTGGACCGGTTCACCACGCTATATGGTTCGATTCTTTGTTTAAACTGGCTCCTTTATTTGGGGCTTGCTTTCCGAACCGTGGAACATTCTATTTTTTTTCATATTGCTGGTTCTATCCACTGCTAGATTTTACTGATTGTTCTTTAATTGGTTTCTGGCTGGTTCCTTTAATTTGGGATTGTGGTTGGTCAACTGGAGCCTTCGTTAGACCTTATGGAATTTTATATGGGTTGTTAGTGTTTGGATTCTACCAGATATGCAAGTGAGACCTAAATAGCTTTTTGTGTTGGTTCGCTATTAATCTGTATGTATATGTCTTCCGGGTTTTGTTGGGCTACCCTATTACATGCCTTTTGGTGAGATTTTGATTGGAGCTTTCCATGGCTCGTTTCAATCATCGCTAGTCGCTTTTTCTTCTATTTGTCTCCTTCCTTTATTTGGGGCTTACTTGTTTGCTGATCCGTGGAGCCTGCTTTCACCTTATTTGGAATTTTGGTGTTTGGGATTCTACCGCTTCTCAGAATTGTTGTTTGGGAGTTTCAGACTTCTTCGACCACCGCTCATCCCATTGCTTCGTTAATAGTATTTGGATTGTGTTGGAATTGAATCACTTTCATTTCATTCTCTTTCTTTCTCGTGTTGCACCTCTCGATTGTCTTTGTCCTTCAGAGATATATGATGTCTCAAATGACCTCCACAGCTCCTAGCTGTTTGTGGGATAGGATGGTGAGGATTTCACTTCTCTTGGTTGGTAGTTGCATTTTGTGGTATCCTTCCACGCTTGGATGCTCTTAATTGCCCCAAAATTGTCGGAATGAGCCTTCTTTATCCCTCTTCTTCACTATCAATTCCAATTTATCCGCATTCATTATATTTTGTCCACTATCTAACGGATCAAACTTCTTTTGTATTTAAACTTGCGTGTTTAGTTTTTTTTTGTAGGTTGCTTCAGTCATGGACTCTTTCTCCTTCCGCTATTTCAGACCTTCATATCATTGCCTTCAAATGGTTTGCTCGAGTTTGCTCCATTTTCCAAGTACTATTACAACCATCGAGCATTGTATTATCTCTTCTTTAGCTTATTATGTTTATCATCTTGTCTCTTTTGTTTGCTTTTTGGTTTTCTTTTGCTCTTGGATGTACTTAGTTGGGGATTTACTCCTTAGGCTGATTGTAGCTCTTTGAGTAGTAGTTTCGGAGTTTATCCCCTTTAAGGACCTTGTAACCTTTTTTTGTGGCAATAAATATACCCCAGATAATGGGGTTTCCCTAAAAAAAAAAAAAAAAAAAAAAAATGGTAATGAAGAAATCAAAACCCCTATACTTCCTAACCTAAAGAATTATGATCAACTTTAAGTCAGAGAAATAATTATTAAAATGATTATTGTATGTGAGTATCTATTCATGATTATTGAGTATATATGTTTTTAACATATTATTAAAGGTCTTAAATCCAAATTATAGCTATCCTTTGGTAAGTTTAGTCATCACATTATATATATCCTATTCTAATCAATTTTTTTAATTTCTGCAAGAGCTAATAGAAGAAGAAAATATATATGTGAATATTTCAAAGTAAAGAAATTCAAATTAAAAAGTTAATGGATGGGAAGTTATCTCATGATCACATCACTTTATTTTATATTTGTTGTGGTTACTTAATTGAATGTGAATTAATTTTATTATTTTTTGTCTAACTAGAAATTGAGTTTTATCTTTTTTTTCATATTTAGATTTTATAAAATTTTATTTGTTGACCTTGTGCAACTTTTGTTATTGAAAACTATGGTTACATTTATAAGTCCTTCAGGTTTGATGCCATTAGTTACATGTTAATTTGGTAAATGAATACTTGAGTTTTATAATATTTCTCAATGCCAATGTTGCAAATATGTTGCCATATATAAAGCTTTTTTACTTTAGATTGTTTTGTATTTTTTTTTAATTTATTTATTCCCAAAGAACGCTGAACTGCTGAGAATATTGGAAGAACTCAAAATTGTTGGAATTATTTTCATATACAGGAATTTCTTGTTAAAATGGTTAAATTTTATTAGATTTTACAAAAGTGGTGATGATTGATGATTATGGCTACTTGAATTGTAAATCTTTCATAAATGCTATGACATACAAACCTTATAATACTTGTGCATCCAAGTAGAGAATAAGAAATGTAAATAAAAGTTTAATCTTGAGCTTATAATAGTAAATATTAGTAGTTTTGTTTGTTGCCTTTCATTCAATATGTCTGAAATTACAACTATTAATTTTCTACAACTTGAAAGTATGCTTGCATGCAAACCTTATGGAGGATTATGAGAATAATTATTGGGATTTTATGAACTTTATTTCCTCTATACTTGGAATGACATTCAAGTGTACAACCAAAAGATGATATGAAGGCCAGAATTTATAATCTCAACCTCCATCCATTGTTTAAAGTATATTGATTTGAATTAAACAAACGGAAGAAAAAAATTTATATCTAATAGGACTATTTTTGAGGCCTTACTGGTTTTGACTTGCATAACTATAATTGCACCTATGACTAGTTTTTTTTTTTTTTCTTTCAATTGTCAGTCCCTCTCCGCATCTTCTATCATAATTACGTTCTAAATGTCTGTTTTTAACTTGTTCTCAGCTGGTTTTGTAATTTGTATTGTTTACGTTATTGCAATGGATATGAAGCAGAATTATATTAAATGATCTTTTAGTTTTTGTAATGCACTTATTATTTGATTGTAATTATTACTTAAATTTTGTACTTTAAATTAAATTATTGGATGTTAAATTTTATAAACTTTTTTTATGTATAAAAAATATTCATACGAGCTTAAATGTGTCAAATTTATTTATTAAATATTGTAATTTTTATGTCAAATTAGTAAAATATTCCAAACAAGTTGAACACTAGATACTAAATGAAGTCAAATAAGAGTATAATAAATGAAATTGCATATATTGTTACCATCATACCTTTTATGTACCAAAATGTAAAATATGTATTTAAATAAATAAGAATATTTCAAAATATATTATAAATTAAAAATACTAATCTTAAAATCTCAACTTAACTAATTTCTCTACAACTTTCATGTATAAACATCATATCAAAAAAATCTGAAATCCTAAAAATCATACTTTATGACAGTATTTCATCACTCTGTTCTTAGCCCAGTTAGAAGAAATTAATATCCTTGGAAATCAAACAAATTTATCTACAAGTTTTATTTGACAACATTTAGTAATTATCATCTCATGCACTACGGTTTTCTTAAACATTAAATTGAAAAAAAATCAGAAATGTTGAAAATCATATATTGTGCTAGCATTTATCACTTTTGGTAAGTACCACTGGATACACTATAGTTTTTGTAAACATAAATGAAATAAAATTTAAAATATTGAAAATCATATCTTGTCTCAGTATTTTGCACATAACCTACTCTTTCTTTGGCCAAATTAAATGAAATTGATCTTGTTGTAAAGCTAACAAATTTCTCTATAATTTTTATGTTGATCACTTTGATAATCACCACTAGATGTGCTATAGTTCTTTTAAAATTAAAATTATATTTATTTAATTTAATAGGCAGCCATTGAGAGATAAGAAGATATAACTCCTAAAAATTTACCTAGTCTGATATAACTGTAAAATTTACTTAGTCTGCAATATTAATAATAATTTATTTTGCTTTAAATTTTTTTTAAAATAAAATTATATCTTATATGCAAGAAACAACATCAAAGATTACAGTCCACATATTCAGATAGCATATCTCGAATTCAGAAGCAAAATCAGAATCACATCTTGGGTTAAAGGTATATTTTATTATTTCTGATAGTACTTGTTATGCTCTTTGGTGGGCATTCACATTTCTTCCTTCAAAAGATCATCATGTTGCCATTTCAATAGTTTTTCTAATGGCTAGTGGCATGGCCTCTTTGCCTTTATATGGTGTGACTTCTCTAATTTTAATCAATAAAATCATAATAAAAAGAGAGGATTTATCATTCCCGTATACCACATCAGCAATAAATAGAAAAATGAGAAATGCATAATTTTAAAAGTCCCAAAATACAAAGTTCCAAAAATACAAAATCATTACAAAGTCCTAACATACAAAATCATTTTTTTAACTAGTTATGCATTCATCTAGTCTTCAATTCTACATATCATAAAAGAAAAAAAAAATCAAATCATTATAAGATTCTTTAATAAATTATGGTATATCATGTCAATATCTTCCACAAAAAAGTTTGGAATACTAGAAAGCTCATGAATTTTGTGATTATTTTTCTTTCCTCAAAATCTTGTGTTCCACTAGGAATTATATTTTCAACTTAAAGCTACACTATTAGCCATCATGATAATATAATCATGAAGAGATTGATTATCGATGCCTTTGCCATTTGCTTAAGAAATACCTTGGAAGATGAAGGTATTTATTATTTTTAATACCTCTAGACTTGTCTCGATAAAACCTGATGGGACATCACCACCTAAATTAATATGTTAAGTACTAGAAGAAGTTCCATAATTTCTTGACTTTTCCCAGTCTCTTGTGGTATGGCCTTCATCAAAAACCTTCTATAATTAAATTTAATTTACAACTGAAATATTTAAAAAGCTTGCATCTGTAATCAATAAAGAGCTTGACATATATTTCCTAACAACATGATGAGGAAATATATATGTTACAATAACACCTGAATGTGTGATGCATATTCCTCTAACCCCATTAATATCATTTTCTTGCCTTCATCCCAAGACAGCCCAAATTTCTCCTCTTGAATGTAATTTCATTTTCTTCTATGATGTATGATTTGATTCTTACACCGGTGTAACTTTAATTTCAAATTTCTCACTTAATTTGCAAGAAACACCTTTGTACATAATATCTTTGAAGATTTGAACGCTTCTCATATTTGCATCATCATACTCACACATGATTCAGAAGCTCAAATCTATTCTGATTTTATACTGCAAACAAAATTCTTTCATTTACTTTTCAGAGCAAGTGGGAGGATAGGAGGAAGAGACTCCATTTAACTTAATTAAATAATCATTATATTAAAGCAAACATAAGTAGTTAACATGATTAACATATATTTTATAGAAGAAAAAATGTTTGAAGTAAAACATATTCCCAAATAGAAGATGCCTTAATCTTGACCAAAAAAAATATTTGTGTCATCCATAAAATATATGACCTGACACCACGCAAATCATAAGGGTACTTATTAAAGTGACTGAGTACAACATTAAGGTATGATGTACTGTTTCAAAAGATAGAGACATCACCCTTCAATGGACCTAATTATCTAATAAGGACTCAAAAGACACGATGGGTCTTTGAGTATACCCAAGATTTTTCTCTTTTTACATGGACTAAGTAGGGTTTATATTAAATTGGGTTCTAAAGTTCCCTATGGAGGCAAGCCTCCATAGTTAATTACATCTTAGGAAATAAAATTCCTTAAGAATACTCTCGATTAAAGTAGACAATTATCATCTCCAAAGATTTCAAGGTTTAGATTATCAAAGGATTGGATATTTAAAAAATCAATGGAGAAAGTTCAAGGAGAAGACTTATTTTGAAATCCAAAGGGAATAGGTAGGGAATGCTCATGATACTAGGAAGCCCAATGAGCATTCCAATTTATTATATGATAGGGCTTTATGATTTTGAAGTTGAAGAGATTTATTTGTTAGAGTTGAATTTTATTGATAGCTAGGGTCAATCAACACAAAGTTATGGAAATACTTATGAGGTGAGTATTTATGCTTGTAGCCCGAGAGAAATAACTATCTTGGATCCTAAATCTAGGGAGCTTTAGCATAAGCTAAAGACACTCCAAATAACCGACGATGGGCATAAGGTTCACCTCCATAAGAGAAGATAAACCGCATTGTTGGGCTTACACTACCTAGTGGCCACCAACTTCTCTTATGATTTTAAAACCATATAGTCTGGTCTTATGAATTGCAAGATAGCTAGGGAAGTTATTAATTTAGAAAGAGACTAATGTCCTTAAACCCACTCTCTAAGAGACTTGAACATGAGTGCTATGAATAATGATTTAATCTATTGCAAATCATTTTTAAATTTTATTTTAGTTTTGACAAAGTCTATAGGATTTCTTATGCTTAAATGCATGATGAAAATAGGTTATGGGCCAAATCAGCTAGAATTAGGTGTTCTTTACTACAAGGGATGCCCTCACAGGTCAAGCATTCCCCTATCGTGCAAGGATGGAGATCCTTCATATTCAAGAGAGAAAGAATATGCATGCACGGTGTGAAACATACAACCATCCAGCTAAGGGTTGCTAAATCTTTTAATTGTCTTATTTTAGACCTAGGCTTTGTGGTGAGGTTATGAATTGTTTAAATATTAGTTATGAGAGATTAATTGGGGTAGAAAAATTAATTTTTCTCTAAGAGCATAATCATCCATAAAATTGTAGGAGGTACTTATTGAAGTGATTAGGATTAAGGTATGATGTACTATCTCAAAAGATAAAGACATCACCTTTCAATGGACCTAATTATCTAATAAGGACTCAAAAGACATGATGGGTCTTTGAATATACCAAAGATTTTTCCCCTACTTTACATAGATGAATAAGTAGGGTTTATATTAAATCGAGTTCTAAAGTTCCCTATAGAGGCAAGCCTCTATATTTAATTACATCTTGGGGGAATGAAATTCCTAGAATACTCGATTAAAGTAGATAATTATCATCTCCAAAGATTTCAAGGTTTAGATTATTAAAGGATTGGTTATATTTGAAAAATCAATTGAGAAAGTTCAAGGAGAAGACTTATTTTAAAAGCCAAAGGGAATACATAAGGAATGCTCATGATACTAAGAAACCTAGTGAGCATTCTAATTTATTCTATGATTGGGCTTTATGATTTTGAAGTTGAAGAGAATTATTTATTAGAGTTGAATTTTATTAGATTGCTAGGGTCAATCAACACAAAGTTATGGAAATACTACGAGGTGAGTATGCTATGTAGCTTGTGAGAAAAATAAGTACCTCGGATCCTAAATCTAGGGAGCTTTAGCATACGCCAAAGCATGACCTAAATCCAACGAAGATAGAATAAGGTTCACCTCCATAAGAGAGGATAAACCGCCTGGCACCGGGCTTACAACTAGAGTGGCTACTAACTCCTCCTATGATTTTAAAACCATGTAGTTGGTCTTATGAATTGCAAGATAGCTAGGGTAGTTATTAATTTAGAAAGAGACTAATGTCCTTAAACCCACTCTCTAAGAGACTAGAACATGAGTGGTATGGATAATAATTTAATCTTATACATATCTTTTTAAATTTTATTTCAATTTTGACAAAGGCTATAGGATTTCTTATGCTTAAATGCATGATGAAAATAGGTTATGGGCCAAATCAGCTAGAATTAGGTGTTCTTCACTACAAGGGATGCCCTCACAGTCAAACATTCCCCTATCATGCAAGGATGGAGATCCTTCATATTCAAGAGAGAAAGAATATGCATGCAGTGAAACATACAACCATCCATAAGGGTTGCTAAATCTTTAAATTGTCTTATTTTAGACCTAGGCTTTGTGGTGAGGTTATGAATTATTTAAATTTTAGTTATGAGAGATTAATTGGGGTAGAAAAATTAATTTTTCTCTAAGAGCTTAATCGCATCCACGTCACATATTAAAGCATCAAACATGAAGAAATTATAAAAAGCATGCCATCCTAGTACACTATTTAAATAAATCATCAAATAATTTTATAAGCTATCACAAAAGAATAACAGGCTAGTGCGATCGGGTGCCACCATACAACCTGAAAAGAAGAGATGGGTAGCCAGCTCTATCCTTATACCACCCAGAATTACAAAATAATAATTATAATTTATAATGAATAAATTCTATGGGGTCGTCATTCTTCATTCTTCATGTCTTCATTTCTTTCCTCCTTGCTTCTTTGATTTCGTAGGTTTCCAGGCATCACATGGCACCCTAGGACATCCTTCTAGACATTGCACATTATAAACCTTCGTAGCACTAATCTTAATTTCTAATATAAAATTACATTAAAAGTAGGAAAAGTAAATTTAACTACACCAACAAAATAAGTGTTAACTAAACATACATACAACCCAAGCAGTTAGATTTATAATTTGGACTTAGGACCCTGCACATGGGTAATCATGCCCACATTTCTTAACGTGGATTATGCTTAGGAGCATAAGCAACCTACAAGTAAAGCATTTATATTTATTCTTAAGCAACCCCTTAAGCATAATCCTTGTAGAAAATATGATTAGGCTAATCACAGCCTAACATCTAGTCTATGAAACATACACCCTAACATCCAGTCTAAAATAATATATCGCAAAACAAAATATACACCATAAATATGTCATCATAACTTAGGACTAGAAGTGGTGACTTAATTCTAATGTGTGTATTAAGGCTTGTGTGGTATGTTTCAACTAAACATTAGTATTATATTTTCTAAGTTTAGAAGGATTCAATTTAACATGAAAGGTTGGTTTCACTTGAAGTTGTTTAATTGATTTGTTAATTTTATTTTGTGTTTTTTATTTGATTACACTTAGCTACTAAGTGTTATAATGAAAAGGAAGAGGATTACCCTCTTTAATCCCTACCTTAAGTCACTTTCTAAAGCATGTTACTTTAATTTAGTTCTCTTTAGTGAATAGTTTATTACACATTTTTAAATTAATCCTAAGTTTAGGTTCACTTTAAGTAATTCTATCCAATATTAAAGGCATCTTAAGGTAAATCTAATTGAATTACTATCACATGACATATGCTAAATCATTCCTTTCCATCCCATGTAACATGCATATAATTTAATCCCAAATGTATCTATACATGTAATATGTTTTAACACACTTATATGATGAATGTATACATATGTATTTAAAGTTTATATTTTTATTTGATTGAATTATTTAATCATATTAATTTAAAGCTCTATCCAAATTCTTATACAAAAATACATTGGGATGAAAAATAATGTATCATTGTTAACTAGAAAATGAGGTAATCAAATGACCTTCTTAGGCTAACTAAAGCCTCATATTCCCTTGATGTCCAAACTATATACCCATTTGCATTCAAACATATGTAAACTTATATACATTAATATATGAAAGGAAGCTCTAAATCGCATGACTAACTAATTCAAACATTTAGTCAATTATGAATACATGTATCCTTGATAAAAGAAAAGGGTTTTAATTCTATAATTAAATACACACACACATATGTATAAGAGTCATAAGCTAATAAATGATATTGTTAATCAGGGAAGTGAGGTAATCAAATGACCTCCTTGGGGCTACTTAAAGCCTCATATTCTCAGGATGTCTAGACTAAACACTTACTTTTCTCAAATACATATGGTTGTATACATAAATAAAGGATAAAAAATCATACAAAGATTATATTTTTATTTGTTGAAAAATTTATGCATATGGATTAAACTTTTATCTAAATTCTAATATAGAAACACATGTAAATGAAATTAAATGAGTACGTGTCACTGTTAACCAGGGAAGTGAGGTAATCAAATGACCTCTTTGAGGCTAACTAAAGCCCTATGTTTCTGGGATGTCTGGACTATATACTTATTAGCATTCAAATACATATAAAACTACATATGAATTAAGAAAAATGAACCTTTACTTCGTATGTCTAAGCTATAAGCACATGCAAACCTATGTATATATGTTCACAACTACTATCACTCTAATCAATGTAATTGATTCATAAATTTTGGAGAATAAATTGAATTTATTAGTGATAATAGTCACA
Organism: Cymbidium sinense; assembly: GCA_021442155.1. Taxonomy (NCBI): domain Eukaryota; kingdom Viridiplantae; phylum Streptophyta; class Magnoliopsida; order Asparagales; family Orchidaceae; genus Cymbidium; species Cymbidium sinense. The sequence continues at coordinate 194,713,437 of CM038215.1, forward strand.
CATATTGTAAATCAATCCAACATATGTAAGCTTACATAAAGGAAAACCATTTGATTGCTTAACTTTCCAAAGATGAATGCATGATTTCAAATGACATACAACGAACATGATTGGAAAGGAATAAATAAATATAAACACATAATTTCATTCAATCATGTTAATTCTAAGGGCAATCATATCAAATAAAAATGTTTAAAATAAACCAAAGTTTCTTAATGTCATTTTTAATTTCATATTTTGATTTGACTTAAGGTTATGGGAAAAGGTTTGTTGATCCTAACCCATTCCCATATTTGTTAATTAATTTGGTTTAATGAAATATGATTAAGTTGATTTTATGAGTTAATTAAATTATAATATGCATAAAATCCATTAATTAACTCTTCCCTATGTTACCTTGACATAATTACTCAACTAATTATGAGCCAACATGATATGCACATACACTAAAAATTATATTAACAATGTCCCTAAGAAATGAAAGGGGCCTAATGCAATTGGCTACACTTAATGGTTAATTAAGTTAAGAAACTTAATTAAGTACTTTTATAACTACCTCACACATATGGGATAATTTTAATTTCCTTTGGATTTTTTTAGGTTGTGGAACATCTAAGGATCTACCCAATATCTCATCAATTAAGTTCTGATATGGTTATGATTTCAATTTAATTAGTTTATTAAACCTTAATTAGTTTGATTAATTAAATGGACTTAGAAAATAGGGAAAAGGCCTCAATCCCATTCCATTAGTCCATTTACTGCTGAATAATGACTAACAACTTAATTAAATAATTTATTACTATTCATGTGATTAGTTAACCCTTAATTAGATTAAAATAGTAAGTGGAGCTTAATTAATTAATTTTATTAATTAATTAACCAATAAATCCTAAGAAAATTGAGAGAGGTAGAGGTCATCCCCTTAAACAATCTCAGAAAGTTTGGGATTAATTAATTAATTAATTGGAAAATATTTAAGCTAATTAATTTTCCAATTAAACTTTAATTAAGCTTTAATTACTATTCAAAATTAATTAAGAATATTTTTAATAAATTCCTCTTTAAAATATCGTCAAAATGAATATTAATTTATATTTTTATGATTATTTTACAATTAGCTATGATTTTTGGAAGTTTCAACCATTAAAACTCATTAATTAAGCCATGTTTGTTAAGTTGACCAAATTGACTGTGGTGTTTATTTTGTGTTGGGTGTGTTTGTGTGAGGGGACACCACGCAAATCTGCAGATATACTCATTAGAGTGATGAGGTATGACATTTAAGGAATAGTGTACTACATCGAGAGATAGTAATCACTATCTTATAATGGACCTAATCAACTAATGAGGACTCCTAAGGCATGATAGGTCTTCAGGTATACCAAAGATTTTTCCCTTACTTTATATGGAAACATAAAGTAGGGTTTATTTAAACCAAGTTTGTTAAGTTCTCTATGGAGGCAAGCCTCCATAGTTAATTATATCTTAAGAAAAAATGAATCCCTTTAGAATAGTCTCGATTAAAGTAAGCAATTGTTATCTCCAACGAATTCAAAGATATGACTATCAAAGGATTGGTTGTATTTTGAAAATCGAGTGGGGAAGATCAAAATGGAAGAGTTCTTATCGAGACCAAAGGAGATAAGTAGGGAGTGCTCATGATACTAGAAAGCTTAGTGAGCACTCCAGTCTATCCTATGATTGGGTTTTATATATTTGAACTTGGTAAGATTTATTTATTTGAGTTGGATTTTTATTAGAAATTTAGGACTTATAATTCCACAACACAAGATTGTGAAAATGCCTATGAGGTAAGAATTTATGCTTGTAGCCCACAAAAAAAAATTAGGGACCTTAGATCCAAAATCTAGGGAGCTTTGGTGATGACTAAGACACGTCCTAAACTTAAGGCAAAAATGGGTATCTGGTTCACGTCCACAAGAGGGAATGAACCACCCAACTGCTGGGCTTATTATTACCTGGAATGGTAGCCAGCTAACTCCTCCTACGCTTTATAGCCATGTAGATAAATCATATATTTTGCAAGATGGTTAGGCTATTATTTACTTAGAAAAGAAGATAAGTCCTTAAACTCACTCCTTGAGAGACTAGATCTTGAAGGGAATGAGTCATGACATAAATCTAATGCAAATTCTACCAAGTTTTATTTGATTTTTGGACTCTTTATTTTGACACAAGCTATAGGATTCTATATGCCTAAATGCATGAGATGTTGATTGTGGGCTAAATCCGGAGAGAAAGAGGTTTCTTTCCATCAAAGGCTCTTACAGGTTAAGCCTTTATTCTCTAGCATAGATGTAAGCCCTCTCTTAGCAAGAGTTGAAGAATATGATATGCATGACATTATACATTCAATCATCCGGCTAAGGGGTTGCTTTTATGTGAGGTTATGAATTGTCTTACAAGTTTAGTTATGAGTTATTAATGGGATAGAAAATTTATCTTTATCCTAGGAGCCTAATGTCTTCCAGACCACACATCACCAATCATAAAAAAACTACAAAAGACATGCTATTTCTAATGCACAAAGTAGACAAAACATCAAATAATTTTATAAAGCTATTACAAAAGAATAAAAGGCCGGTGCGATCACATACATCTGAAAAGAAATGTGGGTAGCCAAGCTCTACCCTTATACATTTCGGTACAATGAAGAATAATTACCAACTATGAAATGACAAGTGTTATGGGGGTCTTCATTCTTCATCCTCCATCCTTCACTTCTCATCTTTCATTCCTTCATTTTTTCTGATTTGCTCCATTTCTTTCCTTCTTTCAGTTCGAGTGAGATGTAGTTTGCTCCAAGGTATCACAGGTATATAAGATATGGTCTTATAACCAATGCTCATTCCTAATCCCTATAACACTTATCCTAATCCTAATGCAAAAATTACATTAAAAAAAGGAAAGTAAATTAAGCTACACCTGCAAAATAAATATTAGCTAAACACATCATACAACCCAAGCAGTTATAAGAATAATTTTGACTTAGTACCCCACGCATGGGTAACCAGCCCACATGTCCTAACTTGGGCTATTCTAAGCAACCTACATAGTAAAAAGTATTTATATTTTTATTACAACCTTTAAGCCTGATAAAACATGATTAGGCTAATAGCCAAACATTTAGGCTATGCACATACATCCTAACATCCAGTCTAGAATAATAGATCACAAAACTTAAACATTCATCAAACCATACACTGTCTTAACATAAAGCTAGAAATGGCGACTTAACCTAATGTACATGTGTTAGAGCTTGTGTGGTATGTCCTAACTAGGTTTTGAGGTTATGATTTACTAAGTGTGAGGAATTTAATTTATGAAGGTTTAGTTGATTTGGAGATTTTACTTAGTATTTTTTCTTTTATTTCATATAGCCTACACTTAGTAAGCAAGGAATTCATGTTATGGGGGTCTTCATTCTTCATTTCTTCATTCTTTTTTTCTTCTTTTCTTCTTTCTTCTTTTGGTTCCATCTTTTGGATGCTTGGAATGTGGATACTCCAAAGGCTTCACATGGTACATAAGATGTGATCTTATAACTAATGCTCATCCTAATCTCCCATAACAATCATTCCAAAATCCTAATTACAAAAGTTACATGAAAATGGAAAAGTAAATGTAACTAAAACCTACAAAGCAGAGATTAGCTAAACAAACCACACATTCCCAAGCATGAATATAAATAAATTTGACTTAGCAACCCACACATGGGTAACCAAGTCCACCCGAAATATTTTGGATTATGCTTAGGGGTATAAGCAACCTACACAGCAAAAATAATTACATTTTTATTACAACACCCCTTAAGCACAATCTCTAAGACAATGATTAGACTAAATCATCCTACCATTCATTCTACGCATATACACCCTAACATCAAGACTAAAATATCACATCATATAATAAAAGCAAACATCAAACCATGCACCACCTTAATATATGACTAGAAGTAGTGACTTAGCTTAATGTGTGTGCCATGTAAGGTTTATGTGGTATACTGAGCTAGGTTTTAAGGTTAGGATTTTCTGTGTGTGAAAATGTTCAACTTAGAAGAGTGATCTCATTTAAGTTGTTTAGTTGATTTGGGTTGATTTTATTTTATATTTTGATTTGGTTTGAATGAACCTACTTAATTACTAAAAGTTGTAAAGAGAGGAAAGAGAAGAGAACTTCTCTTTCCTCCTTACCCTAAATGATTTCTAAGGTAGATTCATTAATGATTTTGTTTAGTGAATGTTTTATTATGTGTTTTAATTAATCCTAAATTTAGAATTTTCTTAAATAAATATATTCAAGAAGAAAGACATTTTAAGATTAAGTAAAGTGAATTACTATCACAATACACACAACATTTTATTTCTTTCTCACATGTCTATAACATGCATATGAATAAATCCTAAACATATCTATACATGTGATGCAAGTATTTAGCACACCTTAATAATGAATGCTAAGAGAAGTTGCTTAAGGAAACTTGGAATGTTTCTTGTATGCATGATTTTGTTAAGTAGAAGAGAGTGATTCTTTTATCCATTTATCATATGCACATTTATAAGTATAAAAGACGATGTCATCATAACTGAGGTGTAAGGTACAAGACCTACTTAGGGCTACTTAAAGCCTCGCAACCCCGGGGTTGTCCAGACTAATATATCACTTTTCTTAAATATAGGTGCATGTACAAAATTAATGCATTGAAAGAGAATTCTAAGCGTGTTACTTAAAAAATTTGGATGCTTTATGATGCACTATTTTCATTAAGTAGAAAAGAGATTTTCTTATCCATTTTTCACATGCACACATGTATGCATGAAAGGCATAAGTGAGTATGACACCATTGTTAACCAGGGGTGTAAGCTACATGACCTGCTTAGGGCTACTTAAAGCCTCGCAACCCTAAAATTGTCCGGGACTAACATACCACTTTCCTTAAATACAAGCATGTGTACAAAAGAAATGAATGGAAAAGAAAGATGCAAAAAGTTTGCGTTGGTTGACTTATTTTGTTTGTGCAAATGTAGATGTCCTTCTTAAGTAATAGTATAGGAATGAATAGGAAGGGAATTGGGCAAGTGTTATATTCTTTTCAAATGAACTATACACTTTGCCAAATCCTATTCAAAACCATACTAAAAGAAAAGAGAAGGAAGGCCACACTATGCACATCTTCATATTCATATCCACATGCAAGCTTATAAATAATTATAAGTAGCACACTTCAATTTTAGGTATTTGATTTATAGATTTTGAAAATAATTTTTTGAATTTAATAGTGATAATAGCCACTCATATTTTTTACTTTAGCCAAAACATGCAATTTGACATAAAGAAAACATTTTATTTTGAATTTGATTTTAGAAAAGCATGAATGTATGAAACTCATATGACATACACATTTAGCATTTTAGGAAAGAAATAAAATGATGTAAGCATGTAACTTCATTCACTCCAATTAATTCTTAAAGACAATCTTATGAAGTAAGATCATTTAAAGCGAATCAAAAGTTGTTTAAAGAGACTTTCATTTTGTTTTATGCGATTTGAATTAGAAAAGTGTGAGAAGGTTTGTTGGTCCTTACCTATTTGTGTATTGTGATTAGATTAATTTTATTCTTTGGTTAGGTTAAGGTGTAGATTAAGTTCATTAATTACCTTACCACATACCACTTTAACATATTTAATCAAATAATTATGAGCCAATGTATGACATAAAACCATAAGTAATTTAAGTCAAATGCATCCTAGGAAAGAAAGGTACCTAATGCAATTGACTCACAATGATTAATTAAGCTAAAGGGTTTAATTTAATTACTTTCATAACCTTTCCCACACATATGGGTTAGGTATGATTTCCTTAAGTTTACTTAGGTTACTGAACACCTAAGTATCTACCCAAGAAGGATTAGTTTAGGTTATTAGATTTTTGGATTAATTTTGGTTTTGAGAATTTGATTTGATTAATTAAGTAGATCATTAGTGGATTAACCCTTAATTAGATTTGGATTAAGGAAGAAAGAAAGTTTAGGGAATAGCTTAAGAAAAATATCCCAAAATCATTTCATAAACCTCCTAATCACTTAAACAAATTTTAATTATCTTAATCAAGGAATTAAACCACTATTCACATGCTTAAATAACCTTAATTACATTAATAGGGTGATTAGGGGTTCATTAATTAAGTTTCCTAATTGACTCATTAATAAATTCAAAGAAAATTAGGAGATAGTAGTCACCCCTAAATATCCTTGAGAAGTTTGGAATTAATTAATGAAGTCATTAGGAGTAATTAAGGTTATTAAGTTTTTATGTAAACCTAATAAGGAAAATCTACTGTTCAAATTCAATTAGAAATAATTTTATTAGATTCTCCTCTCGAATTATCTTTAAAATGAGCTGAGTTTTTTTTTAGATTTTCTACAATTAGTTGTGAATTTAGGAATTTTCAATTGATTTAAGTGATTTTTTTATGAATTCTGTTAATTTATTTTATGTGTTTCAATTTGCCTTAATTAGCAAACAAATGCTTGGATGTTCTAATGAATATTTTTATGTGTTTCAGATATATCAATTGCTAATTACATATCCAATACATCTCACAAATTGTTGTAAGAAATTGCAAGAATAAAAAGAATGAAAAGGATAATGTGAAGCTCATGATTTTAGGTTATATGACTATTCATATGAGTTCTTTGGCATGAATCTTTTCTCACAACCTAACATACTATTTTAATGAGGTTAATTTGTATAAATCTTTATTTAATTAACATTCAATTATATGTTTTTCTACATAGCAATAAAATTGTCAAAGTAATAAATGATCATAACTATTAAGTATAATTATTTTATTTACTTAATATAATTAGGTATTTTAATTTAATTTGCTGGTTATATGATAACTAACATATTTATGATTATATATAAATTATATCATAATTTTAAATATCACATGTCAAAATTAACAAAAAATATAAAATTTTGCCAAAGTCATTATTTAATCAAAGAATTCATATCTGATTTTATCTCCATCGGATTCCTTGGATTTTTTCCTTTAAAATAAGTGGTTACATGACCCACTTTGCATTAAAATTGAATTTATTATGATTTTTAAACATTACTTGATTTTAATAATGGATGCATGCTACATGCTTTGAATATATTAAGAGCTACATGTGATTACTTTTGACTTTCCCATGTGAATTTTTTTTGCTAAATTTAATATTTGTTTAATATAAATTATATTTTTATTGAATATTAAATTATCACATGATAGCATGAGGTTGTATAATATATTTCTTTGAAATAATTTTTAAATGACCTTCTTGCCTATAAATAGCCTCATTCTCTTCATGAAAGCATCCCTCATTCAAAATTCAAAAAAGCAAATCTAAGAGAAAATCTCTTAAATGTTCTTTCCAAGTGTTCTCCAAATATTGCAAGATCAAATCCTTGGTTTGGAAGCTTCAACATCTTCAACGGCAAGCCTTTTAAATTACTTGAGTTTGTTTTCTTGATCTTAATACTCTTAGTTGTTCATGCTATTTTCACCATCTATTTCTTCTTTCTAATTTATACTTTTGGTGGATTAGTCTTTAAACATTGGTTTTCACATCAAAGTTTCTCAATCATTTTTTTTTGGTGAAAAACTCTTGTGATAATTTGTAGGATCTATTTCAACTTGGAAATTTTAGCTTCCTACAAATTTCTTTTGGTTTCTTGAAATATTTCTTCTTTCTTATTTTGAAAGATCATTTATTCTTAGATCTATTTTAGAAGTATATTTTAAGCATTTTAAAATAAATTATTGTGCTGAAATTATTTTCATATTTGCTAGATCTCTTTTTAATTGAAAGCTTACTAGCCAACTTAGATCTATCATATACTTATTTTTTTTATTTTGTGATCATTAGCATTAATTGAAAGAATTTTTTTGGTTAAAATAAATTACTCCTTGCTGAAATTTATTTTATTATGAAAAGAATATTGTGAATTTATTTTGAAATCATTTTATATTATTCTACAAATTATAATAACATAAACATCTAGTAAGATCACTTTAAGATATTTATTTTTAAGTGAGCATTTTGCCTTGCCAAATTTTTAAGTTGTAAAGTGATCATTTATAAGTTGTGAGATCACTTTTGAATTTGATTGCTTGGTATATTTGTGAGATATTTACTTTATCAAAATTTATTATTTTGTATTTTTTTTTGTGTTGTAAAATTTATTTTGGGGTTGTACTCCCTTTGAGAGAGTACATATTGTTGTGGGGTTGTACTTGCCCGTTATAGAGTACTTTTGTAAACCATTTTCATTTAGTGGATTCTAGCCGTGTGGCTAGCGGACGTAGGCGGTTTTGGGGTTTAACCACGTAAAATCATGTGCCTCTTGTCTCTATTTACTTGTATTTTTATTTTGCTGCATTTAGAATTATATCTTATCATTATAAAATCAAAATCTAATTTTCTATTTAAAATTAAAATTTAAGTTTTGAAAATTTTAATATTACCCAATTCACCTCTTGGGTGCTATAGTGTCTCATTGATCGAGCCTAGGCTCTTTATTGGCTTAACATCCAAGAGTAAATCTTTTCACTATGGCACAAGGTTTCACAAAGGGTTCATTAGAGGGACAATCCACTCATAGACCCCCACTTTTAGATAGTGTACCATTTGATTATTGGAAAAATAGAATTAGTACATTCTTAAGAGGTCAAGATGCAATGGTATATGTTGACACATCAATATCATACACCCACAGAGAAGTAAATGGCATTAAAGTAGAAAAACCTTTTGAGGAATGGTCTACAAAGAGAACTTGATGAATTAAATGCTAGGGCTTGTAATACTTTACATTGTTTTATTATTGATGATTACATGAAAATTTCTATGTTAAGTACTGCAAAAGAAATATGGGATAAACTTATTATAACTTAAGGAACTAGTGAAGTTAGAGATGCTCACATAAATAGACTTGTTCATGATTATGAGTTATTTCATATGTCTCCTTCAATCTATTTCTGATATGTATACTAGATTTATGAAAATAATTAACATTATTACATTCTCTTGGAAAACATATAGGAATCAAGACTTAGTTTATAAGATTCTTAGATGTCTTCCAAAAGAATGGGAAGCTAAAGTATTAGTGAAGCTAAAGATTTATCTACTTATCCACTTGATCACTTTTGGGTTCTTTGATAGCACATGAGTTATTGCTCAAAGGGATAAGATGGATAACTCGAAAAAAAGGAGAAGGAGAAAGGAAAAGCCATTGCATTCTAAGTTGATGATAGTGATGAGCATAACACCTCAAGCTCGGATGGTGATTGTGATGAGGTGGTCATGCTAAAAGGCTTGGGAACTTGCTAAGGAAGAAGAATCAAAGGTATAAAAAATCTAAAATTATAAATTTCAAACTAAGAAATTTCCTAGTGAAGGGATCATTTGCTATCATTGTAAAAGCCCGGACACATAAGAGGTGATTGTCTAGAACTTATTGAATCAAAGAAAAAGAAATTGATGTAAACAAAAAAGAAAAAAATATGAAGGAGAAAAAGTACCATAAGAAGAAGAAGACTTTATAATAATCATTCAAATGAATCAAGTACTAGCTCATCGATGAAGAGGTCAACATATGTCTTATGGCAAATGGAGAATTTGACTTAGATTCTCAAGAGGTATGTAATGATATATCTTATGATGAATTAGATGATGCTTTTAATGATTTAGTTATTGAATATAAAAAATTAAAAAGAAAATACAAAACCTTAGAAAAGAACATAAAAAAATTTAGATATGCATTTTGTGATTTAAAAATGAATGTGATAATTTAAAAGTAAAAATACTTCTTTATTAAATTGTTCCTTAGTTGTAGGTAAACTTGAAAGAGAGAATATCTTATTAAAAGCAAGATTAGAATTATGTTTAAAATCACAAGTTCATTATAATACTTCATCAAGAAAACATTTAATAAAATTATTTGCATCATACATCCCACTCATATCTTATAATTATCATTCTAAATCATATGCAAACACTAATGTTTGGTGCAACTATTGCAATAAAAAAGGGCATATTTCATTTGATTGCTATGCACGAAAATACAAAATACTAAGCAATCATCTTATGTATGGGTACCAAAGGTACAAACACTACACAAACCATGCATGCTAAATATCTTACTTCAAATTTAGAATGTGGACCCAAACATGTTTGGGTTCCAAAAGTTAACATGTGAGTTTATTTTGTAGGAATGCCTTCAAAGCAAAATCAAAGAAGGCATGTGGTACTTGGACAAGGATGTTCAAGACATATGACGGAGATAAAGATAAATTCACAACTTTAGAATCAAGTGATGGAGGATTTGTTACATATGGAGATAATGCAAGGGAAAAATCATTGGCATTGGTTCTATTTGTAAGAATTCTATCACTTTAGATAAAGTTTTTCTAGTAGAAGGATTAAAACATAATTTAATTTCTATTAGTCAATTATGTGATAAAGGTTTGAATGTAGTATTCCATGCATCATATTGCATTATAAAAAATAATGAAAATGTTTTGCTAGTAGGAAAAAGATACAAAAAATATTTATGTCATTGATTTAGATAGCTTTCATGATGTAAATTTAAACTTACTTTGTTTTAAAAGCACTCATGATGATATATGGTTATGGCATAGGAGACTATGTCATATTAACATGCACACACTTAAAAAATTGCTAAACTTGATTTAGTAGTTGGTTTGCCTAAATTAAATTTTCATTCAAACTATGTTTGTGATGCATGTATTCATGGTAAACATTCTAGAAGCTCATTTAAAAGTAAAAATATTGTTTCTACTTCTAGACCTCTAGAATTATTACACATGGATTTATTTGGTCCTATTAGCACCACTAGCTTAGGTGGAAAAAATTATGGTTTTGTGATTGTTGATGATTTCTCTAGATATACTTTTATTTGTAACTTACAAGGATGATGTTTTGGTGAGTTTAGAAAGTTTTCTAAATATATTCAAAGAGAACAAGGCCTTTTGATTAATAGGGTTCAAAGATCATGGTGGCGAATTTGAAAATAAATTATTTGAGGATTTTGTGATGAACATGGGATTAGACATAATTTTTCTGCACCTAGAACTCCCCAACAAAATGGAGTAGTAGAGAGAAAAAATAGAATATTAATTGAATTAAGTAGATCTATGCTTGATGAGTATAAATTGCCAAAATATTTTTGTAAGAAATACCGCATGTTATGTAATGAATAGGATCTATTTTAGACCAATTTTGAAGAAGACACCCTATGAATTGTTTTTTGGAAAGAAGCCTAAGATTGAACACTTTCATGTATTTGGATGTAAATGCTTTATTTTGAATAATGGAAAAGATCATTTAGGTAAGTTTGATTGCAAATCGATGATGGTATTTTCTTAGGATACTCTCTTCTAGTAGAGCTTATAGAGTTTACAATAAAAGAAAAATGATTGTAGAAGAATCAATACATGTTATTTTTTGATGAAAATTTGATTGATCCTATTAGAAATGAAGTGATTGATGAAGAGATTGATAACTTTAAGAAAATATCTTTAGAAGATAATATGGATGATTCATTGCCTAAAGAATGGAAATATAATAAAAATCATCCAAGGGAACTAATTATAGAGATCCTTCAAAAGGAGTTATGACTAGAAGACATAGTAGAGAAGTTGTAGATCATTCAACATTTTTATCCGAGGTTGAACCTAAAAATTTAGAAGAAGCATTAAATGATAATTTTGGATTATTGCTATGGAAGAGGAGTTAATCAATTTGTAAGAAATGATGTTTGGGAATTAGTCCCAAGACCCCAAGATCAAAATGTCATTGGAACAAAATGGATCTTTAGGAATAAGCTAGATGATTCAGTTGTATTATTAGAAATAAAGCTAGGTTAGTACACAAGGGTACACAAGTTGAAGGTATAGATTTTGAAGAATCTTTTGCACCGTAGCAAGACTAGAAGCTATGGTTACTCCTTATGCTTGTTTTAGAAATTTTAAACTTTTTCAAATGGATGTCAAAAGTGCATTTTGAATGGATTTATTGACCAAAATGTATTTGTAGAGCAACCACCTAGATTTGAGAGCCTTGATTTTCCAAATCATGTGTATAAATTAAAGAAAGCCTTATATGGTTTAAAACAGCTCGTGCTTGGTATGATAGTTAAGTAACTTTTGATAGATCATGGATTTAGAAAGTAGATACCACTTATTCCTTAAGAGCATAGATGATGATTTGATTGTGGTACAAGTGTATGTAGATGATATATTATTTGGAAGTACAAATGAATCTTTATGCCATGAGTTCTCATCTTTGATGTCTAAAGAGTTTGAAATGAGTATGATGGGAGAACTTAATTTTTCTTAGGTCTTCAAGTGAAGCAACAAGAAAATGGCACATTCATCTGTCAAACTAAGTATACAAATGAATTGCTTGAGAGGTTTGACATGAAAAGATTTAAATCTAGTAAAACTCCTATGAGCCCATCTATAAAATTGGATTTAGATGAATTAGGAAAATTTGTTGATCAAAAACTTTATAGGAGTATGATAGGTTCACTTTTATACCTTCGCTAGTAGCGATATTATGTTTGCTATTTGTTTGTGTGCTCGTGCCAACCCAAAAGAATCTCATTTAATATCAAGCATATCTTTCGGTATTTGATAGGCACTACTAGTTAGGTTTATGGTATCCTAAAATTCTTTATCATGTGATTTGATTGCCTATTCTGATGCTGATTTTGCGGATGCAAAGTAGATAGAAAAGCACATCCGCATATGTCATTTTTTAGGATCATCACTTGTGTCTTGGTCATCTAGGAAAAAAAAATTTTTTATCCACTGAGGGAGTACATGTATAGTTGTTGTCTTTTGGTTAAAGCAACAATTAGAAGATTTTGGTATTAAGCAAGATCACATTCTAGTTCAATGTGACAATACTAGTATTAGTTTAACTAAAACAATCCTATCGACACTCTCAACCAAGCATATAGAAATTAGACATCATTTTATTAGGGATCATGTGATGTTAATATTAATTTTATTAGCACCGATTTACAAATTGCAGATATTTTACAAAACCACTAAGAACATTTTTGTACTTTAAGATGCATGCTTGGAATGTTAGATCCTAATATTTAAAATTGTATGTAGTTTGTTCTCACTTTTGATGTTGTCAAAAGGGGAGAAGAGTAAAATGTTGGTTAATAAGTCTATTTAATGCATACATTTAGGGGAGCAACATTATTCATCTCTATGCATAAATTTTTTTAATAGAATTTCTTTCAAAACTATGATGAAAGGTCAATTTGCACCTTCATCAAAATCAATACCAACATTAGTTTGTCATCATCAAAAGGGGAGATTGTTGGCTTAATTAGCCTCATGTTCAATTTGATTTTGATGATAACAAACAAATGCTTGGATGTTCTAATGAATATTTTATGTGTTTGGATATATCAATTGCTAATTACATATCCAATACATCTCACAAATTGTTTGAAGAAATTGCAAGAATATAAAAGAATGAAAAGGATAATGTGAAGCTCATGATTTTAGGTTATATGACTATTCATATGAGTTCTTTGGCATGAATCAATTTGCTCACAACTTAACTATTTTAATGAGGTTAATTTATATAAATCTTTATTTAATTAACATTCAATTATATGTTTTTACATAGCATAAAATTGTCAAAGTAATAAATGATCATAACTATTAAGTATAATTATTTTATTTACTTAATATAATTAGGTATTTTAATTTAATTTTCTGGTTATATGATAACTAACATATTTATGATTATATATAAATTATATCATAATTTTAAATATCACATGTCAAAATTAACAAAAATATATAAAATTTTGTATTTTAGCCAAAGTCATTTTTAATCAAAGAATTCATATCTGATTTTATCTCCATCATTCCTTGGATTTTTTCCTTTAAAATAAGTGGTTACATGACCCACTTTGCATTAAAATTGAATTTATTATGATTTTTAAACATTACTTGATTTTAATAATGGATGCATGCTACATGCTTTGAATATATTAAGAGCTACATGTGATTACTTTTGACTTTCCCATGTGAATAGCCAAATTTTTGCTTAAATTTAATATTTGTTTAATATAAATTATATTTTTATTGAATATTAAATTATCACATGATAACATGAGGTTGTATAATATATTTCTTTGAAATAATTTTTGACCTTCTATAAATATAAATTCATCTTCATGAAAGCATCCATTCAAAATTCAAAATCTCCAGCAAATCTAAGAAAATCTCTTAAATGTTCTTTCAAGTGTTCTCCAAATATTGCAAGATCAAATCCTTGGTTTGGAAGCTTCAACATCTTCAACAAGCACTTTTAAATTACTTGGTTTGTTTCTTGATTTGATCTTAATACTTCTTAGTTGTTCATGCTATTTTCACCATCTATTTCTTCTTTCTAATTTATTTTTTGGTGGATTAGTCTTTAAACATTGGTTTTCACATCAAAGTTTCTCAAACATTTTTTTGGTGAAAACTCTTGTGATAATTTGTAGGATCTATTTCAACTTGCTGAAATTTTAGCTTCCTACAAATTTCTTTTGGTTTCTTGAAATATTTCTTCTTTGGTCTTATTTTGAAAGATCATTTATTCTTAGATCTATTTTAGAAGTATATTTTAAGCATTTTAAAATAAATTATTGTGCTGAAATTATTTTCATATTTGCTAGATCTCTCTTTTTAATTGAAAGCTTACTAGCCAACTTAGATCTATCATATACTTATTTTTTTTTTTATTTTGTGATCATTAGCATTAATTGAAAGAATCTTTTTGGTTAAAATAAATTACTCCTTGCTGAAATTTATTTTATTATGAAAAAGAATATTGTGAATTTATTTTGAAATCATTTTATATTATTCTACAAATTATAATAACATAAACATCCTAGTAAGATCACTTTAAGATATTTATCTTTATTAAGTGAGCATTTTGCCTTGCCAAATTTTTAAGTTGTAAAGTGATCATTTATAAGTTGTGAGATCACTTTTGAATTTGATTGCTTGGTATATTTGTGAGAGATTTACTTTATCAAAATTTATTATTTTGTATTTTTTTTTGTGTTGTAAAATTTATTTTGGGGTTGTACTGCCCCGGAGAGTACATATTGTTATGTGTTGTACTTGCCCGTTATAGGAGAGTACTTTTTTGTAAACCATTTTTCATTTAGTGGATTCCTAGTGGGGGGTGGCTAAGTGGGCGTAGGGGTTTGGGTTTAAACCACGTAAAATCGTGTGCCTCTTGTCTCTATTTACTTTATTGTATTTTTATTTTCTGCATTTAGAATTATATCTTATCATTATAAAATCAAAATCTAATTTTCTATTTAAAATTAAAATTTAAGTTTTGAAAATTTTAATATTACTTCACCTCTTGGGTGCTATAGTGTCTCACAGTTTAAATTTATATTTCATTTATATAGGTGAATATAAATAAAAATATAAATGGGTTATGAGAAAATTTCTTGAATTTGAATTGATTTGGATTTGATTTGAGCTAAGTCCATAAGATATAATCAAAGGGCTTAGGAAAGTTTTTTGGGATTTGAATTTGAGTTTTGGATTTAGCTTGATTGATTTGAATTTATATTTCATTTATATATGTGAATATAAATGAGAATATAAATATGTTGTCAGGAAATTTCATGAGTTTGAATTGATTTGGATTTGATTTGAGCTAAGTCCATAAGATAGAATCAAAGGGCTTAGGAAAGATTTTTGGAATTTGAATTTGAGTTTTGGGTCATGGGTTTTGATTATTTGGAATTCATTCATGATTTGAGAAAATCTACTTAAATTGATTCAAGGTTTGATTTGGAGTTGAAGTTGATATGAGTTTGGAGTTTGATTTGAATTTGATTTGAAGGAAGGAAGTGAGGAGTTGGTTCAAGCTATAGGGTAGACAAATTTTCCTAATACCCCTAAGGCATGACCTATTCCTATTTCTAACTCTTCTAAGTCTCTAGAGTTAAGTTAAGTATCCACCTAATCACTAGATGTGTCTTAAGACTAAGAAACTCTTAAAGTCTAAGAGAAGTCCTATGCCTAAGATGGAGGGGTTGAGAGCTCATCCTAAAAATGAGGTCAATAGTCACTAAACATAACCTTGACCATACATGTAGAATTAAACCTTTCTTCAAAATTTAAGACATAAAGCGTCTTGATCAAAATATAATTCTATTAATTCTTTAAGTGATTCATCCTTAAGCTCTACATCAACTTTCTAACTTGAATATGTTGCTCAGGATAAAATCTTTGAGGCTTAGCATTTGTATATGTTTTAGGAGCTTCCTTAACTACCAGACCCTCAACATTTTATGTGGAAAGTGGGGTTAGAGCTAAGGTGCTCACGTGCTATCTATCAGTTTCATATAAAGAGGGCTCAGATACACTCTTGCTTTTGCTTAAGGGCCTAGTCTTCAGCACTATTAGGCTTTATGTCACCTCTAATGGGGCCTGCCGATGTAGAGAGGTAGGCGGTGCTCACTACATATGACTCATCCTCTGAACTAAATTCCATGTCTATGTAAATAGTAGGTGTACTCCTAGATGTTGGAACAAATCTCTTGGTAGGTGGTAAGTATGGAGGTCTACCACCTCTTGGACTCTATAGACTTGCCTCTTCCTTATCCTAATGGAGGTTGGGTCATCCTACGCACTTGTTTGAATTGAGTGATGAACTGTGGGTGGAATCTAATCTCATGGTCTACTTCCTCTCTAATATCTTATTCTCATTCCCTTCTCTTTTCTTTTTTATTTATTTACTCTTTCTTTTCTTCTTTTTTTCTCTTTTTTTCTTTTTATTTTGATTAAGTTCATGAAAGAAGACATTTTATTTCTAAGAGATATAATAGATTGCATCCTCATAAATCCTAACCTCATGTACTGTATATGGCTTGAGATTATCTTTGACACAATATCCAATCCCATCCTTGATAAACTTGATGCACTAAGGAAAGAAGGATGGAACTATGTTGTTCTTGTGAATCCAAGGTCACCTAACAAAGAATTGAAAGATGTATCCGAGTTTATTATATGAAACTTGGCCTCAATCTTCCAAACATCTATCTCCATTACCAATATTATGGAGCGTAATGCCCTCTCATCTTATGGATTGAATCCTTTCAACATCATCTTTTAGATTGAAGTTTAGAGATTTCAATCAGTAAGTAAGGGTTTTAAACTCATAATGTACGATACATTCATCAAACAACACTCTAGATAGCTTGAACTTTCCAACATCTACTATAATGTAGAGAGGATGGTTATGCTCTATTGTCCCTAATAATAGGTCTTTATTTGAGAAGGTGACTGTAGGACTTTCTTTGAAAAACATGCCTCCTCTACAATTTGGATGGGTAGTAACCAGCAGCATATTTCATGGTCAAGCAATATTTTAATTAGTGACTACCTCATTTCTTTGGATAAAATAAGGGCATTATATATGCTTAGCTTAGCTGGCAACTTTCTAAGATGCACAAGGACATTATAGTCAACTTTGGGTTGGTCCTCCATAAGCATATCTAAGGGTGGAGCATTTTTGGAGGCTATCTTCTCACGGAACCAATGACCTATTTATCCTTATCTTGAGGTATAACCTTAGGGATAAAACTTTACACTACAGAGATTAACTTCAATCACTTCTTATGATGAGAAGTTTGTGGAAAGTTCTACCTACTCATCAGGTATACCTGCAAGTTCTCTTAAAGGATCATCAGAGTTAGATGATTCCAAATCTATCTCAAGTGGTGAACCCTAGAGATTCAAAAAAAGTGTAATTTATTAATGAATCTGAGTGGAATTGATCAAATCATTTAATTATTATTATGATTTGGAGAGCTATCAAAAGGAATGAAATCAGAGTTCATCAAAAGTAGACAAGATGTAAGCAAAATTAATCTTCTTTCTTGATTTATTTAATTTGGGAGATACATGATAAAGTTAAGCAAAGTAAGCATCTTGAGTGGCTAAGTACTCTCATTCATGGATACAACACTCGCTAATGGTGGTGGAGCTAGTAGATGTGGTAGCTACAATGGTGGAAGAGAATATGTTGAACTCATGATGGTGGTGCTATGGAACTATCCCGAGCATGTGGTGGCTACTGCTGCTGCTGGGCTTCAACCCTCCCCAAGTTGTCCTTCACAAGTTATAGACCTTCCATGGTGTTGGAGGTCTAAGCTGAGTCAGACACCTATAGAAAAAGTTTCTTGGTTTTAGAGATAATCTTTTTAGAGGTATGGGATGAAGAGATATCACAACCTTCTTTTCTTTTAGAGGATCGGATGTCTCACCAAATATTACTTTAGTGGATCCAAAAGGTTGTAACTAGGTATTCTTTGGGGATCACAATGGCTTCTAACTTGTAATTATGCTCTAGCTAATCGTTGGATGTAAAGCAATCCTTTAAGACATGTCCTAACATGCGATGATAGGTAGTTAGAATCATCACTCTACCCACTTCCTCGACTTTCTAGGCTCGTGGTAAAGTTAAACTTTTTAAGAAGATTCTTGAAGATTTTTCTGACTACCTCCCTCTTGAATGAATATGGCTTATTGAGTTTGTCAGCAATAGTAGGTGGATAGTAGCTACCTAGTAGTAGGTATAGGTACTATCGTTGTGTAGGCTACTGAGGTAGCCTTTGCGGTGGCTGAGGGAGTGGAAGAGGAAGTGGAAGTGGAGATTGATGAGGTCTAGGCCTCTCATATTATGCTCTCGCTTGCTACTTCCCTTTATATAATGCGGCTACAACTCCTAACTTCTTCTCAAATACCTTCCAAGGCTTGGACTTGCATGATTGATTTGAGAAGAATAATTACTTGGCTTCCTCTTATAGATTGGCCACCTTGTTGATTAATTACTCAAATGTTTTAATGGTTAAGTCCTTAAGCATGAAAGCCACCAGCCATGAATATTCATGAGAAGAATTTCAATGGCATGTTGTTCTTAATGGTTCACATTTCATACTTATGTTTCACCACTTGAGAATATAATCAACAAGGGACTCATTGGATTTTATTTTCTACAATAAAGCCTCCTAATTACCCTCTATTGAGCTCTATGAATCTCTTAATGAAAAGGCTCTAACAACGTAAAGACTTCAGAACCATTGGCCAATTACTAATCAAAAGTAGCTCTAGAAAGGCTACAAACAAACTACCTAAAGAGTCTCACGCCATTGGTGTTGTAATAACCTGCCTAAGTGTGTTATATGCTACCTAGGGTTCCTATTGCCTTTAAATACCTTGAAGGATGGTGGCATAAAACCCTTAGAGTATTGAATTGCATTAAATTCCTCTGGTAAGGTCTACTCTTTAAAATAAATGAGCTCCCTTAGGCTATGCCAATGCTTCCTTCACTTGTTGTTCTACCATATATCCTTCTCATGAATGGAGGTGCTATCGGTTGTCTTCCTATGCATGCTACTGGTATCCACATCCATTGGAGTGGTGCTCTTTGGATGGTCTAGGATGTGTACCAACTCAGGTCTATCAGCCTCCATAGGAATGGGTTTAGGGAAAAGTGTTTGATTCTATAATGCTAACACTATTGCTATCAACTCCTCTACTCTCCTCTTCATTCAATCAATTTGGTCATCCTTGAGTTTGATTTATTAGAGAAGGTGTTGAGTTGAGTATGATGCCTCACCTTCCTCAACTATAAGGCTTTGAGCTTCTTAGCTAGGATACTCTTTATGCAAGGACCCCTGAGTATCAACCATGTAGGCCTTTATTATATCATATAGAAGGTCATCCTCATCTGCATTGAAATATACCATGTCCTCCTCTTGATCAGAATGTTCATCTCCAACTATCTCCTCACAGCATGATAGTCCTCTAATATCTTCTTTAAAGATCGTCATCTACTCTACACCGGACTACTAAGATAAATGTTGGGTGATGACTCCTTCGAACTATGCTCCAAAGTGGTGATACACTATATGTCTTGGATGGAGAGGTACCTATAGCTGTTCAATAATCAGAGCCAACTTAGAACTCTATTCTTCCTCCTTCTATGGTTGGGATGGTGGAGCAATTACGATACTCTTGGGCCACCATTCCTTCTTCTCCACTATTAAGGCAGAAGGTGGAGCAGGAGAGCTCGATCTTGCATCAACTAACAAAGTGGATGGAGTTTGGCCCTTGGGACATAGTCATATCACCAAAGTCTATAGATGCTATCTTGTATTACCTTAGTGGGAACCTCGAGATGGTGAGGCATAAAGCGTGGTGGTACAAGTGGGCGGTGTGGTGATGATGACACTAGCTACCTATCCATTGAAGGTCTCCTTCTATGGTTTGGAACTAGGGACTATTTGGTCGAATGATCCTATCACTGATTGAGTGGTCAATAAATCCGAGGCCACGGTCTCCTTTCCCCCGCTTGGGCAATCTGACCTCTGACTTTCTCTTCCAATCGATCCATAACAATCTTAGGAATAACTTGTCTCAAATCATAGTGGACTCGGATAGTCCATGTGCTCTAACTTCGGTTGAGCATGGACCTAAAACATAATCTTGATGTCATGCACATAGAGACAATTTTTTATATAATATTTTCAACACGTGATGGATGTTTGGGGTAAAACTAAAAATAATGTGAAGGATATGTTAAACTTAAAGGAATAATGCCAAAGAGAGTTAAAATTAAAGAGACTATATGGTAGAGTTCAAAAGCCTAACGGCAAATACTATCCCACATTAGAATAATAGAGAATAATACGTAAGTGGGTACATTCATTGAAGTTACCATATGTATACTTAACTAATTTGAGTAAATGTGTTGATTTGAGAACGTTAAAAATATTTGGAATGAAGAGCCATGTTTGTCATATTTTTTGTAATGCTTACTTTAATTTGCATT
This sequence comes from Cymbidium sinense, assembly GCA_021442155.1. Classification (NCBI taxonomy): domain Eukaryota; kingdom Viridiplantae; phylum Streptophyta; class Magnoliopsida; order Asparagales; family Orchidaceae; genus Cymbidium; species Cymbidium sinense. Next base: position 194,734,412 of record CM038215.1, read on the forward strand.
TAGTACTTTACCAGAGCAAATACTAAATATTTTGATTGAACTTACTCTCTTCTTTAAGGAATTATCATAAGCTCAATTAAATGTAGAAGCTCTAAGATAACTAGAAGCTAACATTCAGTCATTATTTGTAAGATCAAAAGATATTCTCCCATATTTTGTTGACTTCATGGAGCACCAATCAATACATCTATCATAAGAAACTAAAGTGAGAGGGCTGTAGTTTTCACTAGATATACCCTTTTGAGATGTAGTTATTTATTATTAATAGTAATAGCAATTATCATTAAATTTAAGCCGATTATTCCAAACCTCATACGATTCTTGAAGAAAGTACACCCAAAGGCTTAATATGTGAAACTTACTTGACCCAAGAGACAACAAATTTTGCTCAAATTACTTTTAGCCACATGCACATAAGGATGATGTCGATGTTGTTGAAGCTTCATAGAATGTGTTATCCATTTTCCAACCTTCAGGAAAAGTATTAGGTAGTTGAACATCAAGATATATGAATGAAAAGGAGCTTAGGAAAGCATTGTTCTTATAAACAATGATGAAGTGCCATCTTTTCTTGAGTAGAGCATCAATGCTACAATATCCCATTATAATTTTTAATCAATCATTATATTCACTAATCATGTTCACTTTATAATTGAGTCAAATTATTCATGAACTCATTAAACTTGGATGATGCAATCATTATCAATAAGAAGGTCAAAAATGAATTTCCAACATAGTTTAGATTACATATAAGTAATTATCACTATGATCTTAATATATTTTCTAAATTAGGAGTGGCATTATTTTATTTTTCTTAATATATTAGGTTCATGATTAGAGGAATAGAGTGGAGAATTAAGATCTTCACGACATAGGTTGGGATCCAATGTGAATTATAAATATATGATAAATTTATAATGCCAATAGTTATATATTTGCATAAGTTCTTGGTCAAATGAAAAAAATTATATAACTTGTATTTACATTTGAGGAAATACGCATTTAGATGATGAGATAGATTATTATGAGGTTTTACAAGAAGTTGTTTAATTATAGTATCCTAGATTAAATGAGAAGAATAACATTATATTCAATTGTGATTAGTTTGATTCTATGTGTAATAGATGAATAAGGAAGCATAAGTCATATGGGATCACTAAAGTGAAGTTGACTAGAAAATATGCTAAGTATGATCCATTTATCCTTGCACATCAAGCCACACAAGTATATTACTTAAGATATCCAGAAAGAATAAGAGAGAAAATGTAATAACCAGTGGTAATTAAAGTAAAATACAGAGCAAGAGTGAAAGTTCAAAACATTATTAAACTTGCTCATCAAGAAGATAAAATGGCAGGTTTCGAACTTTCAGTTGATGATGTATAGCAAGTTGTAAGCTTGAGTAATATTAATATTGATTTTGAAGAAATTATTCAGTCAAAAGATGAAAGCAATGATGATGATGATGAACATGACACTAAATTCAACTTTTAGTAAATCATTGAAGTAGAAGACCTAACATAATAGGTACTTACACATTATTCTTTTTGTATATATGCATTAAAAGTAGTGATCCGGGTTACATGTTGTCCTTTTTTACATACTTTAATTATGCCGTCATTTTACATATTATTTTTTGCATGGTAACCTTTAAATTACAATTCACACACTATCATTTTTTTTAGAAACTATACTTTCACCTCCATGTTATTACAATTTTTGTTGTACTTGTTAAGTTCCTTACATAGCCTTATTTATATAGATCTAGATATTTTATTTTCTTTTACTTATAAATGGCATTATGTGGTGGTGATGATGCTCCATGATGAATAATTATGAGCACCTTCAAGTAGAAGAAGAAGGTTGTGTCCTAGTTCACTGTTCAAGCTACCACCACAATTACTACAACGACCTCCATTTTAATCTCACCATCTCGGACTTCTGGACAAACCAGTACACGTGTTTACCATTCTTTAGAGCCTGTTGTCACTACACCGTTCTATACATATCAAGCACACACAAGTCTTGGGAGCCCAGGTTTCATCATATTCTACCTGATCAGCTTAATATGCCCATTGAGCTAGTGACGACACACATTTTTATTGAGCTAGAGGGTGACACATAAGTTAATTTTAAAGATTACTTATGGAATATTATGATGCTAATCTTAATTACAATTTATAGGTTTTCATCTAGAAGCCATACATAAAATTAGGGACATAATAAGGAGCAAATCGATACTACATATGTTTTATGGAAGAAGGTCCTAATTGAGATTGAGTAGATTATAGAATTCGATATTATAATAACTATTTTTGTATTTTTAATGTATTAGTTTATCTTATAACACTACTAATTATATTGAACTTATAAACATGATTAATTAATTTCATTCGAATGTTCACAAGATAAAGTTTTTTGAATGAGCATCCATTACTACCGAATTACATATTAGAACATATCAACATCAAGTTGACCAGTAGTGAGTTAACGTTCGATCTCAAAGAGCATACCTAAGTTAACTTTTAATTCCTTGAATTATAATTCTATTAATAATATATTATGTTTAAATCACATTATAATTTTTTGTAGGACAACTACATGAGATAGATAGAAGTTGCTAGTCAAAGCTCTACGAGCAAGAAGTTTTAGTGGATAGCGGTTGGAATGTGACACCTGGAAAGAGGCTATTGGAGGTAAGAAGAAGGGACAGATTTACAACCTAGGCCCGTAGGGGTTAGTCTATGATGCACGTCATTCGTTCTTTAGAACAAGCAATTGGTCGTCGATGAGATAGTTCAAAGGTGTGTTGCGTTGCCAATGACATGAAAACGATAATGACTGTTCAGATGGTAGAACAGATGGTTGTGATGGAGGCTAAAATGGAGAGGATGCGTATAGAGAGCTAGAAGGGGAAGGAGCTAGTGGTGGAGGAGGAAGACAACGATGGTGATGCAGGTAGTGAGAAGGAGATAGATGATGGCTAAGTAATATATGCATTTTATTTTTTATTTGCAAACAATTTGTTGAGATGTGAATGACTTCAAACTGTTCCATTTGAATGTATTGATACTGTTATTTAATTTCAATATTTTCAAGGTATTAGAATGAAAGAAGTGTTTGAAATTAGCTATTTATTGTTGTTGACTTCTTCTACAACTATTGTGGGTATGTTAAAATTAGTTATAAAGAAATTATAGAGTTAATGTGTAATTCTTGTACAAGTATAAAAATCAGAGCATATGCAAAGCTCAAGCTGGATTTTCCATTGTTAAGTTGGATATGAAGCGTTGGGGGATTATCAGTGATAAAAATTTTTGACAAGGAATTTTTTAATAGCAATTTTCCACTAGAAATTTTGGTGGAATTGGTCAAAAATGCCTCCTTAAAGCCCCTTTCACAAATTTTTTCGACAGCTCACTTTACCAACAGATTTCCAGTTGGACTTTCTACTGGTTCTTCATGAAGAAATCTCCAAAGGAAAATTCATCGGAAACTGCTTTACATTGGTTTTTTTGTCCATCGTAAATCATTTCCAACCAAGGTTTTACCATTGGAGAACAATCCGTCAGATATCCGTAGAAAATTGAGATTAATGATAGATTTTGTTTGATTTTGATGAAAATTTTTACCAAAATCTACAATTTCCTGTAATGAACCTCTATACTTATGATCACAGAAAAATAAATATCAAAGGTGCAACTAATAATTTACTTAACAAAAATCTCATGAAAGTAAATATTCTATGAGCAACTATTAAGGAACTAGCAATTAAAATGATCAAATGGTTTTATAAGATACATCTTGGAGCAAAAGTGTTTAAGAGAATTGGAAAAATTAAAACAATGATGAAGCAATTAGCCATGATCACATTATCAATTATATCTCTCCCATCCGTAATGGTTAAATATGCTTGGATAAAAAGTTTATAGATGATAAGATTCAATATACCAACTATTAGTTTGGAAATAACCTTCTAAAGAGTAATGCAAAGAGATATTGACTCATAAACATTAAGTGATTCATTATGTAATTTTTGATAATTAATAATAGCCAAATATTTTATGTAATTGAGGAGTTTTGGCTATAAATAAAAAATCTAGTATGAATCTTGCTAGCTGATAGTTCATAAAAAGGAGTGAGCTCTCCGAAGTACTTGAAATTATTTTAATTCTTGAATTTTTTTGGTAAAGAAATTTGCAATTTGGCACATTACTTAACATTATTGTTCTCACAATGATTAGCTTTGTAAGAGAATTTTTAAGCAATCACAAATCGGTGAAGAAGAGTTGGGTCAAAAGGCTTATCTTTGAAGGGATGAAAGATCCTTTGTTCCTCATCTTTATGAGTAGATATAACATTAGTTATGTAATTAAGGGAACTTTAATTAGTAGTTTTAAGAGCTTTCTTGATATTGTTTAATTGTTACAAAATACAAAGAGAATGTCACAATAAATTGAGAGTTCTAAACAATATTTATGGCTAAAGTAATTTTTATACATAAATCTAAAATTAAGTTTGTATAAAATACTCATAATAACTTTATTATAGATTATTCTGACGAGAGAGGGAAATATATTGATGTTACAATATGAAAAACAATGCAATGAAGTGCTATTATAAAATTCTATCTGGTAAGTAATGTATTTGATTATTTAAGAATTGACTAAACCAGTTATAAGATAAAATAGTACTTAAAAGTTCAAGTAGAATTACGTTATGACATATAAAAAAGTGAATTTAGGATGGACTATTAGGATATATGGTCACCTTGATAATATTTGACCTATTGTTAAGCTAATTCATAGCCATGTAGATCCTAACCTTAGACTTAGATTGACATAATATAATTTTTTTTGCATAACTACAACTGCAAGTAAGATCAAGAACAAGTTAACCTACCATAAGGATTATGATGAATAACATTTATTATATTATTTACACAATTTTTGAGAATTTTGATATATTGTAATTTTTTACTATGTCATGTTTCAATATTATGAAGATTTGCTTGAAAATTTTAAAACTTAAATTTTATTAAAGTTTAAAATTTTAAATCAAGAGAAAAAAGTTACAAGTTACATAAAATAATTAATTACATGAAATATACCAAGAAATATAAATTTCTATGCATGCCTAGTAGGCTTAGAGGTGATAAAGGAACTAATTTTATCCACAATTCAAAAAAAGGGGGTCGATGTGCCCCCTCTCTCCCTCTTTTTTAGTTTATTCTTTATTTGTATTATAGTTTATGTTGGACCTATATATATATATAAGGGCGGCATTGATGCCAACCACATCTAGAAAAGATTTTGAATAGCCATTTTAATATAGTTTGCACAACATATAATAGACGAAAGTTGTGGAATATAATATTACAAATTGTGATGATAATGTACATATGATTAATCAAAACACACAAGAAAAGTGATCATAAGAGAATATCGATATATTATCAAAATTTTATCTTAAGAAATTACTCAAATGATGTAATTATAATATATTATGAAATTATTCTCTTAATCACTAAGGATAATAATTTCATAATATTTGGAAAACCATATCAAAATTTTCATACAAAATAATAGCAACTCACACCAACAAACCATACAAATCTCTCTCTCTCTCTCTCTCTCTCTCTCTCTCTCTCTCCTCTCAAGTAAGATTAAGCAACTCCACCATATAATGATTACTAAAAAAAATAAAATAATAGTATATTATAAAATTATCTACTTAATCACTAAAAATGCTAATTTCATAACACATCACAAGTATGATAAAAACATTTCAAATAAAGTAATATTATTCATCACAAAAGTACTTACATCAATATATCCCACATCTCTCTTGCTCTCTTAATTTTCTTCATGTTATTCATTATGCATTAGTTTACAAACTGTTCTACTTAAATTAATCTTATAAAATTTACAAACTTATTGAGATTCATAAAGGATGACCCTTCTTCCATGACACTACTGTGAACAAACTTCTTCAAATCTTGAGATCTTCCTAGAATATCTTTATCCTTGAGCAACTCCTCCACTTTTGATCCAACCTCCTCTTTGGAAATTATTCCATTCTCATTTGGAACTAAACTCAAACCTATCTTCCACACCTTAGTTATATAGCTTTGGTTAAATAACTGGTCACCAAAGTAAGGACAACAAAGAAAAGGTACACCATTTCTCACTCCTATGGCTGAGTTCCAATCACAGTGGGATATGAAACAAGCAATTGCAGGATGGGTTAGAACCTTGTATTGAGGGGAAGAACTAACCATTATCCCTCGATTTGCAACTCTTTGTTCGAAACCTAAAGGATAGGTGCAATTAATAAAATCATTAACAAGGTCTGGTCTTACCACCCATAAAAATGGCCGACCTGTAAGCTCGAGACCAAGTGCTAACTCTTGGAACTTTCAACAATTAAAGATAGTGATACTACCAAAAGACATATAAATAATTTGTAGGTTGCTTGTCGAGCCAAGTAATGCATTGTTTATCCCCCAAAAAATAACATAAATTAGAATCTCCTCTTGATTCAAAGTTGGGAAGAAGTGGCCTATAGGTAAAATGTATGGCATTTTGGTGAAGACTAGTTTTTCAAGTTTCTCAAAGCTATTACATCATCTGATTATGAGTTGCTTGAATATTGATGATAAAGTAGTTGAAGATTATTTTGTTTGTATATGCATTATTAAAACAATGTCAAGTAAGGATGGTTGTGTCCATGGAGACACTAGGGTTCAACGGATAGCTTCATCCTTAGTTGGTGCTCCTAAATTATTGATTTAAAATTATATTCATAATTCAAGTAAATGTAAATTGACATAAACCAAAATACAGTGGAATTGAAATTAGAAATGGCAGAATAAATAATTATGTAATTAAATTTAATTGTTGAGATTATTCAATAATGAAGAAGGTAATATGGATTAATAAACTATTATAATGGAATTATATAGTATGATGCTAATAATTATGCTATTAATAATTCGTAATTAAGTAATTAAAAATTAGCTATCTGATATATTCTTTTATGGGTTTACATATATAGCACATAAAACATCATAAATTGCATATTTCACACCAAAATTGAATATTTATACATTTAACACTCGAAATATAAATATTAATAAAAAAAACATCCTCCCATTAGAATCTCATCGCGTCGTCACTTTGTCATCGGTTGCGGCAGCAATGGTTAGGCGAAAGATGGTGGTTTTCGTTGAATTGATGGTGATCGAAGTGACTAGATGGGAAAAAATGGCTTGTGAAGGACTATAGGAGGCTGCTGATGAAGTTGTTGTAACAAAAAACAAGGACAGATGTTGTTGAGGCCTGCTTGCATGAAACAAATGAAGATCAATAGGGAAGCGAGGGTGAGAAGCAATGAGACTGAGAGAATAAAAAATGGAGTGAAGCGCTCAGTGGTTTAGCACGGGGAAGCAAACTGATAGGAGCTCGCATAGGAGAAAGGGTTGGATACTTGATTGGACTAGTTTTAGGAGGTTGACCATCGTGCTTGCATTGAAGAAGGGAGTGGGAGGTGTTAAATTTGGAATGAAGATAGCCGGGATTGGCCTCAATTAGGAATGAGAAGAGGCCTTATCCCTAATATGAGCACGAGCTTACATGCTTAGCCTGAGAGGGAAGTTGCCTAAATAGAGAAGAGAAGTGTCCGGCCTTGACAGAGAGGGAGGTGATGGCTTCCACTATGGATAAGGAGGTTTGAGGTGAGGGCTATATCAGAAGAAGAGGAATTTGACGAATAGGGAGTGAGTCAAGGGCTATATACCTACAGCAAGTCTGAGTGAATGGAGGGAGACACTATTTGTCGGTGGCAAGCATTGTGAACCCGGTGAGGGTGTCGTGAACCCGGCGAGCTTGCAAGCAATGGTATCAATGACTTCAGCGATGTCCGACGAGATCGCAAGCTCGCCTGCCAGCAAGAATAGGGAATTTTTTTTAAAATAAGTATCATTAGAAACTTAATTAGGGAATTAAGTATTATTAAAAAAAATTTAGAAATAGGTATAGTCGCCCACCTAGGTAGCCACGCTTCGACGCATGGAAGTTACATTTAAGGTTAGTCGCTTTAGTAATCGGCTTCATTTAACTTGAAGCTAGTCGCCCACTTAGTGGGTGACTTGCGGAGGGATTAACAAATCGGGCCGATCGGACCGATCGATCCTATTTTCTCTCTGTAAGCCTTCGTTATGCCCTCGACACCTCCAACGCGAGTATCCGACGCCTCCATCGAGGTTGCCCTTCCGAGCATGGTCCTCTTCGCCTCCAAGCTTAGACATCCGGCATTGCTCCAATCACCGACATTATTCCGTCTTCTCCTTCTAGCCAAAAGTACTTTTCTTTCCACACGGCGTTGCTTGACGACTTCCTCTCCATCTAGCGTTGGAAGCCAACATTAGCTGAATGACCGGGGCTCCATTTTGTTCGGGGAAGTTTCTACGGTGGATTCTACCATTTTACACATTCTGCGTGTTCGTCAACACACGGTAAATCCCTATTTCTTTTCATTTATAAATTAATAGAGTATGTGTGCTAGAGATCAGAGTTGTATGGTTAGAATTTTGTGGTTGGATTTGGTTTGTATGTTTGTGTTAGCATTGCGGTTCAGGTGATAAGATGTCGAGTATAGTATTATTTAGGGTGTACGACATAATTTTGAAAGGTATGAGTTGGGTTTGAGTTGTTGTAGTTGGCCTATAAGCTTAGAGCCCTGTTAGTTGTAGTCACGTTAGATGGCGGCGTTTGTATAACGTGTCGATTGATATAAATTTCTTATGATTTATGTAGTTTGTTCTACAAGAATGAGTAGAGAATTTATTTTGTTGATCCTTTTCTATGGAAGAGAACTAAGTATCGACGAGCAATTCAGTCCAAGTTATATGGGAGGTCGAAATCATCCAGTTAAGGTTCTACGGCACAGCACCTTACTGGAATTGAAATAAAGAATTATGAGATCCTTGCACATTGATTCAGAGAGTCACATTGTCAGTCTTACATGTCATTATCTAGTGGGTAACAAATTTATAGCGTCTGTTATATCTGACGATGAAGTTTGCGATGTTACACTGGACGAAGCTTCCCGTCAGATATTAGTATTGTATGTAGAAGTGGAGGATGTTAATGTTGAATCCACATCAACTGATCCGGTAATAAGGTCAGTAGATATACCAATGACACATACACAGGATTTCATCGCACATGCACCTATGGTGACACAATGCAGCTTTGATGAGTTAATTCCCAGGTAATACTTTGTCAATCTTTCTCTGTTTATACTTGTAATATTTAATATCAAAGTTTGTCGTCCAACTTATGAGTTTTGTGGCAGCAATGATGTTATTTATCGTTCAGAGGAACCGTATGCGCCTTAGAGTGCTGCAATTGATGATGAGTATCGACATGAGCGGGTTTAAGTAGTGAGTCTGAACAGGATATCGGTGATGATGATTGTTCACTTGGGTGAGAAGCCACTATGATTGGGAATGTAGTCAGTCATGATCTTTTAAAAAATTATTCACTGTAGAATATTAATAGTGAAAGTCAGATGATGTCCACAAACGAGTATGTACGGATGTGTCAAACTATGAGAGAGTGAGACAATGATATTTACTTTGACGGTCCATCTGATGAAAATGTCCTAACAGACGATATTGAAATCCCAGGTGACCTCGTTGAAGGTATGTGTTTTGCAAGTAAATGGAGTCTTCAGTTTACTGTTATTGGCTGGTGTATAGTGAATAATGTTCAATTCCAAATAGTGACTTCTAACCAAAAGAACTATACGATTACATGTGTACACCATGATAGTCCTACCAGACCATGTAATTGGCGTTTGCATTATAACAATAGCAGACGCTTAGGGGGTGCTTGGAGAATATCCAGAGTTGAGAAAAATCATAGATGTATCAATGTAGTTAGCGCAGGCGGTCATCGACAGTGTAGTTCAAAATTCATAGCTTATTTTATTATACCTGTGATCAGGCATCAAATTAATCTGAAACTTAGGGAGATTATACGTAGAATGGAGTCAAAGTTCAATATTACGCTTTCTACATGAAGGCTGGATGTAAGGAAATAAAAGCAATCTTTGGCGTTGGAAAGAGTCTTACAGACTCTTAGCCTTTACATGGAATTAGTTACTACTTTACCTAAGATACAAATTCAAGAAGCATACGCTTCCAAAGACTTTTTTGGGCATTCGGTCTTTCCAAAATTCATAGCTTGTTGTGTCTGTTAGACGTGATTTGTGCATAATATCTGATAAATATGTTGGTTTGTTACGTGGGTGTAGAGAAGTTTTTCCATGCCGCCACTATTACACTATTTGTGCCATCTCGTAAATTTTTAAAAAGGTGATCTTGAATTTCTATGCCAGAAGATGTATATGGCAGGAAACACTGATGATATTCATGAGTTTAATCGTTTCATGTCAGATATTAAAAATGCGAAAGAAGAAGCTCACAAATGGCTTGTGGAGCGTGACCTTATTAAATGGTCACTTATACATGATGGTGGAATTTGTTATGATACAATGACGACTAATGCATCTAAATATTTTAACGGTGTTCTGAAACAGGCTTGTGGTTTAACAATTCAGGCTCTAATTAATGTTATTTACTACAACTTAGTTGCATTGTTCATGAAAAGACTTGCCTCTGCAATTCAGTAATAGGAGGCCAACTTATCTATTTTCACCCAAAGGGTATCCATAAAGTTACAGCGTACTGAAAGGGAAGCTAGACATTTCCCTAAATCGGTGAACATCAACCCCCGGGAGATGCAGGTATTTGACAGGCCAAGCCAATCATTTAGAGTTGATTTACTTGATAATAGCCAATGTAACTGCAATTGTAACAAGACGATCATATATCATTAGTCATGCCCGCATGTTGTTGCTACACTGGGATTTAGAAGATTGAACCACCTAACGTGTGTGTCACAGTACTATACGCTGCATATGTATAAGCTCACATACATAAATGAGTTTCACACATTGCTTAACCGTTCTGAGTGGCCATCTTTCAGTGCAGAGCATGGATTAGTAGCATTGCTACCACCCAATTTTTGTAGAAGGTTAGGTAGGCCTCGTACTAGCAAGTTCAAATATATTGATGAAAATAGAGCTAGCAGTAGTAGAACCTGCAGTCTATGCAAGACAGCTGGCCACTATAGGTCATCGTGCCCACACAATGTTAATAGTAGAAGTTATGTCATGGATAATTTAGCATACAATTTATATGTTTAGTGCATGTTACTTAGATTTTTCTTGTAGGTTGTAGTACTCTTATTTTTTCCTTACTTTATGCTTCAGTTTTCCCAATAATGTTAATAGTATAAGGTATGTCATAGATACAATCTATATGTGTTGTGCATGTTACTTAGACTATACTCGTAGGTTGTAGTACTTTTTTTTAGCTTACTTTACACTAAAATTTTACCTTTCATTATTTAGAATTATTTAACACTGACTCTTGCATTTGTTTTCTTCAATAAGTATGATGGCCGAGGAGCACTGCCCAACAGTTAGACGTCAGTGTCGGGGCCATGCTAGGGAGGCCACCCCATAGTTGGAGAAGCCACCTACTGAGGTCCACCCTAGCATAGCCTCGCTACGTGAATGACATAGATCCGCTTACCCTGATACTGTAAGTAATATTTAATTTATGTTTCTACGTTACACCTGCATAATTTTTATTTTGGATAATGATCTTTTTTTTTTTGATCCGAGGTCGCTTCACACTTGCTTATGCGGAGTGGCCCATCACTTATAGAAGATTCATCAATGCTAAAGGCTCATCATTTGCTTTCATCCACTAGATCATCATTTGCTCGTTGAGATGGTCTCCATGCACCAACACCTTCCATATAACCGCTGAGATGACCGTGACGCTCCGTGAAGTGGCGATGATCCTGGGATTACGTTTTGATGGACCACCTATTATTGGCCCAATTGTGATCGGTGAGGGGACGAGATGGGCTAGCTGGCCAGATTGCTGCGATGAGTTATTGGGCCGACACCCTATACCAGACGTGATGTGATGTACCATGACCCGATCAGTCCACACATCAGGTCAACCTTTAGGATGGGCCAGGCATAGGCGCAGACATCCGTGCCACTAAGGTGGCTTAGGTGGTCTTTTTATAGAGAGTCATACGCGCATCTGAGCACTGAGGAGTTTTCAGGCACCTGCGTGCCTACATTTTGTTTCTTATTGGATGTTTCACCGAATACATATTCTTTCCACGCAGAAGGACCTAAATTCATTCAAGCAGGCTAGCTATAGGAGGAGCGCTCATCATCTATAGAGAACTCACGAGTCGACTAGCACTAGGCCGCGATGGCCGCCTACACCTCCTACAGATATGATCTAGGGAACATATTCATGTGGGGAGGCCGACCATACATGTACCATATCCAACTGATCTTGACGGTCTCAGCATTGGGTTAAGGTATATTTTACTTTCTGCACTTTCAAATTTCTAGCTTATATGTTTGTTTAAATTGTGTGTGTGCATGTAACAAGAAATATATTCACTGATGCCAATGACGAACATTGTATTATATAGAAATGAGCTTGATGGCTTGCTGCATACTCAGGTTGGACTTGCAGAGTATATTTTGATTGAAATATCTATAATGCATATTCTAATTTAACATAATTTTTAATATGTGCAGGTGATTTGGGAGCCGATAATCGAAAGCGTGATCGCTACGCTCACACATACATGCGCAGGCTCTAATATATGGTGCAAGACGAGTCCCTTTGATCCACTGGAAGATGGTGGAGTGTCATTTACTTGATCGAGTGACAGTTCGACTCATACCCAAAGTAGATGTGGCACCGCTTGACTAGTTTCCAAAAGGGTTGATGGAGACAAAGTATATTGACCGGGTTGATTACCACCAAGTGCACATTACCGCTTAGGAGAGGAGGGATTACCTCGCCGAGGGCTTGGATGAAGATGAGGATAGGATGCGCTATCAACCGCATGTGTTGGTTCGATCGGGCTTCTCTATTTCTTGTCGCCTAACAGATCCACCACTTACTATCCAGAGCACCAGAGTATATATGTAAGTGTTAACATAAGTATTCATTTGAATTCAATATGTTACTTGAGGCTAATTTCACACACTATTTTTTCGTGTAGTCAGAGCACATCTTGGCGAGTTAGGACATCTTCCAGCCGTACTTCGGCCGTGTGGATAAGCACGAGCTACAGGGAGCCGTCGATAGGTACGAGGTGCTATGTAGAGACTTGCAATTGCGTGTACATATCGGGGACACATATTATGAATCGGAGCATGAGAATGTCCCACACCATGATTGGAGCGCCATCTACATATGTCGATCCGTCCATCTATTTATGTCGATCCGTGTCCTTCTACATACCACGATGAGTCACAACCACCTATCTTCCGCCACAAGGCTATCCCACTTCAAGATCTTGCATTGGAGGGCCACCATCACTACGGATCGCCCATCACGTCCACCAATGCACACCGGAGTGGTGCGATTTCATGCACATGTAGATGTTTAGGATAGTCTATTTGTGCGTCTGTACTACATTTGTTCTTATCTATTTTATTTTTATTTCTAGATCATCCATTTATGTAAATACTTGTACTCACTTTTTGGAATGAAAACTTGTAAATAATCTATTTTATTTTTATCTAACAATTTTTATTTGTTCTTAGATGTTTTAGATCTACTTAAAAGAAAATTTGCAGACTCTAAGGTTGATCTCTATAATTGACGATAAGGGTTATAAGCTTGCAAATGGAACATCTAAAGCTAAAGCAGAAATATAAGAGCTCAAAGCCAATCTTTGATGTAAAAAAAAATTTCATCAGAAGTTAGTCACCATGGGCGACTAACTTGACACAGATCTAGTAGCAAGTACGGCGTGTACTAGTTCGCCACTTAGCTGCCCTCACATGCGGCAACTTTCACCACATCAAGACAACAACCTAGTCGCCACTTAGTACTAATTATACCTATTTCTAAATTTTTTTTTAATGATACTTAATTACCTAATTACGTATCTAATGATATTTATTTTAAAAAATCAACCGCAAGAATATTAGAGTACTGTAACAAAGTGCAATATATGTAAATATTCAATTTTGAGTGTGAAATATGTAATTTATGATGTTCTTAGTTATGATGTATGATAATCTCCCATATTTTAACGAGAAATTCATTAAAAATCTTACCATCTTCGTGGATGAGTCCATCTCGAATAAGCTCTGGTATGCTAAACATCGCGTCAAGGACCCGCTGCAGAAGACCAGAAAGTGGCCGTCCAAGCCCGCGCGTTCTTGGCGATGTTCAGAGCCATAGTTAAATCGGCGATAAAGCAGGTGAAGTTGGTAGCATTACTTGTCATCAATTCTTCCAAGAATCTCGGCATCACCGTAATCAAGGATATAGTCAATCTCCCGAAGTTGTGGCGATCCTCTTCAGGTTCCAGGCCATCAGGGATTGCCACAAAATGGATTTTGTCAATGAACTTTGCCTGGCTTGATGCTGTCGTAGCAAAAATACGCTCATGATTGAACTGTGTGTTGATGAAAGTTATGTGGAAGCCATGTTCTATGAGACAGTAAGAAAGTTCCATAAGGGGAATGACATGGCCTTGTGCAGGAAAAGGGAGGATGAGCGCATGTGGTGCGTGAGGTGAGCTCATGATAGGTATTGAGAGGAGCAGCTACTCTTCTAGTTAATGTTTACAGGACAGAATAACCAAGCTGAAGATCTCATTTTATAAGAAGCATAAATTTTTTTGTTTCTTGTTTCATGCCATTTTTATGTATTTGAAAGTTCGCAATATGTGCGCAAATAAATAAAGGATAGGTGATGATATTATGGTGATGATATTCTATTAAATCTAAATTTCAATCATACTTCACAGGATCGGTTCGAGTTTATTTAAATTCAGATCAATCTATTCGTGTTATTGATAGATTTATCTAATAAAGATAATTAATTTAATTATAAATTTGTTCAATTCAAAGTTCAACTGATCATAAATTTAATTTTAGAAAAAATCAATATATATGCTACCTCAAAATTAGTACCCATTAATCAAAAATAATAGTTTTTTAAAATATGTTATATCAAATTAAATTTTATAAATTACATATATTCTTTATCAAATAAATAATCTAACGACAAAATAACGAAAGGTTAAGATAAAAATATTTGATAAATATTTCAAATATGTCATGTATTATAAATAATGCAAAGTTAAAAACCATGAGATGAAGAAGATGCACATAATTTGTCAAAATATTTAGAATTAACTTTTAAATTAATTTTTTTATATATAAAATTTATTTTGGAATTTCAAATATGTCATTAATGTGACAGTTCTGGAGACGCATCATGCCATATTTACTGCTAGTTATTATCACTTGTTGTGCCATTGAGTTTAAATCTGATACATTATACTAAATAATTTTAAAAAATTTATATGTTCGTTAATGTAAATGCTAAAAATTCTTATGACTCAAAAATAAAGATATCTTTCAGTCGTATTGGTGCAATAATAGTTATTAATCGCTATAAATGTATTGTATCAGCATCATTTTTAAATATAGGCAAACTTATTATGTGAAAATATTATTATTAAAAATGAATAATACATAATTCAAAATAAAATCTTGTATATGATAAGGTAATATCAACCAATTATTAAATAACTGAGAAACCGTAATCAAACCACTACAATGTAAGTCCTCAAATTAGACTGTAATGCATTAGCTTTCATAATCTGAATAAATTTATTTAAATAGCTACAATATATACTAATGTGGAAGGCAATGATTTAATGCCAAAGTAGAACGTTATAGAAACTTATAAAAAAAATCATGTTGATTGACTATATAAAAAATTAATGAATAATGCTATTATCTTAAAACATAATATATATATATATATATATATATATATATCTTTTTGTGGAGTGTGCTCCTTTCAACTTGATATAAAATACACTTATCTCAAGTGACTAAAGTAAAATGTACTTTAATTTTATGTTGATTTGCCTTATTTATTTTGAGGTTTCTATTGACTCATTTTAATCATAATCATATCTTACAAAATATAATTTAAATTTGATAAATATATCGATAATTAATATAGATTTAAAATTTTATAAAATACTATTAGAGTTAGATTATATTTAAAATAAATAAACCTTAAAAATCATTTACATATTCTTCAAATTGCCATTTGGCACTTGTAATGTCTTGACTTGTGTATCAACACTTTGGAAAAATACATGTTTAAAAAAATTTCTGTTCAATCTTAGAAAAAATCTTCCCATCCAAAAATATATTGAAAAATAAATTACTATTTTGAGGATATGTATTACTTATTAGTGGTCATCTGTTATCTCGTTGTCTGTCAAGAATTGTGGCCACGTGAGCA
Organism: Cymbidium sinense; assembly: GCA_021442155.1. NCBI lineage: Eukaryota > Viridiplantae > Streptophyta > Magnoliopsida > Asparagales > Orchidaceae > Cymbidium > Cymbidium sinense. Next base: position 194,750,874 of record CM038215.1, read on the forward strand.
TCGATGTTGAGAGTAACACCTCCTCCCCATTCAAGCTCAACACACACTCTCCTCACAGCATCAGAGCCAGTCCCTTAGGTTTCCTAAAGTTTTCCATGCAGCCCACTGAATGTGAGAGCAACACCCTCTCAAACTTGAGCATCCATCACGTCCAACTTCACCATAACCTCACCAACCTCAAATTAACCTTGCCCACACCGTCCTTTAGCTTTGACGAACGAGAATGAATCAATTTCCTCTTGATTTGATCACCAAATCATTGACTTCGGTCAAACTCTGAAAAATAGTGATAGAGCTTAATTTCGAGAGCATTCAACGAAGAGGTAAGGGAGGATCTTCTCAGTAAGGCTTTGCCTCTTCAAGGAGAAGTTACCTTGGCTGATGGACCACTGGTCTTTAGCTCCTACGAGGTGATCATCTCAAACCATAGTCATGGCCAATTAGGTGTTAGTCTTTTATGAAAGGAATGTGCATTTGGTGTTAATCGAACCATAGGATCCCTTTAGAAAATCCCCTTAATTGTTTTGGAATCGACTCACCATCAAACGAAGCTCCAATGAGCTCAAATCGAAAGCAAGAAAAGATGAACGGTGTTCGCCTCTCGCTTTGACAATGGATCATCCACCGCCCATTCTAAGGTGATTAGAACGGGTCGCGGATTAAATACTACGTTAAATTCATCTGATTTAATCCCTTAACTCATGTGATTAATATCGGTTGTTTGATTATGATCAAATGGCTAAGATGAAAGTGCATTCGCCGCTGTTGAGTAGGAGGATATAAATAATCAATCCTGCGACGACACATTGAAAGTGCTGAAATGGCATCGACTGTATAAATAACCATCTCATGTGACTAATTATAATTTAAAATTTTCTTAATTAGTATAATTAAGCCTTAATTACTTGACTAATTGACTTTAAAATTGATGTGATTGTTCTATGGGATGACCTCTGCCTTCCATAATTATTTCAAGTTAATTTGTTAAATAATTTGGGAAATTCAAATTTTCATATCTAAATTAGTCATTTTGAGCATTCAATAATTATGTAAAATCAAAGAAATTATGAAATTAATTATGTGAACTTAATTATGCATTAAAATAATAAGTTTGATCAAGGAGATTAATTAGGATCTTTAGTTCTAATTATTGCTTAAAATCACAAAAGTTCTTATATTTAATTAACTAAGTCATTAATTAACCAAGAGCTTAGAAAAGTAATAAGTGCTCAGGTAACAAAGAGGTTTTCAATGAAAATAAAATCTCTATTTAGTATGGGGTATTTTGAGTGTAATTGATAATTTTAGATTTTCTCCATTTATTCAAGTAATCTTTAATTATTTGCCCAATTGTATTTGAACTTTTAAGACATGTTTATTTCATATTTATGCATTTTTAGTAATTTTATCATAGTTTTTGGGCTTATACTTATGGCTTAATTGAATTTATAGGTTCTTTTGGGCTTAATTTGATTAAATAAATAATTAAACTTAATTTTTTCATAAAATCATCTAAAATCATTTTAGATCATTTAATGAATAGAGATGGGTCAAAGGTTAATTTAATAATTTTTTCTTCTTCTTAAGGCTAAATAATTCAAATTCTAAACATTAATCCATAATGAATTTGATTAAGTTTAAGGGTGCTTATCTTAATGTGAATGTCCTTATGAATTAATAAACTTAAATATGTCATTTGATGATGTTTAATTATTTTGTTTCAATTATTCATAAGCGTGTACTTCATATATTTCATGCATTCACGTTTCAAAAATAAAACAAAAGATTTCATTTAATTGCATGCCTTTAAATTAAATAGTGTGACTATTATCACCCAAATTAAAAGTATTTAGATCCTATTAACCTATATATAAATTAATATGAATAATTAAAATTTAAATCTAAATCCTATGTGTATGAGCTATAATTTGAAAGAGTATGTAGACTGGATACTCGAGGTCATAGGGCTATTAGTTTGAAGGAGTTCTTAACAATGTCATGTGCCTTAAGAATTATAGTGAACTATATGCTAAGGATAAATTATTTTTACCTATATATCTAAAGCATCTCAAAAATTTTCATAATTTAATCATTATGTCTATACATGTATGCATATGTATATAAACTAATAAGTTTATAGTCTATACATCCCGGAGCGCAAAACTTTAAGTAATTCCATGGGGTCTATGATTCTGATTACCTCATTTTCCTCGCTCAACAATGGCGATCATAATTGTATAAATTTGATATACTAATGTGTATGTATATGCATAAGGTATAACTAAATTACCTATGTTTCTACAAAATTCAAACATCATATCTCACACACTAATTATAAATACACATTCGCCTATTCATACATTAAGTGTGGAATGATCAAAGGATATATGTACATTTACTATATTTAGCTATTTAATTAAGTATATTATTTAATTAAATGATGATTAAGGAAAGATGAATCAAGGTTAATAAATTGTCATTGAATTAGCCAAGATTTAATTTTATTAAGCTTAAGATGCCTTTTATAATTAGATAAAATCTTTTAAGTCAAATCCAAATACATAGCTTAATAAGAAAATTTATCTTTCATTAAGATGATAAAAAAGCATAAAAACTATCTCTTACATTCAACCTAAGGTTAGGGATTAAGGTGGATCTCACCCCACCTTCTTCTCTTTAAAATTTTAAATTCAAATGAATTCCATGTGAAATTAAAATTCTAAGTCTAAGATTCATTTCAAAACCATTAATCACATAAAACTATAATCACCCTTAATAATGGACTTAAACACTCATCATTAGATAACCTAAATATTAAAGTCCAATTATGACATACCACACTAAGTCATAGCACACACTTTAGAATACTAAGACATAAATTGTAGCCTTAAGTTATGTGGTTTGTTGTGATGATATAATATTTTATTTTATAATGTAATATTTTAGACTAGATTTTAGGATTGTCTGCATAATCTAAATGTTTAGGAGACATTAGGCTAATGATATTTTATGTAGGGTATTATGCTTAAGAGATAGCTATAATAATAAAAATATAAATGCTTCTTGCTTGTGTGCTACTTAAGTCCCAAAGCATAATCCATCATGACAAGTGGGCTTAGTGACCTAAGTGTCCAAATGTATGAAACATAACTACTTGAATGTGTGTTGATCCAATTTCTATTTTACAAGTATAGTTAGAATTTCATTTTATAAAAATAAAATTTTTACAATAGGATTAAGATTAGAGCTATGTGATTTAGGATAAGCAGCGGTTAGAAGGCTTAGACCTGGGAAGCCCTATATGCTTGGAGTGTGCAAGTCCAAGGATTGAAGATGAAGACAAGAACTGAAGACCTCCATAGCTTTAATTTTATTTGTAAATTAATTGTAATCCCAGTTATATAAAGCTAGAGCTCAATAACCCAATTTCTTTTCTTCCTTGGAGTATACGATATTATTCGACCTCACCGGCCTTTTATTCTTTCAATCTATGATGCTTGTTTAGTTTGTTTATTTTTATTATGTAATATAAATGACTTTTTTTCATAGGTTTCTTAAAGTTTGAATTATTTGTTGTATGGCCTGGATGCGATAGGCTCTTTAGGAACTTAATTTTTTTTACTACAATTAATCAACTTAATTAAAATTCACAACCTCACTCTAAAACTTAAGATTCTAATAAAAAATAAAAGATTTAGCAACTCCTTAGCAAGATGATTGAATGTTATAATAACATGCATACATATTATCTCCTCCCTTGTAAATAGGAGATCTCCACTCTTGCGATAGGGGATAAGGCTTAACTTGTGAGAGAAACCCCTTGTAGTGGAGAACATTCATTCTCATTGATTTAACTCACAACCTAATTTTATCATGCATTTAGGCAAAATTTCTCCCAAGCCTAAGTCTACAATAAGTTAAAATTATAATATTTTTTTTTTGCATTAGTTTAAGACATGAATTGAATATCAATCATGATCTAGTCTCTTGATGAGTGAGTTTAAGACTCTAAATTCTTTTATAATAAACAACAGCTTAGCTATCATGCATCTACATAAGATTATTCCACATGATTTTGAATCATAGTAAGTGTGAGTTGGAAACTACTATAGACAATTGTAAGTCCAAAAAAGTCATGATCGATTTACTCTCTAGTGGATGTAAACTAATATATCCCATTTTCTCCAAGTAGAATTAGGTCGAGTTCTTAGCTTATGTTAGACCACTTTAGATATAGGATCATATGCTATTTATTTCTCTTCTACTATGAGTAAGTTCTCACCTCTTAGATATTTTCACAATCTTGTATTATTAGAATCTAAATAATAACATTTTAACCAATTATCAACTCGAATAAATATAATTTTTTCTTTTAAAAACATAAGGCCTCGTTATAGGGTAGATTGAAGCACTTAATAGGATTCTTAATATCATGAGTACTTTTTACGTATTCTCCTTTAGAATTCATCAAGAAATCTTCTTATCTTGAGCTTTCCCTTTTGATCTTCAATAATTACCAATCTTATAGTCATCAATTTTTAAAATCTTTAGAGACATTAGTTAACTATTTTAATCAAGAGTATTCTTAGAAATCTCCATTTCAAGATATAATTTATTATGGGAGCTTGCCTCCATAGAGAACTAAAGAAGGCGATATAAAATAAACCCTACTTTACTTCATCCATGTGAACTAGGGATAGATCTCTGACATAATGACCCGTCCTTAGGAATTCTTATTAGTTGATTGATTTATTGTAGGGTGATGTTTTTACCTTTCAAGGTAGTACACCATTTCTTGATGTCGTATTGATCATTTCAATAAGAACCATCTAAGATCTATGTGGAGTCCCTACGACTCTAAATAAAACACGACAAATGCCTAACTACTAATGTTGAGATGATAATCAATAATAGCTTCGAGAAGCTAGAATTGTTAATCATAGCCAAAATACTAAAAATTTTATATAAAGGACCACTTCTTAATATGTTTAAATCAAGAGATCATAATTTATGTCGATTTCGAACTAAGGATAAGCAACATAAAGCTTGGTTCAACAAGTAACCTATAAGCTCTACAATATTTGTGGCTTTTGGTAGTATCATAGCCTTTAATACTAGACATTTCTAGAAGAAAGCACTTGGCCTTGAGCTCACTTGCCAGCAATTCCTATGGAAGGTAAGGTTAGCTCTCTAGGCTTCAAAGAAAGAGTTTCAAATTATGGAAGATTGACTAGGTTGTTTCCTCAATATAAGATTTTAAAGAATCCTTTAATTTCTTATTTTATATCACATTGTGGGTAGAATTCAACCATAAAAAGAATGAAAAATGGAATGCTTTTCCTTAGTTGGCTTTATTTTGTTAATGAATTGTTTAACCAATCCTACATAACTAAGCTTTGGAAGATAAGCTTGAGTATGGTTCATAATAAAAGTGGGTTAATTTCCAAAAATGAGGTTGAATTAAATCGAGGAGTTGCTCATGATAGAGATAATCTAGCAAGATCTAAGGGTGAGAAATTGGTTTGTTTGGACTGATTAATTTTGAAATTTGTTAAACCAATCAATTTTTTAATACAGAATCCCCAAAAATTGATCCATGTAATCAATAATATAAACTAAACCAATCCAATCCAATCCGAATTTTTTTTTCAAATTTTTGGTTCGGTTTAAGAAAATTTAAAAAATGAAGATGTAAAATGCTATAGCAATTCATTATCAAGGAATTGCACCGTATCAAATCATTTTATACAAAATTAATCAATTCTTTAACAAATGAAACTAGGATGATGCAAATTTATTATTAAAATTATAGTCTTAAGAGGAAATTTTACAAAAATGAAAAAAAAACTAATTTATTAGTTAAATTTTGTTTAATATATTTAATCATATTAAGACAATACAAAATCAAGAAAACTAAAAGGTAAATATTATCAAATCCAAAACCTAAACTCAAAAAAAAAAAATTATGTAAGAATATATTGAATTAAAAAATTCAATTTGGAAGAATTTAATTTTGATTTAAGCCAAGAAAGTGCACATCCTAGCAAGATTTCAAGCATTGAATAAGTTTGTTCAAAGGGGTATCATAAAAGGAGGGTGGTCATCCTTTGAGAATCTCAATAAATTTGTAGATAATGTAGAAACAATTTAAGCACAGAGCAAAAGACTAATGTCTAATTGATTGTTTAGAGAAAACTCAGAGAGAGAGAGGTTGATGACTAATGCCTAATTGTTTATTTGGAGAAATGTTGGAGAGAGAGAGATATTTAATACATTGTCGAGGGGATAATTGTTAGGTACTTATATGTGATAAATAATATTATTTTGTTTAATTTTTTTTATTCCATTAGTATTCAAAATCTCTCTATTTAAAATGCATCTGTGTTATATACAAAGAGGTAAAGATAAATCATTTAATGCATCAAAAGGAAAATATAAAAAGCTCTCCTTGTTATCATTAAACTCATTGATGAGTTCAACTCTTATAAAAAAGAAATCAATAATTTGGCATTAAAATTAATAAATGTTAGCTAATCTCTTATGATCCTTCTTTTAAGTAATGAATGCATCAACATAACGTTTTCTCTCAAAGAAGTTCTATGATAACTATGCACCTAAATCTACCAAAATTTAATTTTAATTATTTTATTTAAGATTAAATTAATTTAAAACATTATTATAAGTATTTGGGTGCTATTTATATAATTTGAATAATAGATTTTCTAGTTGAGTTGTTAGGGGAAATAAATTGTTTCCATTGTTGTTCTAACACCATAAGTTGTAATTCACCTAAGTTTATTCAACTAATTCTTAATAAGCATAACTTCTACATTAATAAATTTCATCAAATTTGTAAAATAAAAATTATAATTGTTGGAGATGTAAAATTTTATGATTGAGAACAAATCTTGACCCAAACATGAAACTAAAAACACCAAAAAGATGAATTAAAAACTTTTGAAAAAATTATGGACTAAAATGCCCTTCATATTTTACAAAATTGTAGAAAAACTAACATCATCTTGTCTACTCTAGGTCATATGGGCATAGAAATATGCACCTAAGAAGAAAGAAAAATACAAGTATATTTGTCTTATGAATATTTCACATAAGAGAAGAATGACACTGCCCCATAAAATAGAAAAAGCAATCACTCCATGAATTAAAGCAATAAATATATGTTGTCGATCTTTATATCTACTGATAAACTAATCCAATTAATAATAATAAAATGTGATGGCAATCTTGTAATGTCATAATGGATCAATTTAAGAGGCGTCACTCACATTGCAAAATAAGGATCTATTTATTATGCAACTATCTCAAAAGATAACTATAGAATTATTTTGAAAGAAATAAAATTTTTAACAATATAAATTTATTATTAGTAATTTAACAAAATATTGATAGAATAATTAAACAAAAATATGATAACCTTTTGAAATTACATTTTGAAAAAATTGCAAGCAATTGTGACCAAGACCAAACCTAATAAAGTTTGGCATTTTCATCAAGAGTAGATTGAAGAATTGTATCAAAAAACTATATGCACTACCTTCATATTAAATGGTATAAAGCATCCAAGTTGCCATGTAACCAACCAATCAAAAATTTGATTCATATTAAATTTGATAAGATAAATTAGGTTCATATAGCTAATCCTTTCATTGATGCTATGGTGGAGCTCTTTTTGAGAAAAATTTCCAAGCTGTATGAGACCTGAACATAAATGCTCTCATTAATTTCAAAAAAAAAAAAATCTTCTCATTGGTGAGAAAAATTTATTAATAGTATATCTAATTCTCTTATATTTTTTGGTAAATTTGTCTAATTCCTTTTAAAACACATGTAAACTGGTAGTTTGTCCACTTTTATTTTTTGGTAATTTACCTAAATCCTTTTATAACCCTAATAATGCATACACTAAAGTTTTTTTTTTTAAATGATGTTAAGAAATGAAATGCCACAATAATGGTTGCTATATATTTAGATTTACATGTTTGTGATAAATTTCAATAAACATCAATCAAGAATCTGCTTGCTCTTCAGCATCAACCATGAGGTCCCCACATATACCTCATGCACTAATACTCCCTTACCCTTCACAAGGCCATGTCATTCCTTTCATGAAGCTTTTGTTGCCTTATAGATCATGAATTTTACATAACCTTTATTAATAGAGTTCAACCATAAGCATATTTTTATACAATTATGTCATATCAAGCTAAGTTTATTAGCAGGAAATTTGATGGAATTCAATTTACGACTATCCCCGATGGCCTTCAGCCACAAGAGGATCACCATAATTTTGGCAAGATGACTAAATCAATGGAAACAATGAAGCTAAGTTTTTTAGAAGAATTGGTAAAAAATAATGTTATCAAGTTCACATGCTTTATTGTAGATATCAAAATGGTTTTTTTTTGTTTTTTTTTTTTTTTTTTTTTGTAGATATCAACATGGCTTGGGTTCTCAACATTGTCGAGAAAGTTAGGCTTTGCACAACTTGTTTCCTATTGTAGTTGGAGTCCTTATTACCACATTTAATATCTCCAAGCTTATTCAAGATGGAGTCATCAATGAAGATGATAAGGTCCTTAAGGTTTAACATGAGTACTAACACCTTTAGAAATAGAATAGGCAAGAGACAATTATTATTTAACAACACACTTGATGTCATAGTCATATAATAATGATATAACTCAATATCTAAAATAAAATTGAGTGTTCTTAGTTTTTTTTTTTAAATATATGTTCAAACTTTTTCTTCATTTGATATAATCAAATATTTCTTTTTCTAATTAAATAACATTAGATAATTTAGCTCATGTCTAGTTCCATTGAATTGAATTATGGAGCTAATTTTGTTACTAATGATTTAGGACTACCAATGAAAAATGAGATCATCCAATTGAGCTGGGGGATGCCTACCATGGACATAATCAACCTCCCTTGGAATTTAAAAGTCATACTAATACCCAAAAAATAATGTTCAATTACATCATCACTATTATATAAGTAGCTTCTAATATTGTGATGATAATTTACAATAGCTTTGAGGAGCTTGAAAGATAGTCTTCAACAATAAACCAAATATTTTACCTATAGGACCACATATCAACAACATTAAATCAAGAGGAAATTCTAATTTACGTTATTTCTAGACCAAGGAAAAGCAATGCATGGCATGGCTCAATAAGCAATCTACAATATCAATTATCTATGTGACTTTTTGCTGTATTGCTGTGATTATAATAGATGATTCCAGGAGATAATACTTGGCCCTGAGCTCATCCGTCAGTCATTCTTATGCGTGGTAAGGCCATTCATTAATGCACATATCACTTATGATTCAAAAAAAGAGTTTCAATGTGAGGGAGATTGGTTGATTGGGCTCCCCAATGTAGTGTTTTGAAGCATCCAACTTTTGTGTGCTTCATATCACATTATGGTTGGAGCTCAACTATAAAGGGAGTGCACAGTGGAGTGACATTCCTTTATTGACCTTCTTTTGTTGACCAAATTTTTAACCAAATCAACATAATTAAAATTTGGAACATAGGCTTGGGTTTCATTCTGATAAGAGTGGGATAATTTTCATGGATGAAGTTAGATCAAAAATTGAGGAATTGCTTAATGATACATATATTTTAGCAAGATCTCAAGCTTCGAAGAAGTTTTCTCTGAGGAGTGTCATAAAAGGATAGTCATCCTTGGAAAACCTAAAAAAAATTGTAAATTTTATAAAAGAAATTTAAATCTATGAGGTTGAAGAATAGTGTCTAATAAATTTAAGAAAAACTCAGAGAGAGAGAGAGAGAGATAGAAAGATGGGATGATGTATCAGTGGAGTACTATTATGTCCTTTTTACTTTGATATTATAAATTATTATCTTAAATGATCAAGTGGATAATTTCATAATATTCTATATGCCACATCTTTGAGATAGTTCTTATGATAATATTTTTTTAAATAAAACATAGTTATTCTTTGAAGATCATCTTCTTTTATGTATCTCAATCAATGATGTATATTAAATTCACAATATTTTCGTTTATATTCCACATCTTCTCTCTATTATGTCATGCATACTCATTAAATGGAAACTAAAAAATTTATCTATTTAAAATACTATTTGTTTTACATTAAAAGCTAGAGATAAAGCATACAATAAATCAAACTAAGAAGATATATAATGATGAGTCCTCCTTTAGCTAATGAGTTCTAATCATATAAAGTAGAGTGTGCCAAATTTTCATTAAATTTAATAAATGCAAGTAGCTGTTTATGGTACCTCTTCTAGGTAATCCATACAAATTATCTCTACACAATAATTTGTTGCAAAAAAAAAAAAAAGTTTCATGAAAGCATGTCAATCGAATACAAAATAGTTAATTTAAATTATTTTATTTAATATTGAATTAATCAAAAATATTGTTGTAAATACGTGGGAGCCATTTATGAAATTTAAAAAATATATATTTTCAAGTTAAGGTATTAGGTGATAAATGTTGTTTTCATTATAGCTTGTATTATCATTTCATTTAATAGATCTATTGCTAAATAATTTAGTTAGAGATTTTTTATCGAGATTGTAGAGTGGTAATAAATAATTCATTTATAGATACTAATTAATTAAAAATACTATTTGGGATCACTTTTATTTTTTATTTAAATTTTTAATCTAATTTATTTATATTTTATTTGAAAAAAATTATATCTTGTATATTACATGTATACTTTTGTTATTGAATATTAAATTGATTTATATGAAGATGATAGAAACCGCTAGCAAAATAATGGTAGTAGTCATGAGCTAATAAGTGACAATAATAATGGTGGTCAACAATCAATGATGGTCATAGATCATAATCAGTGATGCTATGACAATCAACGATGACGATAGCTATTTTTAAAAGCTCAATAAATTTTTTAATCGGTAAAAATAAAAGTCAAAATGATTCCAAACAGAACATAGAGTTTTGTTATTTGAGAAAAAATTAATAATGAATTATGAGATTTTCTCATGACTTTTATAATGTACCGGTACTAAATATTCAAATGCTGCACCATTAACTTATTAAATATTTTATTAGACTTGAATAATTAATAATAACATAATTAGTGGCATCATAATACATAATTCAATTATAATTGTTGACCTATTAATAGACTAATCTATAGCCAAGGAGACCCTAAGCTTAGACATAGATAGGTGAATACAAAAAGCTTCTTACCTAACAATAAAGAGTCAGAGCAAAAAGAAAAGTTGATCCACTACAAGGATCATGATGAAAACCTCACATTAAATTATCTACTAAAATTTTAAACACTTTAATATATTGTAATTTTATTTTGTGAAATTATGTGTTGTGTTTCAATATTATGAACATATATGAAAAAAAATAAAAAATTATAATCTCATTGAAGTTAAAGTTTTCAAAATCAAGAGAGAATATTATGAATTATAGAAAGTAGTTAATTCCTTGAAATCAAGTAATTATTATATTTTTCTTTCCATACTGATCTACTTTTTTGGGGTGAAGGGGGATATAAATCCTTTAACTTAAAATAAGGATTTTAAGTTAATGGTTGATGTTTTAACTTGATTATCCTTTAACTTTCTTTATTAGTATTATGATTTATATTAGACCTTCATATTTTATAATATGTGAATACAATAATGGTTGATGTTTCATAGAGAAAAAAATTATAATTTCTTAAGAAAGTGGGTGCTTGATGATCATTCACATCTAGAGGAGAAGCTGAACAACCATTTAACAAACAAACAAAAATTAAAATATAAAAGTAGATATTATGATGACAATGCGTATAATTATAAATCGGAACACACAAAAAGGACGCTCACAAGAGAATAATGATATTTTATTATAAATTTGTCTAAGGAAATTATTTAAATGATGTAAAATATAATATATTATGAAACTATTCACTTAACTACTAAGGATGATATTTCAAAGTATTTGGCAAACCAAAAAAAGTTTAAGACTAAATAATATTATCCATCTAGAAATATCTTGTACCAACAAATTCCCAAATCCTGCCTCTCTCCTCTCTCTTGATGCTCCTAAATTATTAATTAAAGATTATGTTCATAAATTCAAATAAATGTAAACTGACATGAACCAAATATATAAAGACACTAAAATTAGAAAAGGATAAATGGATTGTTGAATGAAGGAAATGTTGTCACATATAAAAATATATAAATTTTATGAAGAACTCAAGATATTCATCGATGAATTACATCAAGATATCCAAAATATGAGATATTTATAAAATAATAATAATAATTATTATTATAATAATAATAATAATAATAATACAAAATGCATTAAAATTCAATATTCATTGCTTGCGAAAATTTCATTATCTTATATGTAGGATGAAGTGGCACTCATTTTTTCTCTTCTGTCATGCACATGGCAACTGCAATGAATCAAAACTTTTATCGGATGCTTAAAACAAAAGTGCAACAGAGATACATAATTCTTCTTGTTTATTTTAATAAAAGTATCTCATCATACCTTTCTATAGTCTAATGTTATTAACAAATAATTATCTTAATAATAATTAATTATGAATAATAAAGAAGATAATATAGATTAATCAACTATTTTATGTAATTATATGATATGATACTACTAAATATGTTTTCAATAATTATTCAATAGTACTAAAGTAATTAATAAATAAATTAATTTTTATGATATTTGAGCAAATTTAATCTCAAATTCACACAAAACACTTGTTCAAATCTTAAATTCCATAAATGATTATTAAATTTCTCAACTAACAAAGCTTTAGGTCCTGTTTTCCATCATTTTGATTTTTTTTTCTTTTATTTGTTAAAATATATTTATTTAGTGTAAGGTTCATATATTATTTATTTTATTAAAATAAATCAATTTGATATAAAAATAAAAAATAATTATATTGAGTATTTAAAAAATAATTATGATAATCATTAGTTGTCAGTGTCAATCATCTTTCAATATCATCCTTCTATTATTGAACATTAGACACCAATATCATTACTACTATTAATACCTCATCAATTATTGTTGATCGTCTTCATTAAGCATAAATTAAATTATTTAATATTTAATAAAAATAAAAATATACTTCAAGATATCAAAATAATTTATTTCAAATCCAAATATTTAATAAATAATAATAATAATTTTAAAAATAAAAAATAAAAGTGATCTCAAAGTAGACTTTTAGTTAATTTGTATGTATAAATTAATGATTTTATTTATTTAATTATAAGACACCCCTTTCTTCTTCCTTATCTCTTGCCAGCAAATCTAAAGTTTTTTTCACGTGATAATTTTTTGTGAGAAATTCTTTAAACAGCTCACCATCTTCGTCGGTGAGTCCATCTCTAAGAAGCTCTGGGATGCTAAACACGGCGGCAATGACTCCATGCTGGCCGGAAAGCGCCGTCCGGCCCCGTTCTTTGATATGTTTGAGTCCAAGCCATATTGAAATCAGCAATAAATCAGGTGAACTCAGCATTACTTCTCATAAGTTCTTCCAAGAAACTTGGCATCACCGTCATCATTGTTCCGTCAGCCTCCCGAAGTTGGCTATCCTCTTCAGGTTCCAAGCCGTCGGGGATCGCCACAAAATGAATTCCGTCGATGAACTTAGCCTCGCCAGGCGCCTTCATAGCGAAAATGCGTTGGTGATTGAACTGCATGTTGATGAAAGTTATGCAAAAGCCACGTTCTATGGAGAAAATATTACGTCTGGACGTAATTTTACGTGCGGGCTCCAATCATAGTGTTACACATATCCAATATTTTAATATTGCATTTTTCACTAATTGGGCCGGCATTGAAGACGCCGTTACGCTACCGGGCGACCACCGTCCGTTCAAACAGTGGGAGGAAACGCTGGAATCTTGGGAAAGATATATATATATATATATATATATATATATATATATATATATATATAAGGCATAATATGTTTTTTTTTCAAGCAAACCGAACTCAGAGAGAGAAACAGAAAATCTCATTTCATTTTTTGGCAAGAACGATGAAGATGGAGAATGAATTTGGAAGTTATGACCTTGATAATATTACGACCAATTTAGCAGATGATGTATTAAATAAAAATACATCGGTAAATTTCCTGAACCGTTGCATATGCACAATTTATTTACAGTTTATTACTGATATTTTTTGAAATTCTTTTATTTAATATATATTTCCAACACTGTTTGGAGTTCTTTACAAGAGTACTTTGATTGTTTTAGAAACTATTTTGCATGTATACTCTCTATACTCTCATGAGAGTACTAACCAATTTTATATTATTTTTTCATGATTTTCTGGCCTGTTTGAAGAAAATATGTTCATCACATTCCATTAGAAACAACTTGGAGGCAATTTGGTTGATTTTAAGGGGAGATTTGCATCGGTACTCTCTGTAATCTCATGAGAGTACAGAGCATTTTCTCATTTTATTCCACTTTCTTTGATCTGTTTGGTAAAAATATGTTCATTACATTCCATTTGAAGTAATTTCGAGGCTGATTGATTGATTTTTAGGTGAGATTTGCATCTATACTCTCTGTGAGTACAGCATTTTCTCTTTTTTTCAGTTTTCTTGGCCTATTAGAGGAAATATATTCATTACATTTAATTAGAAGCAATTTGGAGGCTGTTTGGTTAGTTTTTAGGAGATTTTTACATCTCTCTCTATACTCTCATGAAAGTGAGCATTTTTCTCATTTATTTAGTTTCTTTGGCTGTTTGGAGGAAATATATTCATTACATTCCATTAGAAGCAATTTGGAGACTATTCGGTTGATTTTTAGGTGGGATTTAGCAGTACTCGTGAGAGTACATAGTATTTTCTCATTTTATTCCACTTTGGCTGTTTGGTGAGAATATGTTCATTACATTATTTGAAGTAATTTGGAGGCATGTTAATTTTTAGGGGAGTTTTGCATCTGTACTCTCTATACTCTCATGAGAGTACAGAGCATCTTTCTCATTTTCTTCTAGTTTCTTTGGCCTATTTGGTGAGAATATGTTCATTATATTCCATTAGAAGTAATTTGGAGGCTGTTTTATAAATTTTTAGAAGATTTTTGCATCTGTACTCTATGTACTCTCATGAGAGTACAAACATTTTTCTCATTTATTTCCAGTTTCTTTGGCCAGTTTGGAGGAATTATGTTCATTACATTCCATTAGAAGCAATTTGGAGGTTGTTTGGTTAGTTTTTAGGGGATTTTTATATCTGTACTCTCATAAGAGTATAGAGCATTTTTCTCATTTATTTTTAATTTCTTTGGCCTGTTTAGAGAAAATATGTTCATTACATTCCATTTGAAGAAGTTTGAATCTTGATTTTTTTTTTTTTTGCATGTGTACTCTCTATATTCTCAGAGTATACTCCATTTTATCAATTTCTTTTAGATTTTAAATTCTATTTGTGGAGAATATATTTAATAGATTCCATTAGAAGCAATTTGGAGGCTGATTGATTGATTTTTAGGAGATTTTTGTATATGTACTCTCATGAGAGCATAGCATAGCATTTCTCATTTATTTCTAGTTTCTTTAGCCTGTTTTGAGGAAATATGTTCATTATAATCCATTAGAAGTAATTTGGAGGCTGATTGGTTAGTTTTTAAGGGGGATTAACATCTGTAATCTTTGTACTCTCATGAGAGTATAGAGCATTTTCTCATTTTATTCCACTTTCTTTGGCCTATTTGGTGAGAATATGTTCATTATATTTCATTTGAAGTAATTTGGAGGCTGATTGGTTAGTTTTTAGAGTTTTATATCTCTCTATACTCATGAGAGTACATAGCATTTTTCTCATTTTTTTCTAGTTTCTTTGGCCTGTTTGGTGAGAATATATTCATTATATTTCATTAAAAGTAATTTGGAGGCTATTTGGTTAATTTTTAGGAGATTTTTGCAACTGTACTCTATGTACTCTCATGAGAGTACAAAATATTTTTCTCATTTATTTCTAGTTTCTTTGGCCTGTTTGGAGGAATTATGTTTATTACATTCCATTAGAAGTAATTTGGAGGCTGTTTGATTAATTTTTTGGCAATTTTTGGTACAAAGTATTTTTCTCATTTATTTTTAGTTCTTTGGCCTGTTTGGAGGAAATATAATCATTACATTCCATTAAAAGCAATTTGGAGAATGTTTGGTTGGTTTTTAGGAGATTTTTGCATCTGTACTCTCTGTACTCTCATGAGAGTATAGAGCATTTTTCTCATTTATTTCCAATTTCTTTGGCCTGTTTGGAGGAAATATGTTCATTACATTCCATTAGAAGTAATTTGGAGGCTGTTTGGTTGGTTTTTAAGAGATTTTTGCATCTAGACTCTCTTTACTCTCATGAAAGTACAGAGCATTTTTCTCATTTATTTCCAGTTTCTTTGGCCTATTTGGAGGAATTATGTTCATTACATTCCATTTAAAGCAATTTGGAGGATGATTGGCTAGTTTTTAGGAGAGTTTTGCATCTGTACTCTCTATACTCTCATGAGAGTATAGAATATTTTCTCATTTTTTTCCACTTTGTTTAGCTTGTTCGGAGAGAATATGTTTACTACATTCCATTAGAAATAATTTAGAGATTGTTTGGTTGATTTTAGGGTGTTTTGCATACTCTCTCTCTCATGAGTATAGAGCATTTTGCTCATTTATTTCAGTTTTTTTGGCCTGTTTGGAGGAATTAAATTCATTACATACCATTAGAAGTAATTTGGAGGCTATTTGGTTAGTTTTGGAGGCAGTTTGGCATGTATACTCTCTAGGCCTCCATTGTGCTGATAATATTCTTATTAATTGACTTTTCATTTTGAAGTTTACAATGTAAGGATAACTTAGATGCGAACTACCACCGTTAGGTGTTGATAATATTGCGGCTCTTTCTTGATGAAGTCATTGATATTTTAAGGAGGCTTCATTTGCATCAATTTACTAGGCGCATGGAATTGACAAGACTCTCTCCATTCCATTGGAAGTAATTTGGAGGATTTTAGTTGGTTTTGGAGGCAGTTTGGCATTTGTACTCTCTATACTCTCATGAGAGTACATAGCATTTTCTCATTTTTTTCCACTTTGTTTGGCCTGTTTGGAGAAAATATATTCATTACATTCCATTTAAAGTAATTTGGAGGCTGATTTGATAGTTCTAGAGGCAATTTGGCATGTGTACTCTCTGTACTCTTATGAGAGTATAGACTATTTTCATATTTATTTCACTTTCTTTGGCCTGTTTGGAGGAAATATGATCATTACATTCCATTTGAAGCAAATTTCTGTTGATTGGTTTAGTTTTAGGAGAGATTTGCATCTGTACTCTCTATACTCTCATGAGACTACTAGCATTTTTCTTTATTTCTAGTTTCTTTGACATGTTTGGAGGAATTATGTTCATTCCATTAAGTAATTTGTTTGGTTGGTTTTGGAGGTCGTTTGGCATGTATACTCTATGGGCCTCCATTGTGCTGATAATGTTCTTATTAATTGACTTTTCATTTTGAATTTTACAATGTTTAGGAAAAGGATAACTTCAAGATCAGCTACCCGTTCTGGTGTTCGATATTGCACTCTTTACTGATGAAGTCATTGACATTTTAAGGAGGCTTCATTTGCATCAATTTACTAGACTGCATGGAATTCAGCAAGACTCTGTACATTCCATTGGAAGCAATTTGGAGGATTTTTAGTTGGTTTTGGAGGCAATTTGGCATTTGTACTCTTTATACTCTCATGAGAGTACAAAACATTTTATTTTTTTCTCTTTGTTTAGCCTGTTTGGAGAAAATATGTTCATTACATTCCATTTTAAATAATTTGGAGGCTGATTTGATAGTTTTGGGGGCAGTTTGGCATGTGTACTCACTATTTTTACATTTATTTCACTTTCTTTGGCCTGTTTGGAGGAAATATGATCATTACATTCCATTTGAAGCAATTTCCACTGATTGGTTTAGTTTTAGGGGAGATTTGCATCTGTACTCTCTATACTCTCATGAGACTACAAAGTATTTTTCTCATTTATTTCTAATTTCTTTGACCTGTTTGGAGGAATTATGTTCATTATATTTCATTAGTAGCAATTTGGAGGTTGTTTGGTTGGTTTTGGAGGCAGTTTGGCATGTGTACTCTATGGGCCTCCATTGTGCTGATAATGTTCTTATTAATTGACTTTTCATTTTTGAAGTTTACAATGTTTGGGAAAATGATAACTTCGAGATGCAGGCCTACCACCGTTAGAGCGGTGTTCGATAATATTGCACTCTTTTGATGAAGTCCTTGATATTTTAAGGAGGCTTCATTTGCATCAATTTACTAGGCACATTCAACAAGACTCTCTATACATTCCATTGGAAGCAATTCAGAGGCTATTTGGTTGATTTTAGAGACAGTTTGGCATCTGTACTCTCTGTACTCTCATGAGTGTACAGAGCATTATCACTTTTTTTCCGCTTTGTTTGGTCTGTTTGGAGGAAATATATTCATTACATTCCATTTGAAGCAATTTGGAGGCAGATTTGTTAGTTTTGGAGGCAGTTTGAAATGTGTACTCTTTATACTCTCATGAGAGTATAGATTATTTTCTCATTTATTTTTCACTTTCTTTGACATGTTTCGAGGAAATATGATCATTACATTCCATTGAAGTAATTTCTACGCTGATTGGTTTATTTTTAGGAGAGATTTGCATCTGTACTCTCTATACTCTCATGAGAGTACAGACTAATTTCTCATATTTTTTCACTTTCTTTGGCCTGTTTGGTGAGAATATGTTCATTACATCCCATTTGAAGTAATTTGGAGGCTGATTGGTTAGTTTTTTGGATAGTTTTGCATCTATACTCTCTGTACTGAGAGTACAGAGCATTTTTCTCATTTTTTTAGCTTCTTTGGCATATTTGGAGGAAATATGTCCATTGCATTCCATTAGAAGCAATTTGGAGGCTATTTGGTTAGTTTTTAGGCAATTTTTGCATCATTACAGAGCATTTTTCTCATTTATTTCCAGTTTTTTTTTTTGGCTTGGAGGAAATATATCATTCCATTACATTAAAATTTAGAGGATTGGTTGGTTTTAAGGATTTTTCTATTTGTACTCTACTCGATGGAATCTGAGCATTTTCTCGTTTAATTAGTTTCTTTATTTTGCTTAGAAATATATTCATTATATTAGAAGTAATTTGGAATTTGTTTGGTTGTTTTAAAGAGATTTTTTGCTCAGCTCATTACTCTCATGAGAGTACATAACATTTTTTCTCATTTATTTCTTTGGCCTGTTTGGAGGAATTATGTTCATTACATTCCATTTGAAGCACTTTTGGAGGCTGATTGGTTAGTTTTTAGGGAAGTTTTATATATATACTCTCTGTACTCTCATGAGAGTATAGAGAATTTTCTCCTTTTTCCCACTTTGTTTGGCTGTGAGAGATTATGTTCATTACATTCCATTAGAAGTAATTTGGAGGTCGTTTGGTTAGTTTTATGAGAGTTTTCAGATTCTCTCTGTACTCTCATGAGAGTACATAGCATTTTTCTTTTATTTATTTCTTTGGCCTATTTGGAGGAATTATGTTCATTACATTCCATTAGAAGTAATTTGGAGTTTTGGTTGATTTTGGAGGCTATTCGACATGTGTACTCTATGGGCCTCCATTGTGCTGATAATGGTCTTATTAATTGACTTTTTTATTTTGAAGTTTATAATGTCTGAAAAAATGATAACTTTGAGATGCAGGTCTACCACCGTTAGATCTGTGTTCCATAATATTTCAGCACTCTTTTCTGATGAAGTCATTGACATTTTAAGGAGGCTTCATTCGCATCAATTTAACATGGATGGAATAAGATTCTCTGTACATTCTATTGGAAGCAATTTGGAGACTTTTTGGTTGATTTTGGAAGTAGTTTGACATATGTACTCATGAGAGTACAGAGCATTTTCTCATTTTTTTTCACTTTATTTAGTCTGCTTGGAGGAAATATGTTCATTACATTTCATTTGAAATAATTTAGAGACTGATTTGTTGGTTTTGGAGGTAGTTTGGCATATGTACTCTCTGTACTCTTATGAGAGTACAAACTATTTTCTCATTTTTTTTCCACTTTCTTTGGTCTGTTTGGAGGAAATATGATCATTACATTTCATTTGAAGCAATTTCAGGGGATATTTGTATCTGTACTCTCTTTACTCTCATGAGAGTACAGAGCATTTTTTTTCATTTATTTCCAGTTTCTTTGACCTATTTGGAGGAATTATGTTCATTACATTCCATTAGAAGAAACTTGGAGGCTGTTTAGTTAGTTTTGGAGGCAGTTTGGCATGTATACTCTATGGGCCTCCATTGTGCTGATAATATTTTTATTAATTGACTTTTTATTTTTGAAGTTTACAATGTCTAGGAAAAGGATAACTTTGTGATGCAGGCCTACCACCGTTAGAGCGGTGTCCGATAATATTGCAGCACTTTTTACTGATGAAGTCATTGATATTTTAAGGAGGCTTTATTTGCATCAATTTACTAGGCTGAATGAAATTCAGCAAGACTCTCTGTACATTCCGTTGGAACCAATTCAGAGGCTGTTTGGTTGGTTTTGGAGACAGTTTGGCATCTATACTCTCATGAGAGTACATATCATTTTCTCATTTTTTTCTGCTTTGTTTGGCTTGTTTGGAGGAAATATGTTCATTACATTCCATTTGAAGCAATTTGGAGACTGATTTGTTAATTTTGGAGGCTTATGTGTACTCTCTCCTCATGAGAGTATATACTATTTTCTCTTTTTTTCTACTTTCTTTGGCTGTTAGAGAAATATGATTATTACATTCCATTGAAGTAATTTCTACTGATTGATTTATTTTGGGGAGATTTGCACTCTTTATACTCTCATGAGAGTCCAGACTAATTTCTCATATTTTCTCACTTTCTTTAGCCTGTTTGGTGAGAATATGTTCATTACATTCTATTTGAAGCAATTTCTAGGCTGTTTGGTTAGTTTTTAGGAAAGTTTTGTATTTGTAATCTTTGTACTCTCATGAGAGTACAAAGCATTTTTCTTATTTATTTCCAATTTCTTTGGCCTATTTAGAGGAAATATATTCATTACATTCCATTTGAAGCAATTTGGAGGCTGTTTGGTTAGTTTTTATGGGAGTTTTGTATCTGTACTCTCTGTATTCTCATGAAAGTACAGAGTATTTTTCTCATTTATTTCTAGTTTCTATGGCCTGTTGGGTAGAATTATGTTCATTACATTTCATTAGCAGAGGTTTGGTTAGTATTTGGAGTTGTGTTGTCAGCTCTCTGTACTCTCATGAGATTACAGACAATTTTTCTTATTCTTTTCTGTTTCTTTGGCCTGTTTGGTGGAAATATATTCATTATAATCCATTTGAAGCAATTTGGAGGCTGATTGATTAGTTTTTATGGGAGTTTTGTATCTGTACTATTTATACTCTCATGAGAGTACAGAGCATTTTCTCATTTTTTTTTCCAGTTTTTTTGTCCTATTTGGAGAGAATATGCTCATTACATTTCATTAGAAGTAATTTGGAGGCTGATTAGTTAGTTTTTAGGGGGGATTTGCATATGCACTCTCTGTACTCTCATGAGAGTACATAGCATTTTGCTCAATTTTTTCTACTTTATTTGGCCTATTTGGAGGAAATATGCTGATTACATTCCATTGGAAGTAATTTGGAGGCTAATTGGTTGGTTTTGTAGGTGAGATTTGCATCTGGCCTCTCTGTACTCTCATGATAGTATCGAGCAGTTTGCTTATTTTTTTCCCACTTTCATTGGCCTGTTTGGTGGGAATATGTTTATTTGTGGAGCTATTTTGCATGTGCCATATTTGTGTTTGTGCAGGTGAATGCGGTAAATGAACAGTGCAATGATAAAGTCGTGATGTCTAATGACCCAAATGTGGGGAAACTCCATGGCACCACTGTTCAAAATGAAATGGAGGCGTATGCACTGTACTATGACTATGCACATCAAACTGGGTTCAGTGTTAGGAAGGATCATACTAGTTATTGGCCAAACTCCAAGAAATTAAAATTAAAGGATTTCTTATGTGCAAAAGCAGGTCAGAAGAAATCCGCCAGTCTAAACTACTCAGTAAAATTCTAGAAAACACATACAAGGAGTGGTTGTCCGGCCATGATTAGATTTTCTGTTGATTTAGATGGGAACTTGAAGGTTTAAAAATATATAGAAAGTCATAATCATTCATTGGCAAAGCCTGGTGGCCACCATCTTCTCAAATCATACAGAAGCATTAGCGATGAGAAGGTAGTTGTGTTGAAGATAATGACAGAGACTGGAATTAAAGCAACTGATGCATTCAGCTATCTAAGTGAGAAAGTTGGCAGCGTGGAGAATATTTGTTTCACAAAAAAAGATGTTTTTAATTTCATCCAGAAAGAGAGCAGATCGAGGATTGCGAATTGTGAGAGTAATGCATTAATATAGTTGTTCAAGGAAAGGCAAGAAGAGAACGGGATATTTGCATGGGATGTACAAGTTGATGAGTCAGATTGCTTTGTATGTTTTTTTTTGGAGCAATGGCATGCCAAGGATAGAATATGATTATTTTGGAGATGTCATAATTTTTGATATAAGCTATCGACTCAATAAATATAATCTTGTTTGTGCCCCTTTTATTGGAGTGAATCATCACTGGCAAAATATCTTATTCAGAGTAGCCTTTCTATCAGAAGAGATAATTAAGTCATTCACATGGTTATTCCAGATATTTCTACGATTAATGAGTGAAAGACATCATATAATAATATTCACTGATCAAGATCAGGCTATGGCACGAGCTATCAAAATTGTATTACCACATACTCATCATAGGTTGTGCCAATGTCATATTTCGAAGAAAGCTTCCAAGGTTCATTGCTTTAATAGTAATAAGAGAGTACAAGGGCTATTCTATACATGCATGAGTAAGTGTGACTCACAAGAAGAGTTTGAGGAAGCTTGGTCTACCATGCTAGATGAAGGTAATTTGCATGATCATGTTTGGTTGTCTAAGTTTTATAAAATTAGATACAAGTAGTCCACTGCATTCTACAAAGACTCATTCTCAGATAGGAATCTTGTCAACACAACATAGTGAATCCACGAATAATGTATGCCACGGAATCTCAAAACCAACAAGTTCAATCATAGATAGTTTCTTGGGATTGGAGAAGGTTATGGAAACATGGCACCGGAATGAGCATAATGAAGATTTCAAGTGTAGCCAGTCAGCAATTATTCTTGTTATTAAGACTAGTCCAATTTTGAAATAAGCTACTATGTTATACACAAGAAAGCTTTACACAAAAGTTTGAGGAAGAATTTTTGCATGGAGTTGGAGGACTATCAGCAACTGTGTCAAATGACAATCCCATGGAGTATTTGGTGAGAAACCTAGAGAATAAATATACTTCTAAAACATGGATTGTCTATTTCGACAAGATAACTCTAACTGTAACTTGTACTTGTAAAAAATTTGAAATGATGGGATTGCTTTGTGCCCACTGTATCTGAGTTCTTAGTCAGGAAGATGTTGTGAGCATTCTGGATAAGTATCTTCTCATGCGATGATCTACCAGAGTAAAGAGGGATATCTATGTTGATAGTGCTTACAGAAACTTAAAAGATGTGCAAGACACAAATGGAAATGTAACTGAAATTATTTTTTGAAACCACATCAGTAGATATACATATCAAATAAGAACAAGGGCATAGGGTAATAAGATAGTGAGTATATGCTTGGATCCTTGAAAAAACTATCTGATAATATCGACTCTATATTATGTGGGAATTCTCTCCGACAGTAAGAAGAAGAAGTCAACCACAACAAACAAAGGAAATGACATTTTAAAGGATCCGGTTAAGCAACATCCAAAGGGTGTTTCCAATGCAAGGGATATTGGGAGAGAACTAATAAAGCCAAGAGTAATTTTCTATTTGGCTCTTACTTTATAGTGTTTTAGATATTTCTTTTAAACTTCAAACCATCCTATTTTTATTGTTATAGAAACCAAAGTACAGTCTGGGAGTGGTGGAGAACGTGTTGCGTCACCCATTGCAACCCCTTTCTCTGTTATGCTAGAGTGCTTTTCAGAGGTACTCATGAAAAACCCGATAGTGATGCTGTAACATATCATCAACTAATACGATGTCCAACTATAAGAATTTAACTCAAGCTCAATAATCAATCAGTCAGTTGAAGGGTACACTAAGTTGATGATGGATATCATTACAGGGAAACATTTTAATGCATGATATCATCTAGTTATGTGGTCTTCGACTATACACACTACAATGTTGATTACAATCTTAATTATGTCATTACAATCACTTTTGTAAGACTATAAAGATTCCTTGCTGACTTTCTTTTACTTAACAGGCACACTAGTAGTCACATCTAGGGGATTCTGTGAGGAAGACTACGCTAGAGTTGCTGAATTTTTTGGAATTATCTCAAAGCCAACGCTGATATAGTAGGTACTACTAAGCTCTGAACTAATGGTCCAATTTTCTTTTAATAAACTTTGAAAAGATTAATTTATTATTGAGTCATTTTATTGATAATTGCTCCTTAACTAAGCTAGAAGCAAGCTTAAGGACTATATAATAACCATTCAACCAAAGTCCAATCAAAGATTTCTAAGCTTCCACATGAGGTTGAGGAATATGCAGAACAATCCCCAATAATATGGTTGGAGAAAGAGACGTCGAAATATAACCACTGATGCAGAGTTGATAAACAACACATACGGTAGTACGAAATATAATTTATTATAAGAGTATAACTACCGGCCAGTCCTCTCTCGCTAACTCCACTTTAATGTGAATTTCATTTTTTTAGCTGATTGGACTAACCGTAAGATCGGTTCATTATGATTAATACTCTTTCAAATTTTAAATTCCTCCAATCAAATCGCACCATTGGTTGACTACTACCTATATGATTTGACATAATTAAGTGTTGGTTGGCAATGTTGTTTTATGATGATTTGTTTTTTTTCCTTAATAAATTAACCACCTGTGAATTTCTTGTCATTTTTATCGCCACATGCATTGTCCTTTCCAAACATATTTATTCTCATATTTTTGGTATCATCCAAATATTTTAACTTTGTAGTCAAGCATGAAATTTATTCTGGTTATAATAAAACTCAACCTTTCATTTCATTTATAAAGTATTAGCAATCTTTTCTTTTTTCTAATATACTACTAGATACCTGCTAGCTAAGTAATTTATGAACCATAAGCAACAAATCCATTTTTTAATACAATTAATGCTTTAATTTTCAGTTATCATTGCATTACCTTTAGCCCATATTGGATTGTCATATCAGTTAGTTATTGACACTCTAACATTCAAATGCTGCATATTTCCATTTAGATTAGTTTCATCTTTTCTGATATTGGATGTATAGTACTGGTTTTGTATAACAAGAACTTCTCTTATGATGAAAGATACTGTGCATCTAATATGTTAAGTAGTTGTTACTTCAATTCTTAATAATTCATTTGGAGGTTTACTGCATTTAATTCTTCATTTTTTTTAAGAGGTGAAATCAGTAGTTTTATGCTTCTAATAAGAAACTTTTTTTTTGTTCTTTTTCCTCATGGAGATGGTGCCTCTTTCTCTTTATATTTTATTCCTACTTGGTCCAGATGTCTCTTTCATGTTGGTGGGACTTGGGGTGGAAATAAGTACAGTCGAGCTTGAGCCATGCCTAATTCAAGTTATGGTTTTCTTAGCTTCAATACACACCTATACAAACAATCAAAGATACTCAAATTCATTTATTATATGACTTAAACATGGGATCGAGCTCGATAAGCTGAGTGTTCAGCTGGATGCGAGGCAAGTTAGTGTTGGCTAAGCTCACTACTGGGCTTAATTCTTACAAATTCCTTGAGTTTTTAACTCCTAAACTATTACGAATTTTCTCGTAATGACCGTAGAGCTGCCATATTCCTTAGCTAACTCTTATTATTAGTATTTAATGCCACATTATACATCCCTATTAGAAATGGTAATGATAATTCATATGGGATAATAGTGAATGCTTTTCCAATTCGAGATCTAGAGAAGCTTTGTGTCAAAAAAAATCAATTGTAGATAGGTCTCACTTAATATAGTTTAACATATACTCTATTAAGTACTCTATATTTTATTAAATGATTTTCAATTGAAGGCATTAAAAAAATTTGATAAGCCTATGTGCTCTTATCAATAAGATTTGTAGAACTTCCAAAAAATTGCCAGTATTGTAGCTTTGATGTTTCTTGCTATGGTGGTCTATCAGATATTCTTTCAAATGATCATCTTTAAGCAAATTCTCAAACTGATATTTGAGAACTTTAAGTTCTCGGTATTGTAGCTATGATCGTTGTGATATATATAAAACTTTTATCATTTCTCAATTTCATTCAAGGGCAGACCTAGCCTTAGTTGATGGTGGGCAAATGCCCACCCCCAAATTTTTTTCCTCTTTAAAAAATTAGCTTTTTTTATGTTCTTCCGACTCTTAATTTATATGTTATGCATTCAACCACTCTCACAAAAAAATAAATTTAACTCATTATTTTGAAATAACTAATTACTCAATTAATATATAATACATAAGTTTATTAATCTTACCCACTTATATTTTCTCTTTTTACTAATTATTTACATATTTTTTTAAAATTATTAATTTAATAAATTCTATATTTTCAGATATTATATTATTTACAAAACTTTCTCATCTTAAAATAATGAATTAGTTCTGCCGAGCATACTCAAATTTTATATTTCTAATGAAGACGTTGCTAAACTGAAATTTTGATAGTTTATTGGTCTAATTTATGAATCATATAATTCAATAGAAAGTAGATTTTAAGAATCACGATTTTGACAATAATGAGACAAAATTAAAACATTTAAAAAATATTCATAGAAATGAATTTAGCCCATTTAATGTAAATTTCAACTTGAGTTTTTAAGTTGATCTTTTTTTAAAGTATGTCGGAAAGGTGAGAAAGTCGATTAGAATTTGGCCAATCAAATCTAAGTTGATCAACTCAATAATGCTCAGCATTGTAAGGTCTATATATCTGTGACCATTAGTAAATGGTCAACCCTTTTATATGATTGTTAATATGATTGAGCAAAGCTGATTAGATATGTTTACAATGAGCCATAAGGTATTTGTTAACAAAATTGAATTAAAATACAGTTTAAAATTAGGCATTATATCATGTAATTTCGAATTTAAAATTTACTATATTTGGAATGTAAAAATTAAAGTATCCTATTACGAAAATATTTAAGAAATCAATAACATGTACCTTACATATGTGTTCTGAATATGATAAGAATGAAAAAATTATAGAGTAAATGACTAATAAGGTATTTAATTTTTTTTAGAATGATAATTAAAATTATCTTCAACAATTAATTCTAGTTAAACATATATTTTAAGCTATTTTTAATTTGTTCAATAGAGAATACAACGAGTACAGAGAGAACACCTACAGGACAACATGTTTAATTTATATTTTACGTTATATTACAGCTGCAGAGAAATATATTTTAAGTAATATTACAAAAATGTTTAATTTAGCATGAAAATTAATTAAAATGAAAGAGGAAATTATCGACTATCGATAAAGACAAAGAGTACATTCTGTAGAACTGCTTGAAAGAGCTAATATTCAGGCTCCAAATAACTGGTAATGGAACCTGTTAAGCATATTATCTCCAAACAAGCAAAAAATCAGCAAAAAAATCAGGAAAACAAGTCTCAGTCTCGTGGAGAGTATGAGAGTACACCAGTAATGGAAACCACTTAACATATAAACTCCAAGCAGGCTAGAAAAAACTAAAAGGAATGAAATCACTGAGTTCATCAAAAGTAGACAAGATGTAAGTAAAATTAATCTTCTTTATTGATTTATTTAATTTGGGAGATACATGATAAAAGTTAAGCAAAGTAAGCATCTTGAGTGGCTAAGTACTCATTCATGGATACAACACTCCTCGCTAATGGTGGTGGAGCTTAGATGTGGTAGCTACAATGGTGGAAGAGAATATGTTGAACTCATGATGGTGGTGCTATGGAACTATCTAGCATGTGGTATATCACAGCCGGGCTTCAACCCTCCCCAAGTTGTCCTTCACAAGTGATAGACCTTCCATGGTGTTGGAGGTCTAAGCTGAGTCAGACACCTATAGAAAAAGTTTCTTGGTTTTAGAGATAATCTTTTAGAGGTATGGGATGAAGAGATATCACAACCTTCTTTTCTTTTAGAGGATGGATGTCTCACCAAATATTACTTTAGTGGATCCAAAAGGTTGTAACTAGGTATTCTTTGGGGATCACAATGGCTTCTAACTTGTAATTATGCTCTAGCTAATCGTTGGATGTAAAGCAATCCTTTAAGACATGTCCTAACATGCGATGATAGGGCTGTAGTTAGAATCATCACTCCTACCCACTTCCTCTGACTTTCTAGGCTCAGGTAGCTAAAGTTAGACTTTTTAAGAAGATTCTTGAAGATTTCCTGACTACCTCCCTCTTGAATGAATATGGCTTATTGAGTTTGTCAATGAGTAGGTGGATAGTAGCTACCTAGTAGTATAGGTACTTTCGTTGTGTAGGCTACTGAGGTAGCCTTTGCGGTGGCTGAGGGAGTGGAAGAGGAAGTGGAAGTGGAGATTGATGAGGTCTAGGCCTCTCATATTATGCTCTCGCTTGCTACTTCCCTTTATATAATGCAGCTACAACTCCTAACTTCTTCTCAAATACCTTCCAAGGCTTGGACTTGCATGATTCATTTGAGAAGAATAATTACTTGGCTTCCTCTTATAGATTGGCCACCTTGTTGATTAATTACTCAAATGTTTTAATGGTTAAGTCCTTAAGCATGAAAGCAACCAGGCCATGAATATTCATGAGAAGAATTTCAATGGCATGTTGTTCTTGCAACTGTGGTTCACATTTCATACTTATGTTTCACCACTTGAGAATATAATCAACAAGGGACTCATTGGATTTTTATTTTCTACAATAAAGCCTCCTATAATTACCCTCTATTGAGCTCCTATGAATCTCTTAATGAAAAGTCGCCTAACAACGTAAAAGACTTCTTGCCATTTATTAATCTAGAGCCTAGAAGTGTATATGTCTATTCTATTGCCTTTAAATACCTTGAAGGATGGTGGCATAAAACCCTTAGAGGAATTGCATTAAATTTAAATTCCTCTTTAAAATAGATGAGCTCCCTTAGGCCTATGCCAATGCTTCCTTCACTTGTTGTTCTACCATATCCGTGATATCCTTCTCATGAATGGAGGTGCTATCAGTTGTCTTCCTATGCATGCTACTGGTATCCACATCCATTGGAGTGGTGCTCTTTGGATGGTCTAGGATGTGTACCAACTGTGTCTATCAGCCTCCATAGGAATGGGTTTAGGGAAAAGTGTTTGATTCTATAATGCTAACACTATTGCTATCAACTCTACTCTCTTCATTCAATCAATTTGGTCATCCTTGAGTTTGATTTATTAGAGAAGGTGTTGAGTTGAGTATGATGCCTCACCTTCCTCAACTATAAGGCCTTGAGCTTCTTAGCTAGGATACTCTTTATGCAAGGACCCCTGAGTATCAACCATGTAGGCCTTTATTATATCATATAGAAGGTCATCCTCATCTGCATTGAAATATACCATGTCCTCCTCTTGATCAGAATGTTCATCTCCAACTATCTGACTCATCGTAGCATGATAGTCCTCTAATATCTTCTTTAAAGATGCCATCTACTCTACCCGGACTACTAAGATAAATGTTAGGTGATGACTCCTGTCGAACTATGCTCCAAAGTGGTGATACACTATATGTCTTGGATGGGAGAGGTACTAGCTATAACTGGTTCAATAATCACAGGAGCCAAC
Organism: Cymbidium sinense; assembly: GCA_021442155.1. NCBI lineage: Eukaryota > Viridiplantae > Streptophyta > Magnoliopsida > Asparagales > Orchidaceae > Cymbidium > Cymbidium sinense. The sequence goes on from CM038215.1 coordinate 194,780,877, forward strand.
TTAGAATTCTATTCTTCCTCCTTCTATGGTTGGGATGGTGGAGCAATTACGATACTCTTGGGCCACCATTCCTTCTTCTCCACTATTATTAAGGTGGAGCAGAGCTCGATCTTGCATCAACTAGCAAAGTGGATGGAGTTTGGCCCTTGGGACATAGTCATATCACCAAGGGGGATGACTTGTCTATAGATGCTATCTTGTATTACCTTAGTGGGAACCTCAGATGGTGAGGCATAAGCAGGCGATGGTGGTCGACAAGTGGAGCGGTGTGTGATGATGACACTAGCTACCTATCCATTGAAGGTCTCCTTCATGGTGGAACTAGTAAGGACTATTTGGTCCGAATGATCACTTCACGGATCGGAGTGGTCAATAAATGCCGAGGCCACATCACTCGGCAAACCTCCTCCTATCCTTTTTGCCCGCTTGGGCAGCAATCCTGACCTCTATTTGACTTTCTCTTCCAATCTGATCCATAACAATCTTAGGAATAACTTGTCTCAAATCATGCTGGTAGTGGACTCAGATAGTCCATGTGCTCTCCTAACTCGGTTGAGCATGGACCTAAAACATAATCTTGATGTCATGCACATAGAGACAATTTTTTTATATAATATTTTCAACACAGTGATGGATGTTTGGGGTAAAACTAAAAATAATGTGAAGGATAGGTTAAATTTAAAGGAATAATGCCAGAAAAGAGAGTTAAAATTAAGAGAGACTACAACTGGTAGAGTTCAAAAGCCTAACGGCAAATACTATCCCACATTAGAATAATAGAGAATAATACGTAAGTGGGTACATTCATTGAAGTTACCATATGTATACTTAACTAATTTGAGTAAATGTGTTGATTTGAGAATGTTAAAAATATTTGGAATGAAGAGCCATGTTTGTCGTATTTTTTGTAATGCTTACTTTAATTTGCATTTAGTACTTTACCAGAGCAAATACTAAATATTTTGATTGAACTTACTCTCTTCTTTAAGGAATTATCATAAGCTCAATTAAATGTAGAAGCTCTAAGATAACTAGAAGCTAACATTCCAGTCATTATTTGTAAGATCAAAAAGATATTCTCCCATATTTTGTTGACTTCATGGAGCACCAATCAATACATCTATCATATGAAACTAAAGTGAGAGGGCCAGTGTAGTTTTTCACTAGATATACCCTTTTGAGATGTAGTTATTTTTTATTAATAGTAATAGCAATTATCATTAAATTTAAGCCTGATTATTCCCGAAACCTCATACAGATTCTTGAAGAAAGTACACCCAAAGGCTTAATATGTGAAACTTACTTGACCCAAGAGACAACAAATTTTGCTCAAATTACTTTTAGCCACATGCACATAAGGATGATGTCGATGTTGTTGGAGCTTCATAGAATGTGTTATCCATTTTCCAACCTTCGTGAAAAGTATTAGGTAGTTGAACATCAAGATATATGAATGAAAAGGAGCTTAGGGAAGCTAATGTTCTTATAAACAATGATGAAGTGCCATCTTTTCTTGAGTAGCATCAATGCTACAATATCCCATTATAATTTTAATCAATCATTATATTCACCTAATCATGTTCACTTTATAATTGAGTCAAATTATTCATGAACTCATTAAACTTGGATGATGCAATCATTATCAATAAGAAGGTCAAAATGAATTTCCAACATAGTTTAGATTACATATAAGTAATTATCACTATGATCTTAATATATTTTCTAAATTAGAGTGGCATTATTTTATTTTTCTTAATATATTAGGTTCATGATTAGAGGAATAGAGTGGAGAATTAAGATCTTCACGACATAGGTTGGGGTCCAATGTGAATTATAAATATATGATAAATTTATAATGCCAATAGTTATATATTTCTGCATAAGTTCTTGGTCAAATGAAAAAAATTATATAACTTCCATTTACATTTGAGGAAATACGCATTTAGATGATGAGATAGATTATTATGAGGTTTTACAAGAAGTTGTTTAATTATAGTATCCTAGATTAAATGAGAAGAATAACATTATATTGTGATTAGTTTGATTCTATGTGTAATAGATGAATAAGGAAGCATAAGTCATATGGGATCACTAAAGTGAAGTTGACTAGAAAATATGCTAAGTATGATCCATTTATCCTTGCACATCAAGCCACACAAGTATATTACTTAAGATATCCAGAAAGAATAAGAGAGAAAATGTAATAAACAGTGGTAATTAAAGTAAAATACAGAGCAAGAGTGAAAGTTCAAAACATTATTAAACTTGCTCATCAAGAAGATAAAATGGCAGGTTTCGAACTTTCAGTTGATGATGTATAGCAAGTTGTAAGCTTGAGTAATATTAATATTGATTTTGAAGAAATTATTCAGTCAAAAGATGAAAGCAATGATGATGATGATGAACATGACACTAAATTCAACTTTTAGTAAATCATTGAAGTAGAAGACCTAACATAATAGGTACTTACACATTATTCTTTTTGTATATATGCATTAAAAGTAGTGATCTGGAGTTACATGTTGTCCTTTTTACATACTTTAATTATGCACTATCATTTTTACATATTATTTTTTGCATGGTAACCTTTCAGAAATTACAATTCACACACTATCATTTTTTTAGAAACTATACTTTCACCTCCATGTTATTACAATTTTTTGTTGTACTTGTTAAGTTCCTTACATAGCCTTATTTATATAGATCTAGATATTTTATTTTCTTTTACTTATAAATGGCATTATGTGGTGGTGATGATGCTCCATGATGAATAATTATGAGCACCTTCAAGTAGAAGAAGAAGGTTGTGTCCTAGTTCCTGTCAAGCTACCACCACAATTACTACAGACCTCCATTTTAATCTCACCATCTCGGACTTCTGGACAAACCAGTACACGTGTTTACCATTCTTTAGAGCCTGTTGTCACTACACCGTTCTATACATATCAAGCACACACAAGTCTTGGGAGCCCAGGTTTCATCATATTCTACCTGATCAGCTTAATATGCCCATTGAGCTAGTGACGACACACATTTTTATTGAGCTAGAGGGTGACACATAAGTTAATTTTTAAAGATTACTTATGGAATATTATGATGCTAATCTTAATTACAATTTATAGGTTTTTCATCTAGCGAAGCCATACATAAAATTAGGGACATAATAAGGAGCAAATACGATACTACATATGTTTTATGGAAGAAGGTCCTAATTGAGATTAGATGTATAGAATTCCTGATATTATAATAACTATTTTTGTATTTTTAATGTATTAGTTTATCTTATAACACTACTAATTATATTGAACTTATAAACATGATTAATTAATTTCATTCGAATGTTTACAAGATAAAGTTTTTTGAATGAGCATCCATTACTACCGAATTACATATTAGAACATATCAACATCAAGTTGACCAGTAGTGAGTTAACGTTAGATCTCAAAGAGCATACCTAAGTTAACTTTTAATTCCTTGAATTATAATTCTATTAACAATATATTATGTTTAAATCACATAATAATTTTTTGTAGGACAACTACTTGAGATAGATAGAAGTTGCTAGTCAAAGCTCTACAGGAGCAAGAAGTTTTAGTGGATAGCTAGAGCAGTCGGAATGTGACACCTGGAAAGAGGCTATTGGAGGAAAGAAGAAGGGACAGATTTACAACCTAGGCCCGTAGGGGTTAGTCTATGATGCACGTCATTCGTTCTTTAGAACAAGCAATTGGTCGATCGATGAGATAGTTCAAAGGTGTGTCGTTGCGATTGCCAATGACATGAAAACGATAATGACTGTTCAGATGGTAGACCAGATGGTTGTGATGGAGGCTAAAATGGAGAGGATGCGTATAGAGAGCTAGAAGGGGAAGGAGCTAGTGGTGGAGGAGGAAGACAACGATGGTGATGCAGGCAGTGAGAAGGAGATAGATGATGGCTAAGTCATATATGCATTTTATTTTTTATTTGCAAACAATTTGTTGAGATGTGAATGACTTCAAACTGTTCCATTTGAATGTATTGATACTGTTATTTAATTTCAATATTTTCAAGGTATTAGAATGAAAGAAGTGTTTGAAATTAGCTATTTATTGTTGTTGACTTCTTCTACAACTGTTGTGGGTATGTTAAAATTAGTTATAAAGAAATTATAGAGTTAATGTGTAATTCTTGTACAAGTATAAAAATCAGAGCATATGCGAAGCTCAAGCTGGATTTTCCATTGTTAAGTTGGATATGAAGCGTTGGGGGATTATCAGTGATAAAAATTTTTGACAAGGAATTTTTTAATAGCAATTTTCCACTAGAAATTTTTGGTGGAATTGGCTGTCAAAAATGCCTCCTTAAAGCCCCTTTCACAAATTTTTTCGACAGCTCACTTTACCAACAGATTTCCAGTTGGACTTTCTACTGGTTCTTCATGAAGAAATCTCCAAAGGAAAATTCATCGGAAACTGCTTTACATTGGTTTTTTTGTCCATCGTAAATCATTTCCAACCAAGGTTTTACCATTGGGGAACAATCCGTCAGATATCCGTAGAAAATTGAGATTAATGATAGATTTTGTTTGATTTTTGATGAAAATTTTTACCAAAATCTACAATTTCCTGTAATGAACCTCTATACTTATGATCACAGAAAAATAAATATCAAAGGTGCAACTAATAATTTACTTAACAAAAATCTCATGAAAGTAAATATTCTATGAGCAACTATTAAGGAACTAGCAATTAAAATGATCAAATGGTTTTATAAGATACATCTTGGAGCAAAAGTGTTTAAGAGAATTGGAAAAATTAAAACAATGATGAAGCTATTAGCCATGATCACATTATCAATTATATCTCTCCCATCCGTAATGGTTAAATATGCTTGGATAAAAAGTTTATAGATGATAAGATTCAATATACCAACTATTAGTTTGGAAATAACCTTCTAAAGAGTAATGCAAAGAGATATTGACTCATAAACATTAAGTGATTCATTATGTAATTTTTGATAATTAATAATAGCCAAATATTTTATGTAATTGAGGAGTTTTGGCTATAAATAAAAAATCTAGTATGAATCTTGCTAGCTGATAGTTCATAAAAAGGAGTGAGCTCTCCGAAGTACTTGAAATTATTTTAATTCTTGAATTTTTTTGGTAAAGAAATTTGCAATTTGGCACATTACTTAACATTATTGTTCTCACAATGATTAGCTTTGTAAGAGAATTTTTAAGCAATCACAAATCGGTGAAGAAGAGTTGGGTCAAAAGGCTTATCTTTGAAGGGATGAAAGATCCTTTGTTCCTCATCTTTTGAGTAGATATAACATTAGTTATGTAATTAAGGGAACTTTAATTAGTAGTTTTAAGAGCTTTCTTGATATTGTTTAATTGTTACAAAATACAAAGAGAATGTCACAATAAATTGAGAGTTCTAAACAATATTTATGGCTAAAGTAATTTTTATACATAAATCTAAAATTAAGTTTGTATAAAATACTCATAATAATTTTATTATAGATTATTCTGACGAGAGAGGGAAATATATTGATGTTACAATATGAAAAACAATGCAATGAAGTGCTATTATAAAATTCTATCTGGTAAGTAATGTATTTGATTATTTAAGAATTGACTAAACCAGTTATAAGATAAAATAGTACTTAAAAGTTCAAGTAGAATTACGTTATGACATATAAAAAAGTGAATTTAGGATGGACTATTAGGATATATAGTCACCTTGATAATATTTGACCTATTGTTAAGCTAATTCATAGCCATGTAGATCCTAACCTTAGACTTAGATTGACATAATATAATTTTTTTTTTTGCATAACTACAAGCGCAAGCGTAAGATCAAGAACAAGTTAACCTACCATAAGGATTATGATGAATAACATTTATTATATTATTTACACAATTTTTGAGAATTTTGATATATTGTAATTTTTTACTATGTCATGTTTCAATATTATGAAGATTTGCTTGAAAATTTTAAAACTTAAATTTTATTAAAGTTTAAAATTTTAAATCAAGAGAAAAAAGTTACAAGTTACATAAAATAATTAATTACATGAAATATACCAAGAAATATAAATTTCTATGCATGCCTAGTAGGCTTAGAGGTGATAAAGGAACTAATTTTATCCACAATTCAAAAAAAGGGGGTCGATGTGCCCCCTCTCTCCCTCTTTTTTAGTTTATTCTTTATTTGTATTATAGTTTATGTTGGACCTATATATATATATATATATATATATATATATATATATATATATATATATATATATATATATATATATATATATATATATATTTCAAATGAAGAGATTGTTGATGTTTTAAAGAAAAATTTTGAGTTTTTTAAAGAAAGGGCGGCATTGATGCCAACCACATCTAGAAAAGATTTTGAATAGCCATTTTAATATAGTTTGCACAACATATAATAGACGAAAGTTGTGGAATATAATATTACAAATTGTGATGATAATGTACATATGATTAATCAAAACACACAAGAAAAGCGATCATAAGAGAATATCGATATATTATCAAAATTTTATCTTAAGAAATTACTCAAATGATGTAATTATAATATATTATGAAATTATTCTCTTAATCACTAAGGATAATAGTTTCATAATATTTGGAAAACCATATCAAAATTTTCATACAAAATAATAGCAACTCACACCAACAAACCATACAAATCTCTCTCTCTCTCTCTCTCTCTCTCTCTCTCTCTCTCTCCCTCACCCTCCCTAAGTAAGATTAAGCAACTCCACCATATAATGATTACTAAAAAAAATAAAATAATAGTATATTATAAAATTATCTACTTCACTAAAAATGCTAATTTCATAACACATCACAAGTATGATAAAAACATTTCAAATAAAGTAATATTATTCATCACAAAAGTACTTACATCAATATATCCCACATCTCTCTTGCTCTCTTAATTTTCTTCATGTTATTCATTATGCATTAGTTTACAAACTGTTCTACTTAAATTAATCTTATAAAATTTACAAACTTATTGAGATTCATAAAGGATGACCCTTCTTCCATGACACTACTGTGAACAAACTTCTTCAAATCTTGAGATCTTCCTAGAATATCTTTATCCTTGAGCAACTCCTCCACTTTTGATCCAACCTCCTATTTGGAAATTATTCCATTCTCATTTGGAACTAAACTCAAACCTATCTTCCACACCTTAGTTATATAGCTTTGGTTAAATAACTGGTCACCAAAGTAAGGACAACAAAGAAAAGGTACACCATTTCTCACTCCTATGGCTGAGTTCCAATCACAGTGGGATATGAAACAAGCAATTGCAGGATGGGTTAGAACCTTGTATTGAGGGGAAGAACTAACCATTATCCCTCGATTTGCAACTCTTTGTTCAAAACCTAAAGGATAGGTGCAATTAATAAAATCATTAACAAGGTCTGGTCTTACCACCCATAAAAATGGCCGACCTGTAAGCTCGAGACCAAGTGCTAACTCTTGGAACTTTCAACAATTAAAGATAGTGATACTACCAAAAGACATATAAATAGCAGAATTTGTAGGTTGCTTGTCGAGCCAAGTAATGCATTGTTTATCCTCCGTCCAAAAATAACACAAATTAGAATCTCCTCTTGATTCAAAGTTGGGAAGAAGTGGCTATAGGTAAAATGTATGGCATTTTGGTGAAGACTAGTTTTTCAAGTTTCTCAAAGCTATTGCAGATTATCATCTCAGCATTATGAGTTGCTTGAATATTGATGATAAAGTAGTTGAAGATTATTTTGTTTGTATATGCATTATTAAAACAATGTCAAGTAAGGATGGTTGTGTCCATGGGAGACACTTCTGGGTTCAACTGGATAGCTTCATCCTTAGTTGGTGCTCCTAAATTATTGATTTAAAATTATATTCATAATTCAAGTAAATGTAAATTGACATAAACCAAAATACATAATGGAATTGAAATTAGAAAAGGCAGAATAAATAATTATGTAATTAAATTTAATTGTTGAGATTATTCAATAATGAAGAAGGTAATATGGATTAATAAACTATTATAATGGAATTATATAGTATGATGCTAATAATTATGCTATTAATAATTCAGTTGTAATTAAGTAATTAAAAAATTAGCTATCTGATATATTCTTTTATGGGTTTACATATATAGCACATAAAACATCATAAATTGCATATTTCACACCAAAATTGAATATTTATACATTTAACACTCGAAATATAAATATTAATAAAAAAAACATCCTCCCATTAGAATCTCATGCGTCACTTTGACATCGGTTGCGGCAGCAATGGTTAGAAAGATGGTGGTTTTCGTTGAATTGATGGTGATCGAAGTGACTAGATGGGAAAAAATGGCTTGTGAAGGACTATAGGAGGCTGCTGATGAAGTTGCTGTAACAAAAAACAAGGACAGATGTTGTTGAGGCCTGCTTGCATGAAACAAATGAAGATCAATAGGGAAGCGAGGGTGAGAAGCAATGGGACAGAGACCATGGGGTGTGCAGAGAATAAAAAATGGAGTGAAGCGCTCAGTGGTTTAGCACGGGGAAGCAAACTGATAGGAGCTCGCATAGGAGAAAGGGTTGGATACTTGATTGGACTAGTTTTAGGAGGTTGACCGTCGTGCTTGCATTGAAGAAGGGAGTGGGAGGTGTTAAATTTGGAATGAAGATAGGCTGGGATTGGCCTGCGAATTAGGAATGAGAAGAGGCCTTATCCCTAATAGGGTGAGCGCTACGAGCTTCTGCATGCTTAGCCTGAGAGGGAAGTTGCCTAAATAGAGAAGAGAAGTGTTCGGCCTTGACAGAGAGGGAGGTGATGGCTTCCACTATGGATAAGGAGGTTTGAGGTGAGGGCTATATCAGAAGAAGAGGAATTTGACGAATAGGGAGTGAGTCAAGGGCTATATACCTACAGCAAGTCTGAGTGAATGGAGGGAGACACTATTTGTCGGTGGCAAGCCAAGCATTGTGAACCCGGTGAGGGTGTCGTGAACCCGGCGAGCTTGCAAGCAATGGTATCAATGACTTCAGCGATGTCCGACGAGATCGCAAGCTCGCCTGCCAGCAAGAATAGGGAATTTTTTTTTAAAATAAGTATCATTAGAAATTTAATTAGGGAATTAAGTATTATTAAAAAAAATTTAGAAATAGGTATAGTCGCCCACCTAGGTAGCCACGTCCCTCGACGCATGCGGAAGTTGCCACGCTATTCTGTTGGTCGCCGCTTAGTGGGCTCATTTATAATCGCCCACTTAGTGGGTGACTTGCGGATGGATTAACAAATCGGGCCGATCGGACCGATCGATCCTATTTTCTCTCTGTAAGCCTTCGTTATGCCCTCGACACCTCCAACGCGAGTATCCGACGCCTCCATCGACCGGTTTGCCCCTTCCGAGCATGGTCCTCTTCGTCTCCAAGCTTCCCGACATCTGTCGGCATTGCTCCAATCACCGACATTATTCCGTCTTCTCCTTCTAGCCAAAAGTTCGCTTTTCTTCCCAATGCCACGGCTTGACGACTTTCCATCTCCACCGTTGGAAGCCAACATTAGCTTTCGACGACGATTCCGGCGGCTCCATTTTGTTCGGGGAAGTTTCCTACGGTGGATTCTACCATTTTTTGCGCACATTCCTGTCGTTCTTCGTCAACACACGGTAAATCCCTATTTCTTTTCATTTATAAATTAATAGAGTATGTGTGCTAGAGATCAGAGTTGTATGGTTAGAATTTTGTGGTTGGATTTGGTTTGTATGTTTGTGTTAGCATTATGTTCGTGTGATAAGATGTCGAGTATAGTATTATTTAGGGTGTACGCATTATAATTTTGAAAGGTAATGAGTGGGTTTGAGTTGTTGTAGTTGGCCTATAAGCTTAGAGCCTGTTAGATGCGTTTGTATAACGTGTCGATTGATATAAATTTCTTATGATTTATGTAGTTTGTTCTACAAGAATGAGTAGAGAATTTATTTGGTGATCCTTTTCTATGAAAGAGAACTAAGTATCGACGAGCAATTCAGTCCAAGTTATATGGGAGGTCGAAATCATCCAGTTAAGGTTCTGCGGCACAGCACCTTACTGGAATTGAAATAAAGAATTATGAGATCTTTGCACATTGATTCAGAGAGTCACATTGTCAGTCTTACATGTCATTATCTAGTGGGTAACAAATTTATAGCGTCTGTTATATCTGACGATGAAGTTTGCGATGTTACACTGGACGAAGATTCCCGTCAGATATTAGTATTGTATGTAGAAGTGGAGGATGTTAATGTTGAATCCACATCAACTGATCCGGTAATAAGGTCAGTAGATATACCAATGACACATACACAGGATTTCGCACATGCACCTATGGTGACACAATGCAGCTTTGATGAGTTAATTCTCAGGTAATACTTTGTCAATCTTTTATACTTGTAATATTTAATATCAAAGTTTGTCGTCCAACTTATGAGTTTTGTGGCAGCAATGATGTTATTTATCGTTCAGAGGAACCGTATGCGCCTTAGAGTGCTGCAATTGATGATGAGTATCAGATTATGAGCAGTGGTTTAAGTAGTGAGTCTGAACAGGATATCGGTGATGATGATTGTTCACTTGGGTGAGAAGCCACTATGATTGGGAATGTAGTCAGTCATGATCTTTTAAAAAATTATTCATTGTAGAATATTAATAGTGAAAGTTAGATGATGTCCACAAACGAGTATGTACGGATGTGTCAAACTATGAGAGAGTGAGACAATGATATTTACTTTGACGGTCCATCTGATGAAAATGTCTAAGCGATATTGAAATCCGGTGACCTCGTTGAAGGTATGTGCAGTAAATGGAGTCTTATTGTATATAGTGAATAATGTTCAATTCCAAACAGTGACTTCTAACCAAAAGAACTATAAGGTTATATGCGTACACCATGATAGTCCTACCCAATGTAATGTTTGCATTATAACACAGACGCTAGGGGTGCTTGGAGAATATCCAGAGTTGAGAAAAATCATAGATGTATCAATGTAGTTAGCGAAGCACATCGACAAATAGTGTACAAAATTTATTTTATTATACCTGTGATCAGGCATCAAATTAATCTGAAACTTAGGGAGATTATACGTAGAATGGAGTCAAAGTTCAATATTACAGTTTCCTACAAGAAGGCCTGGGATGCAAGGCGTAAGGAAATAAAAGCAATCTTTGGCAGTTGGAAAGAGTCTTACAGGACTCTTAGCCTTTACATGGAATTAGTTTGCACTACTTTACCTAGTACTATAACCAAGAAGACACAGCGCTTCCAAAGACTTTTGGGCATTCTTTCCAAAATTCATAGTTTGTTTTGTAGGCGTGATTTGTGCATAATATCGATAAATATGTTGGTTTGTTACGTGGGTGTAGAGAAGTTTTTCCATGGTAGACACTATGCCATCTGCATAAAATTTTTAAAAAGGTGATACGTATATTGGGGATTGGTGGTCTTGAATTTCTATGCCAGAAGATGTATATGGCAGGAAACACTGATGATATTCATGAGTTTAATCGTTTCATGTCAGATATTAAAAATGTGAAAGAAGAAGCTCACAAATGGCTTATTAAATGGTCACTTATACATGATGGTGGAATTTGTTATGATACAATGACGACTAATGCATCTAAATATTTTAACGGTGTTCTGAAACAGCTTGTGGTTTAACAATTCAGGCTCTAATTAATGTTATTTACTACAACTTAGTTGCATTGTTCATGAAAAGACTTGTCTCTGCAATTCAGTAATAGGAGGCCAACTTATCTATTTTCACCCAAAGGGTATCCATAAAGTTACCGCGTACTGAAAGGGAAGCTAGACATTTCCTAAATCGGTGAACATCAACCCCGGAGATGAAGGTATTTGACAGGCCAAGCCAATCATTTAGAGTTGATTTACTTGATAATAGCCAATGTAACTGCAATTGTAATAAGACGATCATATATCATTAGTCATGCCCGTATGTGTTGGGACCGGATTTAGAAGATTGAACCACCTAACGCGTGTGTGTCACTTGCTGCATATGTATAAGCTCACATACATAAATGAGTTTCACACATTGCTTGCTTAACCGCTCGGCCATCTTTCGGTGCGAGCATGGATTAGTAGCATTGCTACCACCCAATTTTGTAGGTTAGGTATCTAGCAAGTTCAAATATAGTTGATAAAAAATAGAGCTAGAGTAGAACGCACATGCAAGACAAGCCACTATAGGTCATCGCCCACACAATGTTAATAGTAGAAGTTATGTCATGGATAATTTAGCATACAATTTATATGTTTAGTGCATGTTACTTAGATTTTTCTTGTAGGTTGTAGTACTCTTATTTTTTCCTTACTTTATGCTTCAGTTTTCCCAATAATGTTAATAGTATAAGGTATGTCATAGATACAATCTATATGTGTTGTGCATGTTACTTAGACTATACTCGTAGGTTGCAGTACTTTTTTTTAGCTTACTTTACACTACAATTTTACCTTTCATTATTTAGAATTATTTAACATTAACTCCTGCATTTGTTTTCTTCAATAAGTATGATGGCCGAGGAGCACTGCCCACCAGTTAGACGTCAGTGTCGGGGCCATGCTAGGGAGGCCACCCCATAGTTGGAGAAGCCACCTACTGAGGTCCACCCTAGCATAGCCTTGCTACGTGAATGACATAGATCCGCTTACCCTGATACTGTAAGTAATATTTAATTTATGTTTCTACGTTACACCTGCATAATTTTTATTTTGGATAATGACATAGATCCGCTTACCCTGAGGTAGCTTCGTTTCATCCGCCTAGATCATCATTTGCTTACTGCCCTGGTTGAGAGATGGTCTCCACAGACCAACACCTTCCATATAACTGTTGGTGAGATGACTGTGATGCTCTAGGAAGTGGCGATGATCCTGGGATTACGTTTTGATGGACCACCTATTATTGGCCCAATTGTGATCGGTGAGGGGACGAGATGGGCTAGCTGGCCAGATTGCTGCGATGAGTTATTGGGCCGACACCCTATACCAGACGTGATGTGATGTACCATGACCCGATCAATCCACACATCAGGTCAACCTTTAGGATGGGCTGCATAAAGACATCCGCTAAGGTGGCTTAGGTGGTCTTTTTATAGAGAGTCATACGCGCATCTGAGCACTGAGGAGTTTTCAGGCACCTGCGTGCCTACATTTTGTTTCTTATTGGATGTTTCTTACTGCCGAATACATTAGGTTCTGAGGTCCACCTGCAGTATCTTTGACTTCTAGAGGACCTAAATTCATTCAGTGTGCTAGCTATAGGAGGAGCAGTTCTGGCCCATCTCTATAGAGAACTCTACGAGTCGACTAGGCCCACTAGGGCCAGCATGGCTGGCTGCCTACACCTCCTACAGATATGATCTAGGGAACATATTCATGTGGGGAGGCCGACCATACATGTACTATATCCGACTGATCTTGACGGTCTCAGCATTGGGTTAAGGTATATTTTACTTTCTGCACTTTCAAATTTCTAGCTTATATGTTTGTTTAAACTGTGTTGTGTGCATAGGTGTAACAAGAAATATATTCACCAGATGCCAATGACGAACATTGTATTATATAGAAATGAGCTTGATGGCTTGCTGCATACTCAGGTTGGACTTGCAGAGTATATTTTGATTGAAATATCTATAATGCATATTCTAATTTAACATAATTTTTAATATGTGAGATTTGGAGCACAAGCGATCACGCTACATCACATACATGCTCTAATATATGGTTAGCACGAGTCCCTTTGATCTGTTGGAAGATGGTGGAGTGTCATTTACTTGATCGAGTGTTGTGACAGTTCGGACTCATACCCAAAGTAGATGTGGCACCAGTTGACCCTAGTTTCAAAAGGGTTGATGGTCGAGACAAAGTATATATTGACTGGGTTGATTACCACCAAGTGCACATTACCGCTTAGGAGAGGCGGAGGGATTACCTCGTCGAGGGCTTGGATGAAGATGAGGATAGGCTGGCGGCTATCAACCAGTACATGTGTTGGTTCAGATCGTGGGCTTCTCTCTATTTCTTGGCTGCCCCAACAGATCCTCCGACCACTTACTATCCCAGAGCACCTGTAGAGCGTATATATGTAAGTGTTAACATAAGTATTCATTTGAATTCAATATGTTACTTGAGGCTAATTTCACACACTATTTTTTCGTGTAGTCGGAGCACATCTTGGTGAGTTAGGACATCTTCCAGCCGTACTTCGGCCGTGTGGATAAGCACGAGCTACAGGGAGCCGTCGATAGGTATGAGGTGCTATGTAGAGACTTGCAATTGCGTGTACATATCGGGGACACATATTATGAATCGGAGCCTACAGAGAATGTCCCACACCATGATTGGAGCGTCGGGCCATCTACATATGCTGATCCAGGTCCATCTATTTATGCTGATCCAGGTCCTTCTACATACCAGCCTACGTATGAGTCACAACCACCTATCTTCCCGTCACAAGGCTATCCGATGCAGACTTCCGAAGATCTTGCATTGGAGGGCCACCATCAGCTACGTGATCGTCCATCACGTGCACCTGACCAATGCACACCCGGGAGTGGTGCGATTTCACGCAGACGACGGAGGCGTTAGATGTTTAGGATAGTCTATTTGTGCGTCTGTACTACATTTGTTCTTATCTATTTTATTTTTATTTCTAGATCATCCATTTATGTAAATACTTGTACTCACTTTTTGGAATGAAAACTTGTAAATAATCTATTTTATTTTTATCTAACAATTTTTATTTGTTCTTAGATGTTTTAGATCTACTTAAAAGAAAATTTGCAGACTCTAAGGTTGATCTCTATAATTGACGATAAGGGTTATAAGCTTGCAAATGGAACATCTAAAGCTAAAGCAGAAATATAAGAGCTCAAAGCCAATCTTTGATGTAAAAAAAAAATTTCATCTGCAAGCTAGTCACCCACTAAGTGGGCGACTAACCTGCAGAGCCTACAGATCTAGTAGCCCACTAAGTGCACTGCTTGTGTAATCAAGCTTTCGCCTACTTTCTGCCCGCTTCACATTACCGTGGCAACTTTCACGCCACATCGAAGACAACATGGCTACCTAGTCGCCCACTTAGTAGACGACTATACCTATTTCTAAATTTTTTTTAATGATACTTAATTACCTAATTACGTATCTAATGATATTTATTTTAAAAAATCAACCGCAAGAATATTAGAGTACTGTAACAAAGTGCAATATATGTAAATATTCAATTTTGAGTGTGAAATATGTAATTTATGATGTATGATAATCTCCCATATTTTAACGAGAAATTCATTAAAAATCTTACCATCTTCGTGGATGAGTCCATCTCGAATAAGCTCTGGTATGCTAAACATCGCGTCAAGGACTCCGGCTGCAGAAGACCAGAAAGTGGCCGTCCGAAGCCCGCGTTCTTGGCGATGTTCAGAGCCCAAGCCATAGTTAAATCGGCGATAAAGCAGGTGAAGTTGGTAGCATTACTTGTCATCAATTCTTCCAAGAATCTCGGCATCACCGTAATCAAGGATATAGTCAATCTCCCGAAGTTGTGGCGATCCTCTTCAGGTTCCAGGCCATCAGGGATTGCCACAAAATGGATTTTGTCAATGAACTTTGCCTGGCTTGATGCTGTCGTAGCAAAAAATACGCTCATGATTGAACTGTGTGTTGATGAAAGTTATGTGGAAGCCATGTTCTATGAGACAGTAAGAAAGTTCCATAAGGGGAATGACATGGCCTTGTGCAGGAAAAGGGAGGATGAGCGCATGTGGTGCGTGAGGTGAGCTCATGATAGGTATTGAGGAGCAGCTACTCTTCTAGTTAATGTTTACAGGACAGAATAACCAAGCTGAAGATCTCATTTTATAAGAAGCATAAATTTTTTGTTTCTTGTTTCATGCCATTTTTATGTATTTGAAAGTTCGCAATATGTGCGCAAATAAATAAAGGATAGGTGATGATATTATGGTGATGATATTCTATTAAATTTCAATCATACTTCACAGGATCGGTTCGAGTTTATTTAAATTCAGATCAATCTATTCGTGTTATTGATAGATTTATCTAATAAAGATAATTAATTTAATTATAAATTTGTTCAATTCAAAGTTCAACTGATCATAAATTTAATTTTAGAAAAAATCAATATATATGCTACCTCAAAATTAGTACTCCATTAATCAAAAATAATAGTTTTTTTAAAATATGTTATATCAAATTAAATTTTATAAATTACATATATTCTTTATCAAATAAATAATCTAACGACAAAATAACGAAAGGTTAAGATAAAAATATTTGATAAATATTTCAAATATGTCATGTATTATAAATAATGCAAAGTTAAAAACCATGAGATGAAGAAGATGCACATAATTTGTCAAAATATTTAGAATTAACTTTTAAATTAATTTTTTTATATATAAAATTTATTTTGGAATTTCAAATATGTCATTAATGTGACAGTTCTGGAGACGCATCATGCCATATTTACTGCTAGTTATTATCACTTGTTGTGCCATTGAGTTTAAATCTGATACATTATACTAAATAATTTTAAAAAATTTATATGTTCGTTAATGTAAATGCTAAAAATTCTTATGACTCAAAAATAAAGATATCTTTCAGTCGTATTGGTGCAATAATAGTTATTAATCGCTATAAATGTATTGTATCAGCATCATTTTAAATATAGGCAAACTTATTATGTGAAAATATTATTATTAAAATGAATAATACATAATTCAAAATAAAATCTTGTATATGATAAGGTAATATCAACCAATTATTAAATAACTGAGAAACCGTAATCAAACCACTACAATGTAAGTCCTCAAATTAGACTGTAATGCATTAGCTTTCATAATCTGAATAAATTTATTTAAATAGCTACAATATATACTAATGTGGAAGGCAATGATTTAATGCCAAAGTAGAACGTTATAGAAACTTATAAAAAAAAATCATGTTGATTGACTATATAAAAAATTAATGAATAATTATATATATATATATATATATATATATATATATATATATATATATATATATCTTTTTGTGGAGTGTGCTCCTTTCAACTTGATATAAAATACACTTATCTCAAGTGACTAAAGTAAAATGTACTTTAATTTTATGTTGATTTGCCTTATTTATTTTGAGGTTTCTATTGACTCATTTTTAATCATAATCATATCTTACAAAATATAATTTAAATTTGATAAATATATCGATAATTAATATAGATTTAAAATTTTATAAAATACTATTAGAGTTAGATTATATTTAAAATAAATAAACCTTAAAAATCATTTACATATTCTTCAAATTGCCATTTGGCACTTGTAATGTCTTGACTTGTGTATCAACACTTTGGAAAAATACATGTTTAAAAAAAATTTCTGTTCAATCTTAGAAAAAATCTTCCCATCCAAAATATATTGAAAAAATAAATTACTATTTTGAGGATATGTATTACTTATTAGTGGTCATCTGTTATCTCGTTGTCTGTCAAGAATTGTGGCCATGTGAGCATCGATGTTGAGAGTAACACCTCCTCCCCATTCAAGCTCAACACACACTCTCCTCACAGCATCAGAGCCAGTCCCTTAGGTTTCCTAAAGTTTTCCATGCAGCCCACTGAATGTGAGAGCAACACCCTCTCAAACTTGAGCATCCATCACGTCCAACTTCACCATAACCTCACCAACCTCAAATTAACCTTGCCCACACCGTCCTTTAGCTTTGACGAACGAGAATGAATCAATTTCCTCTTGATTTGATCACCAAATCATTGACTTCGGTCAAACTCTGAAAAATAGTGATAGAGCTTAATTTCGAGAGCATTCAAAGGTAAGGGAGGATCTTCTCGAAGGCTTTGCCTCTTCAAGGAGAACTTACCTTGGCTGATGGACCACTGGTCTTTAGCTCCTACGAGGTGATCATCTCAAACCATAGTCATGGCCAATTAGGTGTTAGTCTTTTATGAAAGGAATGTGCATTTGGTGTTAATCGAACCATAAGATCCCTTTAGAAAATCCCCTTAATTGTTTTGGAATCGACTCCACCATCAAACGAGCTCCAATGAGCTCAAATCGAGCAGTAAAAGATGAACGGTGTTCGTCTCTCGCTAGGGGTTGACAATGGATCATCCACTGTCCATTCGGTGTGATTAGAACGGATGGCCGTGATTAAATACGTTAAATTCATCTGATTTAATCCCTTAACTCATGTGATTAATATCGGTTGTTTGATTATGATCAAATGGCTAAGATGAAAGTGCATTCGCCGCTGTTGAGTAGGAGGATATAAATAATCAATCTGCTGACATTGAAAGTGCTGAAATGGCATCGTTGTATAAATAACCATCTCATGTGACTAATTATAATTTAAAATTTTCTTAATTAGTATTAAGCCTTAATTACTGACTAATTGACTTTAAAATTGATGTGATTGTTCTATGGGATGACCTCTGCCTTCCATAATTATTTCAAGTTAATTTGTTAAATAATTTGGGAAATTCAAATTTTCATATCTAAATTAGTCATTTTGAGCATTCAATAATTATGTAAAATCAAAGAAATTATGAAATTAATTATGTGAACTTAATTATGCATTAAAATAATAAGTTTGATCAAGGAGATTAATTAGGATCTTTAGTTCTAATTATTGCTTAAAATCACAAAAGTTCTTATATTTAATTAACTAAGTCATTAATTAACCAAGAGCTTAGAAAAGTAATAAGTGCTCAGGTAACAAAGAGGTTTTCAATGAAAATAAAATCTCTATTTAGTATGGGGTATTTTGAGTGTAATTGATAATTTTAGATTTTCTCCATTTATTCAAGTAATCTTTAATTATTTGCCCAATTGTATTTGAACTTTTAAGACATGTTTATTTCATATTTATGCATTTTTAGTAATTTTATCATAGTTTTTGGGCTTATACTTATGGCTTAATTGAATTTATAGGTTCTTTTGGGCTTAATTTGATTAAATAAATAATTAAACTTAATTTTTTCATAAAAATCATCTAAAATCATTTTTAGATCATTTAATGAATAGAGATGGGTCAAAGGTTAATTTAATAATTTTTTCTTCTTCTTAAGGCTAAATAATTCAAATTCTAAACATTAATCCATAATGAATTTGATTAAGTTTAAGGGTGCTTATCTTAATGTGAATGTCCTTATGAATTAATAAACTTAAATATGTCATTTGATGATGTTTAATTATTTTGTTTCAATTATTCATAGCGTGTACTTCATATATTTCATGCATTCACGTTTCAAAATAAAACAAAAGATTTCATTTAATTGCATGCCTTTAAATTAAATAGTGTGACTATTATCACCCAAATTAAAAGTATTTAGATCCTATTAACCTATATATAAATTAATATGAATAATTAAAATTTAAATCTAAATCCTATGTGTATGAGCTATAATTTGAAAGAGTATGTAGTCCGGATACTGGTAGACTATTAGTTTGAAGGAGTTCTTAACAATGTCATGTGCCTTAAGAATTATAGTGAACTATATGCTAAGGATAAATTATTTTTACCTATATATCTAAAGCATCTCAAAAATTTTCATAATTTAATCATTATGTCTATACATGTATGCATATGTATATAAACTAATAAGTTTATAGTCTATACATCCCGGGAGCGCAAAACTTTAAGTAATTCCATGGGGGTCTATGATTGGGGTCTGTGATTACCTCATTTTCCTCGTTCAACAATGGCGCATAATTGTATAAATTTGATATACTAATGTGTATGTATATGCATAAGGTATAACTAAATTACCTATGTTTCTACAAAATTCAAACATCATATCTCACACACTAATTATAAATACACATTCGCCTATTCATACATTAAGTGTGGAATGATCAAAGGATATATGTACATTTACTATATTTAGCTATTTAATTAAGTATATTATTTAATTAAATGATGATTAAGGAAAGATGAATCAAGGTTAATAAATTGTCATTGAATTAGCCAAGATTTAATTTTATTAAGCTTAAGATGCCTTTTATAATTAGATAAAATCTTTTAAGTCAAATCCAAATACATAACTTAATAAGAAAATTTATCTTTCATTAAGATGATAAAAAAGCATAAAAACTATCTCTTACATTCAACCTAAGGTTAGGGATTAAGGTGGATCTCAC
This sequence comes from Cymbidium sinense, assembly GCA_021442155.1. Taxonomy (NCBI): domain Eukaryota; kingdom Viridiplantae; phylum Streptophyta; class Magnoliopsida; order Asparagales; family Orchidaceae; genus Cymbidium; species Cymbidium sinense. Next base: position 194,801,109 of record CM038215.1, read on the forward strand.
CCCACCTTCTTCTCTTTAAAATTTTAAATTCAAATGAATTCCATGTGAAATTAAAATTCTAAGTCTAAGATTCATTTCAAAACCATTAATCACATAAAACTATAATCACCCTTAATAATGGACTTAAACACTCATCATTAGATAACCTAAATATTAAAGTCCAATTATGACATACCACACTAAGTCATAGCACACACTTTAGAATACTAAGACATAAATTGTAGCCTTAAGTTATGGTTGCTTGTGTGATGATATAATATTTTATTTTATAATGTAATATTTTAGACTAGATTTTAGGATTGTCTGTGCATAATCTAAATGTTTAGGAGACATTAGGCTAATGATATTTTATGTAGGGTATTATGCTTAAGAGATAGCTATAATAATAAAAATATAAATGCTTCTTGCTTGCAGGTGCTACTTAAGTCCCAAAGCATAATCCATCATGACAAGTTGGCTTAGTGACCTAAGGCAGGTCCAAATGTATGAAACATAACTACTTGAATGTGTGTTGATCCAATTTCTATTTTACAAGTATAGTTAGAATTTCATTTTATAAAAATAAAATTTTTACAATAGGATTAAGATTAGAGCTATGTGATTTAGGATAAGCAGCGGTTAGAAGGCTTAGACCTGGGAAGCCCTATATGCTTGGAGTGTGCAAGTCCAAGGATTGAAGATGAAGACAAGAACCTGACCTCCATAGCTTTAATTTTATTTGTAAATTAATTGTAATCCCAGTTATATAAAGCTAGAGCTCAATAACCCAATTTCTTTTCTTCCTTGGAGTATACGATATTATTCGACCTCACCGGCCTTTTATTCTTTCAATCTATGATGCTTGTTTAGTTTGTTTATTTTTATTATGTAATATAAATGACTTTTTTTCATAGGTTTCTTAAAGTTTGAATTATTTGTTGTATGGCCTGGATGCGATAGGCTCTTTAGGAACTTAATTTTTTTTACTACAATTAATCAACTTTAATTAACTATTAATAAATTCACAACCTCACTCTAAAACTTAAGATTCTAATAAAAAATAAAAGATTTAGCAACTCCTTAGTATGATTGAATGTTATAATAACATGCATACATATTATCTCCTCCCTTGTAAATAGGAGATCTCCACTCTTGCGATAGGGGATAAGGCTTAACTTGTGAGAGAAACCCCTTGTAGTGGAGAACATTCATTCTCATTGATTTAACTCACAACCTAATTTTATCATGCATTTAGGCAAAATTTCTCCCAAGCCTAAGTCTACAATAAGTTAAAATTATAATATTTTTTTTTTGCATTAGTTTAAGACATGAATTGAATATCAATCATGATCTAGTCTCTTGATGAGTGAGTTTAAGACTCTAAATTCTTTTATAATAAACAACTAGCATGCATCTACATAAGATTATTCCACATGATTTTGAATCATAGTAAGTGTGAGTTGGAAACTACTATAGACAATTGTAAGTCCAAAAAAGTCATGATCGATTTACTCTCTTAGTGGATGTAAACTAATATATCCCATTTTCTCCAAGTAGAATTAGGTCGAGTTCTTAGCTTATGTTAGACCACTTTAGATATAGGATCATATGCTATTTATTTCTCTTCTACTATGAGTATAAGTTCTCACCTCTTAGATATTTTCACAATCTTGTATTATTAGAATCTAAATAATAACATTTTAACCAATTATCAACTTCGAATAAATATAATTTTTCTTTTAAAACATAAGGCCTCGTTATAGGGTAGATTGAAGCACTTAATAGGATTCTTAATATCATGAGTACTTTTTACGTATTCTCCTTTAGAATTCATCAAGAAATCTTCTTATCTTGAGCTTTCCCTTTTGATCTTCAATAATTACCAATCTTATAGTCATCAATTTTTAAAATCTTTAGAGACATTAGTTAACTATTTTAATCAATAGTATTCTTAAGAAATCTCCATTTCTGAAGATATAATTTATTATGGGAGCTTGCCTCCATAGAGAACTAAAGAAGCTGATATAAAATAAACCCTACTTTACTTCATCCATGTGAACTAGGGGATAGATCTCTGATATACGTAGACCCGTCAGTCTTAGGAATTCTTATTAGTTGATTGATTTATTGTAGGGTGATGTTTTTACCTTTCAAGGTAGTACACCATTTCTTGATGTCGTATTGATCATTTCAATAAGAACCATCTAAGATCTATGTGGAGTCCCTACGACTCTAAATAAAACACGACAAATGCCTAACTACTAATGTTGAGATGATAATCAATAATAGCCGAAGCTAGAATTGTTAATCATAGCCAAAATACTAAAAATTTTATATAAAGGACCACTTCTTAATATGTTTAAATCAAGAGATCATAATTTATGTCGATTTCGAACTAAGGATAAGCAACATAAAGCTTGGTTCAACAAGTAACCTATAAGCTCTACAATATTTGTGGCTTTTGTAGTATCCTTTAATACTAGACATTTCTAGAAGAAAGCACTTGGCCTTGAGCTCACTTGCCAGCAATTCCTATGGAAGGTAAGGTTAGCTCTCTAGGCTTCAAAGAAAGAGTTTCAAATTATGGAAGATTAACTAGGTTGTTTCCTCAATATAAGATTTTAAAGAATCCTTTAATTTCTTATTTTATATCACATTGTGGGTAGAATTCAACCATAAAAGAATGAAAAATGGAATGCTTTTCCTTAGTTGGCTTTATTTTGTTAATGAATTGTTTAACCAATCCTACATAACTAAGCTTTGGAAGATAAGCTTGAGTATGGTTCATAATAAAAGTGGGTTAATTTCCAAAATGAGGTTGAATTAAATCGAGAGTTGCTCATGATAGAGATAATCTAGCAAGATCTAAGGGTGAGAAATTGGTTTGTTTGGACTGATTAATTTTGAAATTTGTTAAACCAATCAATTTTTATCTGAATCCCCAAAAATTGATCCATGTAATCAATAATATAAACTAAACCAATCCAATCCAATCCGAATTTTTTTTTCAAATTTTTGGTTCGGTTTAAGAAAATTTAAAAAATGAAGATGTAAAATGCTATAGCAATTCATTATCAAGGAATTGCACCCATTTATCAAATCATTTTATACAAAATTAATCAATTCTTTAACAAATGAAACTAGGATGATGCAAATTTATTATTAAAATTATAGTCTTAAGAGGAAATTTTTACAAAAATGAAAAAAAAAACTAATTTATTAGTTAAATTTTGTTTAATATATTTAATCATATTAAGACAATACAAAATCGAGAAAAACTAAAAGGTAAATATTATCAAATCCAAAACCTAAACTCAAAAAAAAAAAAATTTATGTAAGAATATATTGAATTAAAAAATTCAATTTGGAAGAATTTAATTTTTGATTTAAGCCAAGAAAGTGCACATCCCTAGCAAGATTTCAAGCATTGAATAAGTTTGTTCAAAGGGGTATCATAAAAGGAGGGTGGTCATCCTTTGAGAATCTCAATAAATTTGTAGATAATGTAGAAACAATTTAAGCACAAGAGGCAAAAGACTAATGTCTAATTGATTGTTTAGAGAAAACTCAGAGAGAGAGACAGAGAGGTTGATGACTAATGCCTAATTGTTTATTTGGAGAAATGTTGGAGAGAGAGAGATATTTAATACATTGTCGAGGGGATAATTGTTAGGTGATGTGTTTTTGTTAGGTACTTATATGTGATAAATAATATTATTTTGTTTAATTTTTTTTATTCCATTAGTATTCAAAATCTCTCTATTTAAAATGCATCTGTGTTATATACAAAGAGGTAAAGATAAATCATTTAATGCATCAAAAGGCAAATATAAAAAGCTCTCCTTGTTATCATTAAACTCATTGATGAGTTCAACTCTTATAAAAGAAATCAATAATTTGGCATTAAAATTAATAAATGTTAGCTAATCTCTTATGATCCTTCTTTTAAGTAATGAATGCATCAACATAACGTTTTCTCTCAAAGAAGTTCTATGATAACTATGCACCTAAATCTACCAAAATTTAATTTTAATTATTTTATTTAAGATTAAATTAATTTAAAACATTATTATAAGTATTTGGGTGCTATTTATATAATTTGAATAATAGATTTTCTAGTTGAGTTGTTAGGGGAAATAAATTGTTTCCATTGTTGTTCTAACACCATAAGTTGTAATTCACCTAAGTTTATTCAACTAATTCTTAATAAGCATAACTTCTACATTAATAAATTTCATCAAATTTGTAAAATAAAAATTATAATTGTTGGAGATGTAAAATTTTCTTATGATTGAGAACAAATCTTGACCCAAACATGAAACTAAAAACACCAAAAAGATGAATTAAAAACTTTTGAAAAAATTATGGACTAAAATGTTTGTCTTATGAATATTTCACATAAGAGAAGAATGACCCCCCATAAAATAGAAAAAGCAATCACTCCATGAATTAAAGCAATAAATATATGTTGTCGATCTTTATATCTACTGATAAACTAATCCAATTAATAATAATAAAATGTGATGGCAATCTTGTAATGTCATAATGGATCAATTTAAGAGGCGTCACTCACATTGCAAAATAAGGATCTATTTATTATGCAACTATCTCAAAAGATAACTATAGAATTATTTTGAAAGAAATAAAATTTTTAACAATATAAATTTATTATTAGTAATTTAACAAAATATTGATAGAATAATTAAACAAAAATATGATAACCTTTTGAAATTACATTTTGAAAAATTGCAAGCAATTATACCAAGACCAAACCTAATAAAGTTTGGCATTTTCATCAAGAGTAGATTGAAGAATTGTATCAAAAAACTATATGCACTACCTTCATATTAAATGGTATAAAGCATCCAAGTTGCCATGTAACCAACCAATCAAAAATTTGATTCATATTAAATTTGATAAGATAAATTAGGTTCATATAGCTAATCCTTTCATTGATCATGGTGGAGCTCTTTTGAGAAAAATTTCCAAGTATGAGACCTGAACATAAATGCTCTCATTAATTTCAAAAAAAAAAAAATCTTCTCATTGGTGAGAAAAATTTATTAATAGTATATCTAATTCTCTTATATTTTTTGGTAAATTTGTCTAATTCCTTTTAAAACACATGTGTAGTTTGTTTGTCCACTTTTATTTTTTGGTAATTTACCTAAATCCTTTTATAACCCTAATAATGCATACACTAAAGTTTTTTTTTTAAATGATGTTAAGAAATGAAATGCCACAATAATGGTTGCTATATATTTAGATTTACATGTTTGTGATAAATTTCAATAAACATCAATCAAGAATCTGCTTGCTCTTCAGCATCAACCATGAGGTCCCCACATATACCTCATGCACTAATACTCCCTTACCCTTCACAAGGCCATGTCATTCCTTTCATGAAGCTTTTGTTGCCTTATAGATCATGAATTTTACATAACCTTTATTAATAGAGTTCAACCATAAGCATATTTTTTATACAATTATGTCATATCAAGCTAAGTTTATTAGCAGGAAATTTGATGGAATTCAATTTCGACTATCCCCGATGGCCTTGACAAGAGGATCACCATAATTTTGGCAAGATGACTAAATCAATGGAAACAATGAAGCTAAGTTTTTTAGAAGAATTGGTAAAAAATAATGTTATCAAGTTCACATGCTTTATTGTAGATATCAAAATGGTTTTTTTTGTTTTTTTTTTTGTTTTTTTTTTTTTTTTGATATCAACATGGGTTCTCAACATTGTCGAAAGTTAGGCTTTGCACAACTTGTTTCCTATTGTAGTTGGAGTCCTTATTACCACATTTAATATCTCCAAGCTTATTCAAGATGGAGTCATCAATGAAGATGATAAGGTCCTTAAGGTTTAACATGAGTACTAACACCTTTAGAAATAGAATAGGCAAGAGACAATTATTATTTAACAACACACTTGATGTCATAGTCATATAATAATGATATAACTCAATATCTAAAATAAAATTGAGTGTTCTTAGTTTTTTTTTTAAATATATGTTCAAACTTTTTTCTTCATTTGATATAATCAAATATTTCTTTTTTCTAATTAAATAACATTAGATAATTTAGCTCATGTCTAGTTCCATTGAATTGAATTATGGAGCTAATTTTGTTACTAATGATTTAGGACTACCAATGAAAAATGAGATCATCCAATTGAGCTGGGGGATGCCTACCATGGACATAATCAACCTCCCTTGGAATTTAAAAGTCATACTAATACCCAAAAAATAATGTTCAATTACATCATCACTATTATATAAGTAGCTTCTAATATTGTGATGATAATTTACAATAACTTTGAGGAGCTTGAAAGATAGTCTTCAACAATAAACCAAATATTTTACCTATAGGACCACATATCAACAACATTAAATCAAGAGGAAATTCTAATTTACGTTATTTCTAGACCAAGGAAAAGCAATGCATGGCATGGCTCAATAAGCAATCTACAATATCAATTATCTATGTGACTTTTTGCTGTATTCTTGTGATAATAGATGATTCCGGAGATAATACTTGGCCCGAGCTCATCCGTCGGTCATTCTTATGCTGGTAAGGCCATTCATTAATGCACATATCACTTATGATTCAAAAAAAAGAGTTTCAATGTGAGGGAGATTGGTTGATTGGGCTCCCCAATGTAGTGTTTTGAAGCATCCAACTTTTGTGTGCTTCATATCACATTATGGTTGGAGCTCAACTATAAAGGGAGTGCACAGTGGAGTGACATTCCTTTATTGACCTTCTTTTGTTGACCAAATTTTTAACCAAATCAACATAATTAAAATTTGGAACATAGGCTTGGGTTTCATTCCTGATAAGAGTGGGATAATTTTCAAGGATGAAGTTAGATCAAAATTGAGGAATTGCTTGATACATATATTTTAGCAAGATCTCAAGCTTCGAAGAAGTTTTCTCTGAGGAGTGTCATAAAAGGATGGTCATCCTTGGAAAACCTAAAAAAAATTGTAAATTTTATAAAAGAAATTTAAATCTATGAGGTTGAAGAATAGTGTCTAATAAATTTAAGAAAAACTCAGAGAGAGAGAGAGAGAGATAGAAAGATGGGATGATGTATCAGTGTGGAGTACTATTATGTCCTTTTTTACTTTGCAGTATATTATAAATTATTATCTTAAATGATCAAGTGGATAATTTCATAATATTCTATATGCCACATCTTTGAGATAGTTCTTATGATAATATTTTTTTAAATAAAACATAGTTATTCTTTGAAGATCATCTTCTTTTATGTATCTCAATCAATGATGTATATTAAATTCACAATATTTTCGTTTATATTCCACATCTTCTCTCTATTATGTCATGCATACTCATTAAATGGAAACTAAAAATTTATCTATTTAAAATACTATTTGTTTTACATTAAAAGCTAGAGATAAAGCATACAATAAATCAAACTAAGAAGATATATAATGATGAGTCCTCCTTTAGCTAATGAGTTCTAATCATATAAAGTAGAGTGTGCCAAATTTTCATTAAATTTAATAAATGCAAGTAGCTGTTTATGGTACCTCTTCTAGGTAATCCATACAAATTATCTCTACACAATAATTTGTTGCAAAAAAAAAAAAAAAGTTTCATGAAAGCATGTCAATCGAATACAAAATAGTTAATTTAAATTATTTTATTTAATATTGAATTAATCAAAAATATTGTTGTAAATACATTATGAAATTTATGAAATTTAAAAAATATATATTTTCAAGTTAAGGTATTAGGTGATAAATGTTGTTTTCATTATAGCTTGTATTATCATTTCACTTAATAGATCTATTGCTAAATAATTTAGTTAGAGATTTTTTTATCGAGATTGTAGAGTGGTAATAAATAATTCATTTATAGATACTAATTAATTAAAAATACTATTTGGGATCACTTTTATTTTTTATTTAAATTTTTAATCTAATTTATTTATATTTTATTTGAAAAAAATTATATCTTGTATATTACATGTATAATTTTGTTATTGAATATTAAATTGATTTATATGAAGATGATAAAAACCGCTAGCAAAATAATGGTAGTAATCATGAGCTAATAACAGTGACAATAATAATGGTGGTCAACAATCAATGATGGTCATAGATCATAATCAATCTTGATGGCGATAGCTATTTTTAAAAAGCTCAATAAATTTTTTTAATCGGTAAAAATAAAAAGTCAAAATGATTCCAAACAGAACATAGAGTTTTGTTATTTGAGAAAAAAATTAATAATGAATTATGAGATTTTCTCATGACTTTTATAATGTACTTTCGGTACTAAATATTCAAATGCTGCACCATTAACTTATTAAATATTTTATTAGACTTGAATAATTAATAATAACATAATTAGTGGCATCATAATACATAATTCAATTATAATTGTTGACCTATTAATAGACTAATCTATAGCCAAGGAGACCCTAAGCTTAGACATAGATAGGTGAATACAAAAAGCTTCTTACCTAACAATAAAGAGTCAGAGCAAAAAGAAAAGTTGATCCACTACAAGGATCATGATGAAAACCTCACATTAAATTATCTACTAAAATTTTAAACACTTTAATATATTGTAATTTTATTTTGTGAAATTATGTGTTGTGTTTCAATATTATGAACATATATGAAAAAAAATAAAAAATTATAATCTCATTGAAGTTAAAGTTTTCAAAATCAAGAGAGAATATTATGAATTATAGAAAGTAGTTAATTCCTTGAAATCAAGTAATTATTATATTTTTCTTTCCATACTGATCTACTTTTTTGGGGGTGAAGGGGGATATAAATCCTTTAACTTAAAATAAGGATTTTAAGTTAATGGTTGATGTTTTAACTTGATTATCCTTTAACTTTCTTTATTAGTATTATGATTTATATTAGACCTTCATATTTTATAATATGTGAATACAATAATGGTTGATGTTTCATAGAGAAAAAATTATAATTTCTTAAGAAAGTGGGGGCTTGATGATCATTCACATCTAGAGGAGAAGCTGAACAACCATTTAACAAACAAACAAAAATTAAAATATAAAAGTAGATATTATGATGACAATGCGTATAATTATAAATCGGAAACACACAAAAGGACGCTCACAAGAGAATAATGATATTTTATTATAAATTTGTCTAAGGAAATTATTTAAATGATGTAAAATATAATATATTATGAAACTATTCACTTAACTACTAAGGATGATATTTCAAAGTATTTGGCAAACCAAATAAAAGTTTAAGACTAAATAATATTATCCATCTAGAAATATCTTGTACCAACAAATTCTAAATCCGCTCTCTCTCTCTCTCTCTCTCTCTCTCTCTCTCTCTCAAAGTAAAATTGCGTAACACCACCAATTAATGAATCGCAAAAGTAAAAACAATAATATTATTTTGTAGAAATTTTTTTCTGAAAATTATCCAAATGATGTGACATATAATATTGTTATTATAAAATTATCCATTTAATTACTAAGAATGATACCTTCATAATATATCACAGGTTAGATAAGAAATTTTAAACAAAATATTATTATTAATCACAAAAGTACTTTATATCAACAAACCCCACAACTTTCTCTCTCTTAATTTTCTTCATGCTATCCATTACACAAGTCTTCAACCAACTAGACTTAAATGTATCTTATAAAATCTACAAACTTGTTGAGATTCATAAAAGATGACCCTTCTTCAATGACACTATTGTGAGCAAACTTCTTCAAATCATGAGATCTTGTTAGAATATCTTTATCCTCTATCAACTTCTCCACTTTTGATCCAACCTCCTCTTTGAAAACTATCCCATTCTCGCCTGGAACCAAACTCAAACCTATCTTCCAAACCTTAGTTATATATCTTTGGTTAAATAACTGATCAGCAAAATAAGGCTAACAAAGAAAAGGCACTCCATTTTTTACTCCTTCAATGGTTGAGTTCCAACCACAGTGTGATATGAAATAAGCATTTGCATGATGCTTTAGAACCCTATATTGAGGAGACTAACTAACCATTCTCCCTCGATCTGCAACTCTTTCTTCAAAGCCTAAGGGATAGGTACAATTAATAGATTTATTAGCATGGTCTGGCCAAACCACCCATAAGAATGACCGTCCTGTGAGCTCTAGACCAAGTGCTAACTCTTGAAATTGCCTATAATTAAAGATAGTGATACTGTCAAAAGACACATAAATAACAGAATTTGTAGGTTGCTTGTCAATGCGATGCATTGCTTATCCTCGGGCCAAAAATAACATAAATTAGAATCTCCTCTTGATTCAATGTTGGGAAAAAGTGCCCTATAGGTAAAATGTGTGGTATTTTATTGAATACTACTTTTCAAGCTTCTCAAAGCTATTACAGATTATCATCTCAGCATTATGAGTTGCTTGGTTAAGAGTGATAAAGTAGTTGAAGATTATTTTCTTCATCTAAGTATCATTAAAACAATACCAGGGGAGGATGGTTGTGTCCATGGGAGTCATCTCTGGGTTCAACTGAATAACTTCCTTCTTCATTGATGCTCCTAAATTATTAATTAAAGATTATGTTCATAAATTCAAATAAATGTAAACTGACATGAACCAAATATATAAAGACACTAAAATTAGAAAAGGATAAATGGATTGTTGAATGAAGGAAATGTTGTCACATATAAAAATATATAAATTTTATGAAGAACTCAAGATATTCATCGATGAATTACATCAAGATATCCAAAATATGAGATATTTATAAAATAATAATAATAATAATAATTATAATAATAATAATAATAATAATAATAATACAAAATGCATTAAAATTCAATATTCATTGCTTGCGAAAATTTCATTATCTTATATGTAGGATGAAGTGGCACTCATTTTTTCTCTTCTGTCATGCACATGGCAACTGCAATGAATCAAAACTTTTATCGGATGCTTAAAACAAAAGTGCAACAGAGAGTGAGATACATAATTCTTCTTGTTTATTTTAATAAAAGTATCTCATCATACCTTTCTATAGTCTAATGTTATTAACAAATAATTATCTTAATAATAATTAATTATGAATAATAAAGAAGATAATATAGATTAATCAACTATTTTATGTAATTATATGATATGATACTACTAAATATGTTTTCAATAATTATTCAATAGTACTAAAGTAATTAATAAATAAATTAATTTTTATGATATTTGAGCAAATTTAATCTCAAATTCACACAAAACACTTGTTCAAATCTTAAATTCCATAAATGATTATTAAATTTCTCAACTAACAAAGCTTTAGGTCCTGTTTTCCATCATTTTGATTTTTTTTTCTTTTATTTGTTAAAATATATTTATTTAGTGTAAGGTTCATATATTATTTATTTTATTAAAATAAATCAATTTGATATAAAAATAAAAAAAAAAATTATATTGAGTATTTAAAAAATAATTATGATAATCATTAGTTGTCAGTGTCAATCATCTTTCAATATCATCCTTCTATTATTGAACATTAGACACCAATATCATTACTACTATTAATACCTCATCAATTATTGTTGATCGTCTTCATTAAGCATAAATTAAATTATTTAATATTTAATAAAAATAAAAATATACTTCAAGATATCAAAATAATTTATTTCAAATCCAAATATTTAATAAATAATAATAATAATTTTAAAAATAAAAAATAAAAGTGATCTCAAAGTAGACTTTTAGTTAATTTGTATGTATAAATTAATGATTTTATTTATTTAATTATAAGACACCCCTTTCTTCTTCCTTATCTCTTGCCAGCAAATCTAAAGTTTTTTTCACGTGATAATTTTTTGTGAGAAATTCTTTAAACAGCTCACCATCTTCGTCGGTGAGTCCATCTCTAAGAAGCTCTGGGATGCTAAACACGGCGGCAATGACTCCAGCTGCGGCTGGCCAGAAGGCGGCCGTCCGAAGCCCGACGTTCTTTGATATGTTCAGAGTCCAAGCCATATTGAAATCAGCAATAAATCAGGTGAACTCAGCAGCATTACTTCTCATAAGTTCTTCCAAGAAACTTGGCATCACCGTCATCATTGTTCCGTCAGCCTCCCGAAGTTGTTGGCTATCCTCTTCAGGTTCCAAGCCGTCGGGGATCGCCACAAAATGAATTCCGTCGATGAACTTAGCCTCGCCAGGCGCCTTCATAGCGAAAATGCATTGGTGATTGAACTGAATGTTGATGAAAGTTATGCAAAAGCCACGTTCTATGGAGAAAATATTACGTCCGGACGTAATTTTACGTGCGGGCTCCAATCATAGTGTTACACATATCCAATATTTTAATATTGCATTTTTCACACGGCTAATTGATGGCGCAAGACGCCCGCTACCCCCGCTGACCGCCGTCCCGTTCAAACAGTGGGAGGAGAAACGACGCTGGAATGCGCGGGAAAGATATATATATATATATATATATATATATATATATGTTTTTTTCAGCAAACCGAACGAGAAAGCGAGAAAATCTCATTTCATTTTTTGGCAAGACGATGAAGATGGAGAATGAATTTGGAAGTTATGACCTTGATAATATTACAATTTAGCGATGATGTATTAAATAAAATACATCGGTAAATTTCTGAACCGTTGCATATGCACAATTTATTTATTTGATATTTTTTGAAATTCTTTTATTTAATATATATTTCCAACACTGTTTGGAGTTCTTTACAAGAGTACTTTGATTGTTTTAGAAACTATTTTGCATGTATACTCTCTATACTCTCATGAGAGTACTAACCAATTTTATATTATTTTTTCATGATTTTCTGGCCTGTTTGAAGAAAATATGTTCATCACATTCCATTAGAAACAACTTGGAGGCAATTTGGTTGATTTTTAGGGGAGATTTGCATCAGTACTCTCTGTAATCTCATGAGAGTACAGAGCATTTTCTCATTTTATTCCACTTTCTTTGATCTGTTTGGTAAAAATATGTTCATTACATTCCATTTGAAGTAATTTCGAGGCTGATTGATTGATTTTTAGGTGAGATTTGCATCTATACTCTCTGTGAGAGTACAGAGCATTTTCTCTTTTTTCCAGTTTCTTTGGCCTATTAGGAGGAAATATGTTCATTACATTCCATTGGAAGTAATTTGGAGGCTGTTTGGTTAGTTTTTAGGAGATTTTTACATCTCTACTCTCTATACTCTCATGAAAGTACAGAGCATTTTTCTCATTTATTTCCAGTTTCTTTGGCCTGTTTGGAGGAAATATATTCATTACATTCCATTAGAAGCAATTTGGAGACTATTCGGTTGATTTTTAGGTGGGATTAGCATCTGTACTCTCGTGAGAGTACATAGTATTTTCTCATTTTATTCCACTTTCTTTGGCCTGTTTGGTGAGAATATGTTCATTACATTCTATTTGAAGTAATTTGGAGGCATGTTAATTTTTAGGGGAGTTTTGCATCTGTACTCTCTATACTCTCATGAGAGTACAGAGCATCTTTCTCATTTTCTTCTAGTTTCTTTGGCCTATTTGGTGAGAATATGTTCATTATATTCCATTAGAAGTAATTTGGAGGCTTTTATAAATTTTAGAAGATTTTTGCATCTGTACTCTATGTACTCTCATGAGAGTACAAACATTTTTCACATTTATTTCCAGTTTCTTTGGCCAGTTTGGAGGAATTATGTTCATTACATTCCATTAGAAGCAATTTGGAGGTTGTTTGGTTAGTTTTTAGGGAATTTTTATATCTGTACTCTCATAAGAGTATAGAGCATTTTTCTCATTTATTTTTAATTTCTTTGGCCTGTTTAGAGAAAATATGTTCATTACATTCCATTTGAAGAAGTTTGAATGCCGATTGGCAGGTTTTTAGGACTTTTTTGCATGTGTACTCTCTATATTCTCTGGAGAGTATACTCCATTTTATCAATTTCTTTTAGATTTTAAATTCTATTTGTGGAGAATATATTTAATAGATTCCATTAGAAGCAATTTGGAGGCTGATTGATTGATTTTTAGGAGATTTTTGTATATGTACTCTCTGTACTCTCATGAGAGTACATAGCATTTTTCTCATTTATTTCTAGTTTCTTTAGCCTATTTTGAGGAAATATGTTCATTATATTCCATTAGAAGTAATTTGGAGGCTGATTGGTTAGTTTTTAGGGGGGATTAACATCTGTAATCTTTGTACTCTCATGAGAGTATAGAGCATTTTCTCATTTTATTCCACTTTCTTTGGCCTATTTGGTGAGAATATGTTCATTATATTTCATTTGAAGTAATTTGGAGGCTGATTGGTTGGTTTTTAAGGGAGTTTTATATCTGTACTCTCTATACTCTCATGAGAGTACATAGCATTTTTCTCATTTTTTTTCTAGTTTCTTTGGCCTGTTTGGTGAGAATATGTTCATTATATTTCATTAAAAGTAATTTGGAGGCTATTTGGTTAATTTTTAGGAGATTTTTGCAACTGTACTCTATGTACTCTCTTGAGGGGTACAAAATATTTTCATTCCATTAGAAGTAATTTGGAGGTGTTGATTATTTTTGGCAATTACAAAGTATTTTTCTCATTTATTTTTAGTTCTTTGGCCTGTTTGGAGGAAATATATTCATTACATTCCATTAAAAGCAATTTGGAGAATGTTTGGTTTTAGATTTTTTGTACTCTCTGATTCTCTCATGAGAGTAGAGCATTTTTCATTTATTTCTAATTTCTTTGGCCTGTTTGGAGGAAATATGTTCATTACATTCCATTAGAAGTAATTTGGAGGCTGTTTGGTTGGTTTTTAAGAGATTTTTGCATCTAGACTCTCTTTACTCTCATGAAAGTACAGAGCATTTTTCTCATTTATTTCCAGTTTCTTTGGCCTATTTGGAGGAATTATGTTCATTACATTCCATTTAAAGCAATTTGGAGGATGATTGGCTAGTTTTTAGGAGAGTTTTGCATCTACTCTATACTCATGAGAGTATAGAATATTTTCTCATTTTTCCACTTTGTTTTTGTTGAGAGAATATGTTTACTACATTCCATTAGAAATAATTTAGAGATTGTTTGGTTGATTTTGTTTTGCATCTCATTCTCGTACTCTCATGAGAGTATAGAGCATTTTGCTCATTTATTTCAATTTTTTTGGCCTGTTTGGAGGAATTAAATTCATTACATTAGAAGTAATTTGGAGGCTATTTGGTTAGTTTTGGAGGCTGGCATGTATACTCTAGGCCTCCATTGTCGATAATATTCTTATTAATTGACTTTTCATTTTGAAGTTTACAATGTCTGGTAAAAGGATAACTTCGAGATGCAGGCCTACCACCGTTAGAGCAGTGTTCGATAATATTAAAGACTCTTCATGAAGTCATTGATATTTTAAGGAGGCTTCATTTGCATCAATTTACTAGCATGGAATTCAATAGATTCTCTCACATTCCATTGGAAGTAATTTGGAGGATTTTTAGTTGGTTTTGGAGGCAGTTTGGCATTTGTACTCTCTATACTCTCATGAGAGTACATAGCATTTTCTCATTTTTTTTTCCACTTTGTTTGGCCTGTTTGGAGAAAATATATTCATTACATTTCATTTAAAGTAATTTGGATGCTGATTTGATAGTCCTAGAGGCAATTTGGCATGTGTACTCTCTATACTTTCATGAGAGTACAAACTATTTTCTCATTTATTTCACTTTCTTTGGCCTGTTTGGAGGAAATATGATCATTACATTCCATTTGAAGCAATTTATTTAATTTTAGAGAGATTTGATCAGATACTCTCTATACTCTCATGAGACTACAAGCATTTTCTCATTTATTTCTAGTTTCTTTGGTCTGTTTGGAAGAATAATGTTCATTACATTCCATCAGAAGTAATTTGGAGGCCAGTTTGTTGGTTTTGGAGGTAGTTTGGTATGTGTACTCTGTGGGCCTCCATTATGCTGATAATGTTCTTATTAATTGACTTTTCATTTTGAAGTTTACAATGTTTAGGAAAAGGATAACTTCAAGATGCAGGCCTACCACCGTAAATGGTGTCATAATATTGCACTTTACCGATGAAGTCATTGATTTTAAGGAGGCTTCATTTGCATCAATTTACTACGCATGGAATTCAAAGACTCTCTACATTCCATTGGAAGCAATTTGGAGGATTTTAGTTGGTTTTGGAGGCTTTGGCATTTGTACTTTTATACTCTCATGAGAGTACAAAACATTTTATTTTTTTTCTTTGTTTTTGTTTGGAGAAAATATGTTCATTACATTCCATTTTAAATAATTTGGAGGCTGATTTGATAGTTTTGGGGCGCGGCATGTGTACTCACTATTTTTACATTTATTTCACTTTCTTTGGCCTGTTTGGAGGAAATATGATCATTACATTCCATTTGAAGCAATTTCCACTGATTGGTTTAGTTTTAGGGGAGATTTGCATCTGATTCTCTATACCTCATGAGACTACAAAGTATTTTTCTCATTTATTTCTAATTTCTTTGACTGTGAGGAATTATGTTCATTATATTTCATTAGTAGCAATTTGGAGGTTGTTTGGTTGGTTTTGGAGGCTTGTACTCTATGGGCCTCCATTGTCCTGATAATGTTCTTATTAATTGATTTTTTCATTTTGAAGTTTACAATGTTTGGGAAAATGATAAGATGGTCCTAACCATTAGTAGAGTTGTTCATAATATTAAAAGATTTTTATGAGGAATTGATATTTTAAGGAGGCTTCATTTGCATCAATTTACTGCTTGCATTAATTCAACAAGACTCTATACATTCCATCAAGAATTCGTATTATTTGATTGATTTTTGAGCACTTACATCCATCCTCTCTCATGTATTTTCTGATGCAACATTCTCATTTGCTAAAGATTTTCAAAGCTTCCATGAAGATATAAGAAAGAAAATTACTATATGTAATGAAAACTATGCTTCTAAGGTAAATCATAATCATTCAACGAAAGAATTTAAAGAATGTGATTATGTATTAATTCACATTCGGCCTGAGCATTATCAAACAACTAAATATAAGAAATTGCATGCACGAGCTTATGGTCCATTTAAAATTCTTAAGAAAATTAAAACTAATTCTTATCACCTTGCTTTTCCTATTGATATGCTCATTTATCCAGTTATTAATATTGAAACTATCATATGAAGGAATTAGCAGACCTCCACTTGTTCTAACTTTAGCGTGAGATATAGCACGCATTTGCGTAAGCTCTCTTTCTTTGAACATGACTATTTTATCACCGATGAAGAACCCATTAATCCAACTTTTGAACATTATTTTCTTGTTCGTGGAAGAATAAGGTACGAAGACACATGGTTTGCATCGATTTAGAGACTTTAGCCCCACAATTAGTAGAAGACTTATTAGATTTTAACTCTGCGGAGCAGAGTTTAATTGGGCCTAGGGGAGTTGATGTAGAACATCATGAGGATCAAAAAATTAGAACTTAATATCTATTTATAAGATCTCAAGCTAAAGCCCAAGAAAATTCAAAAAAGAAGAAGGCTTAGCCCATTTGTATGCTTAGGCCCATTTTATGATTTTATCTTTTTTTAGTTATGTAATTTTTAATTTTCTTCTAGAAACTCCATGTTTAAAATTTTGCATTTAAAAATTTGAAGCATGACATGTGAGGTGGTTAAATCTATATAAAATGATAGCATGTGAAATAGGTGGATAACATAAAATAATAAGGCTATTTAATGCTTCACATTAATGTGGCCAACCACCTTTCCCTCCATGTTCTGAATTCTTTTCTTTTGAAAGATGCCTATAATAGCTATAAATATCCCCCCTTACTTGAATGAAGGAGATCTTTTGGAAATTACAAATTATTTGAGTTATTCTAGTGGTTTGAGAGCTTGGTGGCCAAACCTTAGCAATCTTTGGTGGGAGCACTAGTTATCCAATATATCTTCTTTCCTCACTTCCAAAATTCTTTCAATCTCACCAAAAGAAAGAATGCCCACCTCCAATAAGTTTGTTCAAAGTAGTATCATAAGAGGATGGTGGGCATCCCTTAATAATCTCAATAAATTTGTAGATATTGTAGAAATTTAAGCCCAAGAGGTTGAAGACTTGTGTCTAATTGATTGTTTGGAGAAAACTTGGAGATATATATATATATATATATATATATATATATATATATATATATATATAAAGAGAGAGAGAGAGGTTGATGACTAGTGCCAAATTACTTATTTGGAGAAATGTTGAAGAGATATTTAATATATTATTAGAGAGAATTATGAGGTGATGTGTTTTTGTTAGGTTCTTATATGTTATGAACAATATTATTTTATCTTATTTTAATTCCATGGAGGATAAAAATCTCTCTATTTAAAATGCATTTGCATTATATACAAAGAGGTAAAGATAAATCATTTAATACATCAAAGGGCAGATATGAAATAATTAACTCTCCTTATTATTATTAAACTCAATGATGAGATTAGCTCTTATAAACAAAAATAATCAATTTGGCATTAAAATTAATAAATTTTAGCTAATATTTTATGATTCTCTTTTAAATAATGGTTTCATCAACATAACCTTTTCTATCAAAGAAGTTCTATGATAACCTGTCACTTAAATCTACAAAAAAAATTAATTTTAATTATTTTACATAGAACTAATTTCATTTAAAACACTATTTTAAGTATTTGGGTGCTATTTATACAATGTGAAAAACACATTTTATAATTGAAATGTTAAGGGTTCTAACTCCATAAGTTGTAATCCACCTAAGTTTATTCAACTAATTCTCAATAAGCATAGCTTTTACTTTAATAAACTTCATCAAATTTGTAATATTAAAATTATAATTGTTAGATATGTAAAATTTTCTTATGATTGAGAACAAATATTGACCCAAACAAGAAACTCAAAACACCAAAATAATGAATAAAGAACTTTTGAAAAAATTTGGGGCTAAAATGCACTCCAAATTTCTCAAAATTTAAGAAAAATTAACCTCATCTTGTCTACTCTAGGTCATATGGGCAAAGAAATATACACCTAAGTAGAAAGAAAAGTATAATTATATTTGTCTTATGAATATTTCACATAAGAGCAAAATGTGCTACCTCATAAAATAGAAAAAAAACTCACTCCATGAATTAAAGCAATAAATATATGTTTATGGTCTTTATATCTATTAGTAAACTATTCCAACTAATAGCAATCAAATGTGATGAGAATCCTGCAATGTCATAATGGATCAATTTAAGATGCATCATGCATATTACAAAATAAGGATCTATTTATTGTGTATATGTAACTATCTCTAAAGATAACTATAGAATTATCTTAAAAGAAATAAAATTTGTAACAATATATATAATTATTATTAATAATTTTAAAAAATAATAGAATAATTAAACAAAAATCTAATAACTTTTTGAAATGACATTTTGAATAAATTACAAGCAATTGAGATCAAGACAAAACCTAATAAAGTTTGACATTTTAATCAGTAGTAGATTGAAGAAGTTGATCAATAACTAACAGCATTGCCTTCGTATTAAATTAATCACATTGCACGATTGGTATAAACAATCCAAGTTGTCATGTAATCTACCAATAAAAATTTTGATTCATATTAAATTTTAATAAGATAAATGAGGCTCGTATAGCTAATCCTTTCATTGATGTTATGGTGGAGCTCTTTTTGAGAAAAATTTCCAAGTTGTATCGAACATGAACATAAATGCTCTCATTGATTTCAAAAAAAAAAAAAAAATCTCATTCGTAGGAAAAATTTATTGATAGTATATCTAATTCCCTTATTTTTGGAGATTTATCTAATTCCTTTTAAAACAAATGTATAATGCTAGTTTGTCCACTATTATTTTTTGGTAATTTACCTAAATTCTTTTATAACCTTAATAATGCATGCAATAAACTTTATAAAAAAATATGGCATTAAGAAATGAGATGCCACATTAATGCTCACTATATATTAAGATTTACAAACTTGTGATAAATTTCAATAAACATCAAGAATCTAGCTGCTCTTTAGCATCAACCTTTAGTTCCCCTCATATATCTCATGCACTAATACTCTCTTACCTTGCACAAGGCCATATCATTCCTTCCATGGAGCTCTTTATTGCCTCAAGGATCATGAATTTTGCATAACATTTATTAATAGAGTTCAACCATAAGCATATTTTTTATGTGATTATGTCATATCAAGCTAAGTTTATTGGTTGGAATTTGATGAAATTCATTTTATGACTATCCCATGGATTTGATAAGAGGATTCCAATGATTTCAGCACGATGACTAAATCAACGATAATAATGATGCCAAGTTTTTTAGAAAAATTGATAAAAAATAATGTTATCAAGTTCACATGCTTTATAGTAGATATCAACATGGCTTGGGTTTTCAACATTGCCAAGAATGTTGGGCTTCGAACAACTGCTTGTGGCCTGTTGTAGTTGGAGTCCTTGCTACCACGCTTAAGATCTCCAAGCTTATTCAAGATGGAGTCCTCAATGAAGATGGTAAGGCCCTTATTTAGCATGAGTACTAACACCTTTAGATATAGAATAGGCAAGATACAATATTATTTAACCATACACTTGATGACATAGTCATATAATAATGATATAACTCAATATCTATGGTAAAATCGAGTGCTCTTATTATTATTATTATATATATATATATATATATATATATGTTCAAACTTTTTCTTCAATTGATATAATCTACAATTTCTTTTTTCTAATTAAATAACATTAGATATTTGGCTCATGTCTATTTTAATGGAATTGAAATTATGAAGCTAATTTTGTTACTAATAATATAAGACTACCAATGAAGAATGAGATCATCCAATTGAGCTTGAGGATGCCTACCTTGGACATAATCAACCTCCCTTGGAATTTTTAAGTCATACTAATACACAAAAAATAGTGTTCGATTACATCATTACTAATATATAAGCAGCTTTTAATATTGAGATGATAATTTACAATAACTTTTAGGAGCTTGAAAAGCTAGTCTTTAACAATATACCAAATATTTTACCTGTAGGGCTACATATCAACAACATTAAATCAAGAGGAGATTCTAATTTACCTTAGTTTTGGACGAGGATAAGCAATGGCATGGCTCAATAAGCCTACAATTCTATTATCTATGTGGATTTTAGAAAATTGATTATAATAGGAAATTATAGGAGCTAACATTTGGCCTTGAGCTCATCTAGCCATTCTTATGGGTGGTAAGCATGATCCATTAATTGTACATATCATTTATGATTCAAAGAAAGAGTTTCAAAATTGAGGAAGATGGGTTGATTGGGCTCCCCAACATAGTGTTTTGAAGCATCCAGTTATTGTTTGTTTCATATCACATTGTGGTTGGAACTCAACAATAAAGGAAACGCACAGTGGAGTGTAATTCCTTTGTTGGCCTTCTTTTGTTGACCAAATTTTTAACCAAATTTACATAACTAAAATTTGAAAGATAGGATTGGGTTTCATTCTTTATAAGAGTGGGCTAATTTCCACATATGAAGTTAGATCACAAGTGGAGAAATTGTTCAATGATACATATATTTTTGCAAGATCTCAAACTTTGAAGAAGTTTTCTTAAAGGAGGGCCATCCTTTGAAAACCTCAAAAAATTTGTAGATTTTATAAAAGAAATTTAAATCTAAGAGATTGATGAATAGTGTCTAATAAATTTATGAAAAACTTGGAGAGAGAGAGAGAGAGAGAGAGAGAGAGAGAGAGGGGTGATGTATTGGTTGGGTGTACAATTATGATGAATAATACTATTATTTCCTCTCTCTCTCTTTTTCTTTGCAATATATTATAAATTATTTTCTTAAATGATCAAGTGGATAATTTCATAATATAGTATATGCTGCATTTTTGAGATAATTCTTATGATATATTTTTTTAATAAAACTTAGTTATTCTTTGAAGATCATCTTCTTATATGTATCTCAAATAATGATGTATATTAAACTCAAAATATCTACTTTTATATTCACATCTTCTCTCTATTATGTCATGCATACTCATTAAAATGGATACTAAGAAAAATTATCTATTTAAAATACTATTTGTTTTACATTAAAAAGTTAGAGATAAAGCATACAATAAATCAAATTAAGAAGATATATAATGATGAGTTCTCCTCTAGCTAATGAGTTCTACTCATATAAAGTAGAGTGTGCCAATTTTTCATTAAAATTAATAAATGTCACGTAGTTGTTTATGATACCTCTTCTAGGTAATCATTACAGATTATTTCTACACAATCATTTCTTGCAAAATTAAAAAAAAAAAAATGTTTCACGAAAGCATGTCAATCGAATACAAAAAAAATGATTTACATGAAGATGATGATAAGAAATCATGAGCTAATGATAGTGACAATGACAATAGGGGTCAACTATCAATAGTGACCAAAGATGTTAATCGGTGATGCAGTGGCAGTCAAAAGTGATGATAGCTATTTTTAAAAGCTCAACATATTTTTTAAAATAAGTAAAAAAATAGAAGTCAAAATGATTAAAAATAGAGCCTAGTGTTTTGTTAGGAGAGAAGAATATTAATAATCAATTAAGAGATTTACCATGACTTTTTATAATGTACACATGACTAAGTATTCAAACACTATGCCAATAACTTGTTAAATATTTTATTACAACTGAATAATTAAAAATAACATAATTAGTGGCATCATAGTACATAATTTAATAATAATTGTTCTAATCCATAACCAAGGAGATCGTAAGCTTAAGCTTAGACATAGATAGGTGCAATACAAAAAACTTCTTACCAAGCAGCAAAGAGTCAGAGCAAGAAGATGATGGAGACCTTACATTAAATTACCTAGTTAAAATGTAAACATTTTAATATATTATAATTTTATTTGTGAAATTATGTGTTGTGTTCCAATATTATGAACACATATGAAATAAAAATAAAAATTCTAATTTCATTGAAGTTAAAAATTTTAAAATCAAGAGAGAAAATTATAAAATTATAGAAAATAATTAATTCCATGAAATCAAGTAATTGATATATTTTTCTTTGCATACTTTATCTACTTTTTTTGGAGGGGAAGGGGGATATAAATCCTTTGACTTAAAATAAGGGGATCAATGCCACCACCCCTCTCCCTCTTATAATTTTCTTCTCTACTAGTATTTTGATTTATATTAGACCTTCATATTTTACAATATGTGAATAAAATAATGGTTGATGTCTCGTAGAGAAAAATTTATAATTTCTTAAGAAAGTAGGGGCTTGATGGTCATCGATATCTAGAGGAGAAGCTGAACAACCATTTAACAAACAAAAAAAATTTTAAATATAAAAGTAGATATTATGATGACAACGCACATAATTATACATCAAAACACACAAAAAGGAAGATCACAAGAGAATAATGATATTTTATAATAAATTTGTCTAAAGAAATTATTCAAATGATGTAAAATACAATATATTATGAAACTATTCACTTAACCGCTAAGGGTGATATTTTCAGAGTATTTGGCAAACAAAATAAAAGTTTAAAACTAAATAATATTATCCATCATAGAAATATCTCGTACCAACAAATTCTGCAACTCTCTCTCTCTCTCTCACACACACACACACACACATACACACACACAAAGTAAAATTGCATAACACCATCAATTAATGAATCGCAAAAATAAATAAAATAATAATATTTTATAGAAATTTTTTTTCTGAAAATTACCCAAATGATGTGACATATAATATTATTATAAAATTAGCAATTTAATTATTAAGAATGATACCTTCATAATATATGACAAGTCAAATAAAAAATTTCAAACAAAATAGTATTATTCATCACAAAAGTACTTCACACAACAAACCCCACATCTTTTTGTCTCTCTTAATTTTCTTCATGCTATCCATTACACAAGTCTTAAACTGACTAGACTTAAATGTACCTTATAAAATCAACAAATTTGTTGAGATTCATAAAGGATGACCCTTCTTCAATGACACTGTTGTGAGCAAACTTCTTCAAATCATGAGATCTTGCTAGAATATCTTTATCCTCCATCAACTTCTCCACTTTTAATGCAACCTCCTCCTTGGAAACTTTCCCATTCTCATCTGGAACCAAACTCAAACCTATCTTCCAAACATTAGTTATATATCTTTGGTTAAATAACTGATCACCAAAATAAGGCCAGCAAAGAAAAGACACTCCATTTCTCACTCCTTCAATGGTTGAGTTCCAACCACAGTGTGATATGAAACAAGCAATTGCATGATGCTTTAGAATCCTATATTGAGGAGACCAACAAATAATTCTCCTCGATCTCTTTCTTCAAAGCCTAAGGGATAGGTGCAATTAATAGATTTATTAACAAGGTCCGCCTTACCACCCATAAGAATGGTCACGTGAGCTCTAGACCAAGTGCTAACTCTTGAAATTGCCTACAATTAAAGATAGTGATGCCAAAAGACACATAAATAATGTAATTGCTTGTCAAGCCATGCAATGCATTGCTTATCATCAGGCTAGAAATAACATAAATTAGAATCTCCTCTTGATTCAAAGTTGGCAAGAAGTGGCCCTCTGTAAAATGTGTGGTAAGACTACTTGAAGCTTCTTTTCAAGCTATTGCATCTCAGCATTAGGAGTTGCTTGATTATTAATGATAAAGGAATTGAAGATTATTTTCTCGTATAAGCATCATTAAAACAATGCCGGGGAGGATGGTTGTGTCCATGGGAATCATCTCGGGTTCAATAATAACTTCCTTCTTCATTGGAGCTCCTAAATTATTAAAAAAAACTATATTCATGAATTCAAATAAATGTAAACTGACATGAACCAAGTATATAGAGACACCAAATTAGAAAAGGAAAATTGGATGATTGAATGAAGGAAATGTTGGCACATATAAAAATATATAAATTTTATGAAGAACTCTAGATATTCATTTATGAATTTGATCAAGATATCCAAAATATGAGATATTTATAAAATAATACTAATATTAATAATATAATAATAATAATAATAATAATAATAATAATAACACAAAATGCATTAAAATTCAATATTCATTACTTGACAAAATTTCATTATCTTATATATAAAAAAAATTATAAAATATGATAACACTAATTATGCTTTTAATAATTATTTTGTAGTAAAAAAGTAATTAATAAATAAATTATTTTTTGTGATATTTGAGCAAATTTAATCTCAAATTCACACAAAATATTAGTACAAGAGCTTAGGCCAGTTAATTGAAATCCTAAACTCTCAATCATTGAACTAAGATGGATTATGCATAAATGAATTGCTTGAATATTAGGTCATGTATCCATTATAAAAATGCATATTAAATTCGATAATTGATTATTAAATTTGTCAACTAACAAAACTTCAAGCCCTGTTTTGCATCATTTTGACTTTTTTTTAAATATATTTATTTAGTATAATTTTCATATATATTAAACATAATTTTAAAATATTTTGAGTAATTAAAAAAATAACAATTACTATCATTGATTGTCAATCTCGATTATCATCCAATGTCATCCTTCGCCTATTATTGCCTACTAATTCTATCCATTATTGATCATTGGACATCAATGCACTAGTGTTGTTAATACCTCATCAACCCCTACTGCTCTCTTATCGATCATATTCATTATAGTATAAATTAATTTATTTAATATTTAATAAAAATAAAAATATACTTCAATATGTCAAAATAATTTATTTCAGAATCAAAATATTTAAAAAATAATAATAATAATTTTAAAAATAAAAAATATAAGTGATCACAAGTAGACTTTTAGTTAATTTGTATGTATAAATTAATGATTTTCAGTTGATCTATTAAATGCAATGATAATGCAAGTTATTCACCTAATTTGCAATTAAACATAACCTTAAAAAAATTATAATTCTTCTAAGTTAAACTTTAATATTTAACAAAATATTTGTTATCATGATCGTCATCACATGATCATTACACTAGCATTAATTATAAATGTATTAAAAACATATTTGTTATATTAATGGGAAATTAGTCAAATAACATGAATATTCTCAGTGTTTAAATATATATTCATACCTCTAACTAACTATTTATGTATTTATTTATAAAACACCCCTTTCTTCTTCCATATCTCTTACCAGCAAATCTGAAGTTTTTTTCACCTGATAATTTTTTATGAGAAATTCTTTAAAGAGCTCACCATCTTCGATGAGTCCATCTATAAGAAGCTCCGGATGCTAAACACGCGCAAGGACTCCAGCTGGGGCGGCGAAAGCGACCGTTCGAGTCCAAGCCATGCAGAAATTAGCAATAAAGCTGAACTTCGGTATCATTACTTCTCATCAGCTTCCAAGAAACTTGGCATCACCATCAATGATTCCGTCAGCCTCCGAAGTTGTGGCGATCTTCTTCAGTTCCGTCAGGGATCGCCACAAAATGAATTCGTCGATGAACTTAGCTCGCCAACCGCCGCAGCGAAAATGCGTGATTGAACTGTGTTGATGAAAGTTATGCGAAAGCCACGTTCTATGAGACGGTAAGAGAGCTCCATGAGGGGAATTATGTGGCCCAGCGGGTAAGGGAGGATGAGCGCATGTGGGGTGCGAGGTGAGCTCATGGTAGGTGTTGAGAGGAACAACTACACTCTTTTAAGCTAATTAGTGTTTATTGGATAGACTCAACAAACTGATAATCTCAATTTATACTAGCATTAATTTGTCCGTTCATCGTTTCAGGTCTTTTTTTATATATTTTAAAATCTGCAATATACGAGCAGATAAATATATGACATGATGGTAAAATTAAAAAGATTCAAATAATTCATATTTGTTGCTTGCTAGAAAACCAGTTGCGGTATAGTGAAAGTTTATGGCTTAGCTTTATCATGGAGTCCAGCACGATCAATGGCCTCATACCTTAGTTGAACACTTAAGTAGAACACCGGATCACCTCTTGATCAGCGTGAAAACACCCCCTACTGCAACACCCGCACCAGTCCCCTTTCGTTTCCAAAATATGTGGTTGCAACATAATGACTTTATGTCTGTTGTTTCGACTAACTGGACGGCCCCTATTCACCCGGATAACTCCATTAAAGGCATGACCCGTTTTTGGCTTAAACTTAAAAGATTAAAACAAACTCTGAACTGGTGGAATAAACATCATTTTAAAAACATTTTTGCAAATCTTAAAAATATGGAAGATCTTGTGCGCACGCTTGAAGAAGCCGCTGCAGATCCTAATAAAATGATGAACTCAACGAAGCTAGAGATAACTTGATTAAATATCAAAACATGGAGGAAACTTATTGGCGGCAAAAGTCTGCTACTAAACATATTGCCGATGGCGTCAGAAACACAAAATATTTCCACGCTCTTTTCAACAAAAGAAAAGTTATAAACTCGATTAAGAAAATTAAAAACAATAATGATAATTGGATATCGGATAAAAATGAGATTAAAGATTCGGTTATACATCATTTCCAAAATTTGTTAAACAACAACATTAACATGGAACCTATTGCTAACCCTCATCTGATTCCCTCAAAAATTACTTCTCATCTCTCTTTGTAGATCTCCGACGGAATCTGAAATTAGTAATATTCTCCAAAGCATGAATTCAGATTCGATTGCTGGCCCGGATGGTTACACTACTATATTCTTCCAACAGTGTTGGACCATTATTAAATCTGATTTAATCGAAGCCGTTATTGACTTTTTCAATGGCACCCCCCTTCCTAGATTCTTCTCTAGCACCTCCATAATACTTATCCCTAAAAACAACCATCCGGAAACATGGAATGACTTTAGACCGATTAGTCTATGCACCTTTTTTAACAAGCTAGTATCCAAAATAATCACCAACCGTACCAACCCTCATTTTAACATTATCTCCCGAATCAAACTGGTTTCATTAAAGGGAGAACCATAGCTGATAATATCCTTTTAGCACAAGAAATGATTCATGATATTGACGTTCCTATTAGAGGTGGCAACATTGCTTTCAAACTAGACATTTCTAAAGCCTTTGACAAACTCTCTTGGGAATTCCTTGTTTCTATACTCCATCTTTTCGGATTCTCAAACGAATTTATTCGTATCATTAAAAATTGTATCACTAATGTTTGGTTCTCGGTTATCGTAAATGGAGAATTGACTAGTTTCTTCACTTCTACACACGACTTACACCAAGGAGATCCTTTATCGCCATTGCTTTTATTATAGTAGATTATTTATCCGTGAGCACGATCTTTTCTATAATAAACCAAGTATGATTTACAAAACTCAAGGTGGATTTCCCATTACTCATCTTTGCTTTGCTGACGATTTTATCATTTTCTCCAATGCTTCTATAACACACGTCAAAAATATTATGAAATTCTTTAAAAGATTTGGCAAAGAAAGCAGTCTCCTCCTTAACAAAAATAAATGTTGCTTCATAACCTCTAATAAAATCAACAACAATAGAATTAATCAGATAACGAGGATCACTAACTTTCATCAACATCATCTTCCGATCAATTATCTAGGTACTCCTCTGTTCAAAGGACATAAAAGATCTTACCTTTTGATTTAATCCACAAAATATCCAACCCTATCTCCTCTTGGGAATATCATTTTCTATCCTTTGGAGGGAGGTTAACTCTGATTAAGAGTACCCTTAATTCGATGCCTCTTTATCTCATTCAAACTATCGTTCCAACCAATTTTTGTATTAATAGAATTGAGAGGCTCATTAACAAATTTTTTTGGGGATCTAATACCTCTTCCTCAAAAATACACTGGTCCTCTTGGCACAAAATCTGTGGCATCTCTGAGGAAGGTGGTCTGGACTGCAAATCTATCAAAGACACCATCAACGCATTCTCTTATAAACTCTGGTGGAATTTTAGAAGCAACAATAGCCTTTGGGCTAACTTCATGACAAACAAATATTGCCTATCTAAGCACCCATTGAACGCTCTTATAAAACTAACGCTTCTCCTATTTGGAAAAGACTCAGAAAATCAAATGGAAGGCGAATCTTTAATTTTTTGGGGCATTAACTCTGGCAACTCTTTCTTCTGGCAAGATAACTGGCTTGGAAATAACTCTTTTGATGAATTAATTTCCTCATGTTCTATTGATACCATCAAAGTCAAATATTTCTGGAATAATAATAAATGAAACTTTTCCAGGCTCATTGAATATATCCCTTCATCCTTTTTAGACAAACTCAATAACATAAACATTACATCCAATAAAAAAGACCAGATTCTTTTTAAACTCTCTCAAAATGGCGAATTCAGTTTTAAAAATGTTTGGCTTATGATCAAAGAACCTCGAGATTATTCCAAAGTGTATGCTCGACTTTGGCACAATAATATTCCCACCTCATATTCCATTCTCACTTGATCTTAAAAAGCTTTGTCCCTATTGATTCCTTGATGTGGAGTAAAGGTTTTACCTCCCATCAAAATGTCATTGTTGCTCCCATATTGAAAATGTAAATCACCGTGAATGGTGCATTGCATCTAAACTTTGGATTTGAGATAATCTTTTCTCCACTGACAAATATAATGGCTCGCTTTCTATTTATCAACTCCTCGAGATATATTTTGAAAACAATATAAAAGGTCATATTAAAATTGTTACTGCGATCATTATTCTCTGGTTCATTTGGATGGCTAGAAATGATGCTAAGCATAACGATATTTCTATGAATCATTCCAAAATAATTGCCAAAACTAAGTTCAAAATGTGAACTATTTAAATCCAACCTTATTAAATATAAACACTTAAAAGGGTGTAAATTTGTTGCCTCTAAATTGGGTTTGCATTTGCATACAAACACCTCTAAACAAGCCAAAATACTTTATTGGGCCAAACCACATGATAACGTTATCAAAATTAACACCGATGGAGTCGTATCCCCTAATGCTTCTGGTTGTGGTGGCATCTTTAGAAATTTCAAGGGTGATGTTCTCATGGCCTTTGCTAATCCTATTATTACTAACTCAGTACCTTTTGCTGAACTAATGGCAGTGTATAATGCTCTTAACATTGTAATACAGAAAGGTTGGCTTAATATTTGGCTGGAAGTGGATGCCTTATTACTAATTGAACTCTCGCAATCTAAAAAAATGGCAATGTGGAATTATATTACTTAATCAAGCAAACTAAAATGCTCACTCAATTTTTGTTACAAATCACTCATATATGGAGGGAAGGAAATGCTTGTCTGATTATCTTGCTAAATTAGGAACTAGATTGAATGAGCCCACTAATTTTGATAACCATTCTATTCTAAATACTTACAAGGATTGGTCAACCCGACAAGACGGGTTTGCCTTACATTAGAGCATGACATTTTCTGAATTTGCATCTTGTCTTCATATTTTTTCGAATCAAAACACCCTATCTGCTTTATGGTATTGTTGATTTACTGGATTCGGTCTCCCATTAAGCATTGCTGCCTCTTCTCATTCAGAAGATCTGCTGGGCTGTTGGCCCTAGCTGTGAATATCTCGATTTATGGAAACTTTTTCTGCTTGATGTTATCGTATCTGTGGGAACATCAGATATTGCTGGTTATTTTTGATCCGGATTACCGTATGGTAGCCTTCGCTTGGAAGCTACTCTAAACGATATCGGATAATTTTATGGATATTTGTTATAAATGGACACTCGTGAGAATTGCGCCCTTTTCCTATCTAAAGATTTCGGATTGTTTATGGCCCATACTTTCATCATGAATTGGTTTCTTGTTTCTAATCCCACATTTGGAAAAGTTTCCGTGAGTAATTGTTTACTACTTGTGGATGCAACTCTTCTTTGGTGCTTACAGAGCTTATATTATCCTTTTAGCTGGATCGATTTCTGATATGAATCATATGGAAAATTCTGCTTATGGCTGCGAATTTGCCTGGAACTGCAGAACTATTCGGATTTTCTGGAACCTTGTGATTGCTGTTCCTACTAGTTCATATGGGAATTGCAGCTTTAAGTGCTGGTGTATCGTTGGTTAGTTGTTACATTTGGCTGATGCACATAGTACCTTGCTGCAATTTGTCATCTCGCATGATAGCTGGGTTAAGTTGGCGTTCATGTTTCTGCTTATGGCTGTAAATCGGAGTGGTAATGCTGATCAAAAAATTTTTTCTCGTAATTGCCGTCGCTAACCGAATATTCATATATGCCGCATATAATTCCTCGCATGATTCCGGGTTAAAATGGGCTTTCATTTCTTTAATATGTTGGTAGTATTCTCATTTTTTTCGGTTGGAAAATGCCATCCGGCCGTGAATAACTATCTGTTGTCGCTTGGGTTGACGATATCATCGTGGATGATGATACTCACCGGTTTACTAACTGTTCTCCTATCGGTTTGATTCATAATCGAATTACCTATATGGCACCCATGAATGCTCTCGGTATTATCGCTTCTAAATGCAATTCTTGGATGCTTTTTTTAAATGTTTGTATTACATACCACGGCAAATACAATGCTTTACTTTATCACTATTACCCCAAGGTTATTTATAAACGGAGGGTTTCCTGGGGCTTATTGTGCACTGATATACTCTATTGGGATGGTCTTAATCTCGAGATGAGCTTGATTAGGTTTGCAGGTTATAAAGCTCACTTATCTATCAACAACTGGATGTTGCATTCTCTCAGGTTTGTTGGCTATGATGGCGGTGACGATCTCACTTCCTATTGGTTCGGTAGTTGCTCCTGTGATGTAACCCTTACGAAGTTCGATGCTCATACTTGCATCCCCAAAAGGATGTGATTGAGCTGCCTATTTTACCACATTTCCTTAATATCATTTTCACTTTATTGTGTTTTCCTCCACTTATTGTCGATTACCTTCGCTTTATCTTTTCTTTCTCTTATGGTTTTGCGTTTGCTCAGTTAGTATTTTCTTTTATGTGTTTGAATGCTTCCTTTGGAATTTGGATGTATTTAGATTGGGGTTTTCTCCTTAGGTTGATTGTAGCTCTTTGAGAGTTCGAGTGTAACCCCTTTTAAGGATCTTGTAACCTTATTTTTGTGGCAATAAAATACCCCCGTATAATGGGGTTTCCCTAAAAAAAAAAAAAAAATAGGTATTTAAAGAGTGAACAAGATAACTCCAGAATTTTAACGTGGAAAACCTCAAAAAGAGGGAAAAATCACGGGTCTAGCCCAATAAAAATCATCCACTATGTATCTGTTTCAGAGTATAAAATCTTCCTGATAATGGGATTACAGAATTATATATAAGAAAGGAACAACAACTATGTAGTCACGTTCAGGTTGTAATAGTTGCTAGTGGTAGTAGATGATGGTGAACAGTGGGGAACAACGACTGACGATGAAGGTCATCATGATGGAGACCGACAGAGATTGACAACGGCAAGGATCAGCGGCAGCTGACGGGGGCGGCCGGTGGCGGTGGTTGACGATTGTCAAGTGGTGGCACGATTGTGCTTGGAGGATCTTCAAACTTTAGAGCTCTCTCCTCCCTCTTGCTTTGACCTCCCCTCATATGAGAAATGAGAGACTATTTATAGATTGGAGGAGTGGCGTCTCTATAAATACATTCAAAATCCGAACCACTCCTGTCCATCGGACGGCTCATGATGATTCTCTTGATCATATGATGTATTTTGTGTATTTAAATGCTCAAATGAAGTCAGAATTATGAGTTCTTGGGCTCATTAGATCCGGCTCATCGAGACGCTCGATTTGACTATAAACACTACATGTTTGAGAGTTATTTATGGATTTAACTGACATCCCAGAGTTTTCAAAGATATTTTAAGTGCTTGATCTCGACTAGTTTCAACTTCGGATCAGCTTGCTTTTAGCATCAAGATTCGTGCTTCGATTAATAGTATTTTAAGTGTCATATCAGTTGCCCCCCTATTTTTGGATGACATTATCTCAATCATCGAAATATATATATGTCAAATACTTGGAAATAGCAAATTCTTCAATGAAATTTGAGGGTCCATTAACCATACATTTTGAGAGAACAGATCTTATGGGAGCACAAGATTATGATTACGGAAGCAGATGCAAGGGCCGCGGATGTATGTAGGTATGTGCGGGTGTGAGATTTTGAGGTTACCCATCCGGTGAACAACGGTGCTCGTGGAGGTCGAGCGTAGAAGGCGCCTGTGGCTGCCATGCTACCATGGCTACCATGCTTCGAAGCTTGCCCAATGGAAATGGAGCTATGTTGGTCTGGGTCGAAGTGACTATAGGGGGCGGCGCGAGCCGATGGCTGCGGGTGGCGGGGCCTCGACGGGTCACAACGACGCGAGGGTGGTCAGCTGAGAGCCGGGTCCTGAACGAACGCTCGAGTGCCGTGGGAGGGTCGGAACTGAGGCGGCCGGCAGTGGCCGAGTGATAGAGCACGGCATGACGCGGATGAACGCGGCCGAGTAGAGCTGGTGGGCTGCGGCTGGGTAGACAGCCGCGACGAGCACCCACGACACGTCCGCTGCTGCCTGCCAAAAACGTGCTGCCTGCTGTCCGTCCGCTTTGAGCGGTTTTGTGGAGTTTTGGGCGGTTTTTAGTGATTTTTAACCTTTTTGCCCCTATAAGGGCTCTATAAAAATCCCCTTAGGGCCAAGGGAGAAGGCACCTTCTCTTCTTCTTGAGAGAAGGTCGTTTATCAAGGCCCGTAGTTCATCTTCGGCTCCGCTTTTCTCGAAAGAGGCATTAACGCTTTGTGACCGATAATTTGGAGGCGATCAAGGCCCGTAGTTCATACGGCGACGCTCCGATTTTCCCTCGAAAGAGGCGTTAACTGCCCTTGTCGGACCAACTGGGTTTGGAGGTGATCAAGGCCCGTAGTTCATATGGCGAGGCTCCGATTTTCCCTCGAAAGAGGCGAACGCCTTGCCGACCGAAGGTTTGGAGGTGATGATCGCGATGATAACTAGAGATGATGACGGGCGGTGGCGCAGCGCGTGAGTCAGCGGGATGACCGGCGACGATGGTAACCGGCAGAGCGCAGCAATGGCCGTAATCGGTGACGATGGTTGGCGGCCGACGGGGGTGGTCGACAGCTACAACTGACGACGATAGTCGACGGTAGCCGGCGCTTTTCACGGGATGACCAAGAACCATGGTGGTGACCGCGAGATGGCCGAATGGTCGCTGGCGCGACCGGAGTGGTTGGCACCGACGGGGTGGTCGAAAGAACGGCGCATAATCAGCGGTGACCGGAGTTAGCGGGCGTGATAACCGACGATGGTGGTGACCATGAGATTCGCGATGGTCGCGGCGCCGACCTACGATGTGGTTGGCAGCCGACGGGGGTGGTCGGTAGGGACAACTGGCGACGATAATCGATGGTGGCGACTGTCGTCGATAGTCGGCGGGGATGACAGGCAACGATGGTGGTGACTAGCGAGACCTATGGTCGGGCACGGTGATCGCGACGTGGTTGGCCCGACGGGTGGTCGGCAAATGAATATGGTAATGACGATGGTAAGCGCCAGAGTCACGGGGATGATGACGATGGTGGTAACCTAAAATTGCGGCGCGTGGCCGGTAGTGAAGCGGTGGCCGGCGGGTGGTGCGTCGACGAGGATTTGTGACCTCTGAGGTTGTTTGTCGAGTGTGACTGGCGGCTTAACAGATGATGAGATTGAATTGAATCTGCTGAGGATTTTGACCCTTCCGAGGTTGTTTATCAGAGTGTTACCTGTTGACATTAACCTGTGTGGAAGAGGTTGAATTGAATCCGTTGAGAATTTTGACCCATCCGAGGTTGTTTGTCAGAGTGTTACCCGATGTTGTTTGTCAGGGTGTTACCCGATGATGTTAACCTGTATGGAAGAGATCGAATTGAATCCGCTAAGGATTTTTGACCTATCCGAGGTTATTTGTCAGAGTGTTACCCGATGACGTTAACCTGTATGGAAGAGGTCGAATTGAATCCGCTAAAGATTTTTAACCTATCCGAGGTTGTTTGTCAAAGTGTTACCCGATGACGTTAACCTGTATGGAAGAGGTTGAATTGAATCCGCTGAGGATTTTGACCCATCCGAGGTTGTTTATCAGAGTGTTACCCGTTGACGTTAACCTGTGTGGAAGAGGTTGAATTGAATCCGCTGAGGATTTTGACCCATCTGAGGTTGTTTGTCAGAGTGTTACCCGATGACGTTAACCTGTGTGGAAGAGACTGTGGGAAGTCCACAAGGACCTTTTGACTTATCCTAGGTTGTTTGTCAGAGTCTTTGCTCGATGACGTTAACCTGTATGGAAAAGGTCGTGGGAAGTCCACCAAGGACCTTTTAACCTATCCTAGGTTGTTTGTCAGAGTCTTTGCTCGATGACGTTAACCTGTGTGGAAGAGGTTGAATTGAATCCGCTGAGAATTTTGACTCATCCGAGGTTGTTTGTCAGAGTGTTACCCGATGACGTTAACCTGTATAGAAGAGGTTGAATGGAATCCGCTGAGGATTTTTGACCTATTTGAGGTTGTTTGTCAGAGTGTTACCCGATGACGTTAACTTATGTGGAAGAGGCCGTAGGAAGTCCACCAAGGACCTTTTGACGTATCCTAGGTTGTTTGTCAGAGTCTTTGCTTGATGACGTTAACCAGTATGGAACAGGTCGAATCAAAACATCTATTTGTGGTTGTAGCCAAAGTTGCTCTTTAACCTTGGTCATGTTTTTCCATGAGTATGATTGAAAAATCATAATTTATAAAGCTGTATCTCTTCTCAATGTTGAAATATCCTCCCACTTTTACTTGTTTCTTAGGATAGTAATCGATTAGATGCTTAACATGGGCGATCTTCTAAGATTAAGAGTTGCCCCCCGGTTTTCGATAAAATCTGAAGGACCAAAGTTTGATGAATCTTCATTCTTCGCTTGTGCTCCTTAAAAGCTTGAAATGCTCCACCTCGATGATAGTTTTGATCTTGTTGGAAAACTTGGTTGCCATACAAGATGAAATAATGGGAATCAGTTTCTCACAGATGGCGTCAAACTGTTGTGTGCTAGAAAACCAGTTCTGGTAGAGTGAAAGTTTACACCTTAGCTTTATCATGGAGTCCAGCACACACACAGGTATTTAAAGAGTGAACAAGAAAACTCTAGAATTTTAACGTGAAAAATCTCAAAAAGAGGGAAAAACCATGGGGCCTAGCCCAGTAAAAATCATCCATTGTGTATCTGTTTCAGAGTACAAAATCTTCCCGATAATGGGATTACAAAATTGTATATGAGAAAGGAACAACAGCTATGTAGTCACGTTCAGGTTGTAAAAGCTGTTAGTGGTAGTAGATGATGGTGAACAGTGGGAAACAACAACTGACGATGAAGGTCATCAT
The DNA here is from genome assembly GCA_021442155.1 of Cymbidium sinense. Lineage (NCBI taxonomy): Eukaryota > Viridiplantae > Streptophyta > Magnoliopsida > Asparagales > Orchidaceae > Cymbidium > Cymbidium sinense. The sequence continues at coordinate 194,837,468 of CM038215.1, forward strand.
GATGGAGACCACGAGATTGACGGCAAGGATGCAATGAGATCGACGGGCGGCCGGTGGCGGTGGTTGATGACCTTCGAGTGGTGGCATGATTGTGCTTGGAGGATCTTCAAGCTTTAGAGCTCTCTCCTCCCTCTTGCTTTGGCCTCCCCTCATATGAGAAATGAGGGACTATTTACAGATTGGAGGAGTGGCGTCTCTGTAAATACATGTAAGATCCGAACCACTCCTCTCCATCGGACAGCTCATGATGATTCTCTTGATCATATGATGTATTTTGTGTATTTGAATGCTCAAATGAAGTCACAATTATGAGATCTTGGGCTCATTAGATCCGGCTCATCTAGACGCTCAATTTGACTATAAACACTCCAAGTTTGAAAGTTATTTAGAGATTTAACTAGCATCCCAGAGTTTCCAAAGATATTTTAAGTGCTTGATCTCGACCAGTTTCAACTTCGAATCAGCTTGCTTTTAGCATCAAGATTCATGCTTCGACTAGTAGTATTTTAAGTGCCATATCAATATCAAAAGTTGATTATATATATATATATATATATACAGAGAGAGAGAGAGAGAGAGAGAGAGAGAGAGAGAGAGAGGAACTTGGGTTTTAAATGAGCTGTCCAGTCAAATATTAAATTGTGCAAGTGTGTTCAATTATTTTTTTTATTGAGTCAAATTGAATTCAAAATTAAATCAAGTTTTAGTAATTATATATTTTATGTTAAAGCATATAGACTCATTATAAGATATAGTTTAAAGAATGTTATTTATACTATTAGATAAATTTAAATATTACTATGAAAAGGTTTACATCCACTATTTATCCATTTATTTGATCTTTTTAGCATGTATATACATAATTTTTAAAACATAAAATTATATAAAAATTGATATAACAATATAGAATTAAGTCATCAAATAAAAAAAATTAAGGCATCATTAAATTTTATTTAATTAAATTTTTATCAAATTATTTTTTAAATAACAAATTATCATATTCAAAAACATAAATAAGAAAATAAATCAATGTGTAAGAAATTTGAATCGATTCGTTAAACATTTCTTTCTTACCATACATACAACATAATTGTATAAACTCCTAAACCCAAGATCTTGAACAAAATGATTTTCACAAAACTTCAATTAAGAAATAAATCCCATACATTGATTTGTCATGAGTTCTTTTGATTTGTGAAACTAGAGTTTCTCTTCCTTCACCCAAATATTATTCATGTAATCATCTTAACGGAGAGATACTTACACATTAAAAGGTAGGAAGAGGACCGGTAGTTTCTTTATGAAGAGACACTTTGTTTGATTAAACGATCCATAAATGATCGATCAAACTCCCTCTTGACCAATGAAATTTAAGTACATAATTAATTATTAAATAGTAAAGTGAATAATAATTAATGTGGGCCACACTTAAGATTTAATTACAAAATTCTTACATTCTCTCACTTGGCACATATAATATTTTCAATTTAAAGATTTAATAATTATATACATAACCATAATACACATTACATGCCAAATATTTTCTTAATCTAGACAAATCATAATTCATTAATAAGTAAAAAATTAATAGGGATCATGGCAGTTATATATCATCAGTGCGATATATTTCCTTCCATATATCATAATATTAATTTTACACTTAATATGATATATAATGAGAGATAATCATAATGGTCCAACATTAATGTCATTATAAAAGACAAATCTTGTTAACATTTAAATAATTTTTTCATGTATATACATTCAAATATAATGAAACAAGATACGATAATATGTCAGAAACAGTTCAATAAAGAGCTCAGAGAGTCAAATACATAAGGTGCATAATAAATTCAATAATGCTTTTCAATAATTCCCATCTTTTCAATATATTCATTAAATAGTTTAGGTTGTAATCCTTTAGTTAAAAGATCAGCAATCATAAGATTTGTGCTAATATGCTCAAATGACACTCTCTGTTTCTGATCTTCTTCTTTAACGGCAAAGTATTTCAATTACATATGTTTAGCACTCTTTGAATACTTATCGTTCTTAGAAAAGAAGACTGCTACGACATTATCACAATAAATTTTCAACGGCTTGGCAATATTGCTGTTAACTACAAGTCCTGGAATAAAATTTCGGAAGTGGCTTCAAAACATGCCAGAAACTCAGCTTCCATAGTGGATGCAAAGAATGATGACGCTTCCCACTTCTCCATGAGATAGCTCCGCCTAGTAGGAACAAATAGCCAAATGTGGATTTTCTAGTAACCACACATCCAGTAAAATTTGAATCTGAATATCCAATCACCTCAAGATGATCAGATCTCCTATAAGTGAGCATATGTTCTTTCGCTCCTTGTAAATATCATAAAACTTTCTTTGTAGCTTTTCAATGATTAATTCCTGGATTACTTTGATATCTACCTAACATTCCCACAGCAAAACTGATATCTGGTCTCGTATAAGTCTGAGCATACATCAGACTTCTAACAATAGATGCATAAAGAATTTGTTACATTTGCTTATGTTCCAAGTCATTCTTTGGGCATTGCATAAGATTGAATATTTCCCCTTTTTGAATTGGACCAATACTTGCATAACACTTTTCCATTTGAAATCTCTCTAAAACTTTATTGATATATGCTTTTTGAGATAATCCTAATAATACTTGTGATCTATCACAGAATATTTCAATTCCTATCATACAAGATGCCTCACCCATATCTTTCATTTCAATTTTATTTTTGAGAGAAATTTCTTGGTCTCATACATTAATCCAAGATCAGTAGTTGCAAGCAAGATATCATCAACATATAAAATCAAACATATAAACTTACTCCTACTGACATTTAGATATATACATCGATCAACCATATTTTCTTTAAATCCAAAGATAGCAATAGTATCATTGAACTTAAGATACCATTGTTGAGAAGCTTGTTTAAGTCCATATATTGATTTCTTAAGTTTACACACTATATGTTCTTTTCCTTTAATTGAAAAACCTTCAAGTTGATTCATAAAAACTTCTTCCTCTAAATTTTCATTTAGAAAGGCCATTTTCACATCCATCTAATGTAGCTCCAAATCATAATGAGCCATTAATGCCATAATAATTCTTAATGAGTCCTTTTTGGAAACAGGAGAATAAGTCTCTTTATAGTCAATATCAACTTTATGAGTAAAACCTTTGGCAACAAGTCCGCTTTATATCGCTCTATATTTCCATTAGAGTCACGTTTGGTCTTAAAAGACCCATTTACATCCAACTCTTTTAGAACCTTCGTGCAATTCAACGAGATCCTATTATTGTGATCCACCATTTTAACTTCTTCATTCATAGCATCTAACGACTTTTTAGAAATAATACTTTCAATGCCCTGTATAAATGAAACTGGTTCATTATCAATTCCTAAGTCAAATTTTGGCTCTTGAAAATAAACAAGATAATCATCCGAAATAGCGGATTTTCTTTCTCTTTGATAACGTCTTAATGTTATTTCTTGTGGTTCATCATTTATAGGTTCATTGATGATAACTTCATTATATGGTGTATGGTCATTCATTTGTTGTTCTTTTAAATTGTCAAATTGTTCAACAATTGTAGGAACAACAACTTTAGAACAAGTAATTGATAAAGAAATTTTTACTTTAGCTTCTTTAATTTTCACATTTCGTAGTTTTGTACTCCTACTAATATCACCATTTTCAATGAACTTAGCATTTCCAATTTCAATAATTTTTATACTATGATTAGGACAATAAAATCAATACCCTTTAGACTTTTCTAGATAACCAATGAATGTCCACTGATTGTTCTTGAATCCAGTTTCTTTTCAAGTGGATTATAATTTCTTAATTTTGCTGGGTAACCCTAAACATGAAGGTATTTTAAACTAGGCTTCCTTCCTGTCCACAGTTTAAAAGGAGTTTTTGAAATTGCCTTATTAGGAACCCTGTTTAATAAATATACAGTAGTTTTTAAAGCATACATCTACAATGATAAAGGTAAAGTAGAATAACTTAGCATACTCCTAACCATATCTATTAAAGTAGGATTACGCCTTTCTGCAACACCATTTTATTGTGGTATTCCTGGTATTGTATATTGAGTGCAAATATCATACTTTTCTAGAAATTTAGTAAATGGGCCAGGGCATTGTCCAAATTCATTATGTCTTCTATAATATTCGCTGCCTCTATTAGATATTATAATTTTTATTTTTCTATCTAATTGTCTCAGTCAACCTCATTAATAAATGTCTCCAAGTCATTTATTGACTGAGATTTTTCATGCAACAAATAGGCATAGCCATAACGTTAAAAATCATCAATAAAGGTGATAAAATACTTTTCTCTACCAAAAGTTGGAACAACAAAAGATCTACAAACATCAATGTGTATAATCTCTAAAAATTGTGTGCTTCTTGTGGTCGCTTTCTTAATTGTGTGATTTATAGATTTACCTTTAATACAATCCACACAAATACTAAGATTAGTAAAATGTAAATCGGAAAAAATTTCATTCTTTACTAATCTTTGTATTCGTTCTTTAGATATATGACCCAAACATTTATGCCATAAATAAGCTGATGTTTCATCAACCAAACCACGTTTCATTCTAATATTATGATGCAAGGTCAATAAAATTTCAGTAAATAAATTATCAAGCTTTAATTTATATAAACCATCACAAACAACAACAGAGCCAATAAAATGATTATGCTTAAATAAACTGAAACATTCATTTTCAAACTTAAAATAATATCCAGTTGTATCGAGTTTAGATAATGAAACTAAGTTTCTAGAAACAGATGGAACATAAAGAGTTTGAAAAAGATCTAAATGATGTCCAATATCTAAAATTAAGCGATACGTTCCAATGGCTTCAACTGGAGCTTTGACTCGATTACCCATGAAGACAAACTTTTCATTTGGTTATATGGTTTGGATCGTAAGGAATCCCTGCATCACATTTGAAATAAGTGTGGTACAACCAGAATCAATCCATCAAGTATTATAAGAAACTTTTGTTAAATTTGATTTGAAACATACAAAAGCACTTGGCTTATCTTTCTTTTCAAGCCAAGCTTTACGTTTCTGGCAATCTTTCTGATAGTGTCCATGCTTGTGATAGAAATGATATCTATCATACTTATGTATCTTCTTTTGGATTTAAGCAGATGACACATTAGCCTTCAAGTGTACTTTATTGCCCATAGCATTCCTCTTAATTAATTTTCTTTTAATTTCTGATTATCCCATGAGATTAACTGAGTGAATTCCTTGTTTCTTAAGGCTTATTTCCTCTTGAATAAGCATACTTTGTAATTCAGCCACATTCCATTTATCTTTAATAGTATTATAGTTTATTTGGAATGGACCATATTCAAGAGAAAAAGAATTAACAATTAATTGTACAAGAAAACTTTCACTCACATTCATTCCCATGGGGTTTCATCTAGCTGCAATATTTATCATTTCAGTGATGTGCTCATACATGGTACGTGAACCATCAAACTTCATAGTGGTCAACATACCCATTAATGTCCCAGCACATGACTTATCAGCAGACTCAGATTGAGATAAATCCTTCACATACTTCATAAATTCTTTTGTATCAATTTTGGGAATTGTTGGCTTAATGATTTCTTCTATAATTATTCGCATAAACATTAAACTAAGTCTGTTTGATCTTTCCCAAGCATCATAGAAAGACTTTTGTTCATTGCTACTAGTGGCAATAATAGCAACGGGTTTATCATTAAGAAGTGTTAAATCAAGATCTAAGACACCTAAATGGAACTGAATTTGTTCACTCCATTCATTAAAATTAAGCCCATTAAACTTTATAATAGATGAAGCTTGCGAATCAAGAGTAACATAAGTAGATGCTGTAAAATATTAAATGCTCACATATTAATGTTTGAGTTATAAACCCAAACACATAAAAATAGATTCATATAACATTCATATAATCACAAAATGCATATTGAAGTTCTCCTTTGGGTGATACTATAATATACAATAATAAACATAATTGATGCTTAATATCAATTTCATATAATTGGCAATTATACATACTTTAATTAAATATGTTTGCTATATTTAGATATGCTAAATACATCTAGTCAAGTATATTAATTAATCACAATTATGTTCATGATTACAAATCGACTAATCAACCTTTGGGCGATCCTTAAATAATTTATAATCATTGAACTTTAATTACTCATAATAAATTTATAAAAGTTCATTATGTCATTTCATTATTAGCATCCCATGCTCGTGAGTAATTAAATAAATTTAATTTGATATTTACAAAATCTTTCTAATTCGACCACTTTGGTGATTAGCAAATTATGCTTGTTGTAAATATCAAATTAAATAATGATAACAATAATTATTTCAATTGAACAAAATACATAAAGAAAATCAGTAATATGTATATAGTGTCATACATGAACAAATCCAAATTTAATAGTTATGCAATTTTCTTAACATAATTACATTAATTCTTTTCAACAGCATAAATGAAAATTACATTCAAATTTATTTATATGTACACTTTGTGTAAATCAAAACATAATTTTCAAATTTATATGTATACAGAAAATCTGAAATAAATAAAATTTTCAGATTTATTTGTATGCAGAAAATCTGAAATAAATAAAATTTTCAGATTTATTTGTATACAAAAAATCTAAAATAAATAAAATTTTCAAATTTATTTGTATGCAGAAAATCTGAAATAAATAAAATTTATAGCATTAAAGGTATATTCTACATATATCCGAAAAGTTAAATAAACAAAATATGATGATTTATATTAATCCATAATATATGTTGTAATATCCTTAGTGAGCAACAAAATTTAATGTGTTCAGATTTTCAGATATCATGTAATTTATATATGCCTTAATGGGCTCACTTACTCTTATATAGTTAACACAAATGGCTTTAGAACTAAAACATTTCTCCAAATAAAATGAGAAGAATTCATTAGAGTACAACATAAAGACAAGGAAATTTAATGATTACGTTAAAGACATTGAAAATAATAAATAGTGAAAAGAGCGTACTTAACTTGAAAAGCATTGATCAAGGATTACGACAAGAATGAGCTACTGAATATGTGGAATTAAATTTCAGCAATCAAAAGATGAATCAATTTTTTTAATAGAAAATCATAAGATCTTAAACTTGGCTTTGATACCACTTGTAAGAAATTTGAATCGATTCGTTAAATATTTGTTTCTTACTCATACATACAACATAATTGTATAAATTCATAAACCTAAGATCTTGAACAAAATAATTTTCACAAAACTTCAATTAAGAAATAAATCACATACCTTGGTTTGTCATGAGTTCTTTTGATTTGTGAAACTAGGGTTTTTCTTCCTTCATCCAAATATTCTTCATATAATCATCTTAATGAACAGACACTTACATATTAAAGGGTAGGAAGAGGACCGGTAGTTTCTCTATGAGGAGACTTTGTTTGATCAAACGAGCCACAAATGATCGATCAAACTCTCTCTTGACTAATGAGATTTAAGTACATAATTAATTATTAAATAGTAAACTGAATAATAATTAATGTGGGCCACACTTAAAAATTAATTACATAATTCTTACACAATATTCAAATTTATTTATTTATTTAAATAATAACTTTTAAAAAAAATTAAATAATTTAATCATATAAATAATTATAAATTAATATTATATGAATAAGTAATGAATTATCTTTTTAGTAATTTAAGCTCTTGAACATAAGTTTTATATCTTAGGAGTAGTATGGAATTATTCTCTTATAGCTTCGGTGGGAATCACTCTTTGATGGTATCGTTAAAAGAATATATTTTGAAATGCTGAAAGGTTGATTAGGCATATATCATTTTATATGTCAGCACATTGTTGCGAATACGACATCTTTGCCATTTTTTCTTTGGAAATGCTCTCAATTTGATTAAGTAAAATATATTATAAATGAGAGCAAAGAACAGTTGATAAAAAAACAAAACTCCCCAAGAAGGAAGCGTGAATAATTTTGAATCATTTTAAACACTCAAAAAGACACTCTTAAGAATATTTAAATACACATAATATAATTCTTATATATTTATATATCTAATTTTTAAATTCAATATTTATATAAATAGAACTTAAATCTTCTTTATTACTTCAAAATATTATTATCATTAATTTTTAAAAATAAGATGTATTTTTCATACATAAACATACATTATATATATAAATATTAAATTTTAGATGTTAAATATATAAATTCATTAAGAATTATCTCTTATGTATATAAAATTTTCTGAAAAATTTATATACATTACACACAATTCTTATGTAATTTCATATCTAATACTTAGAATTTGATATTTATAGAAATTGTACATTCTATATATGAAAATGTCTATTATTTATTAAAAAATTAATGATAATTTTATTTTTTAGGTAATATTAAATATTTAAGTATTGTTTATATAAATATTAAAATTTAGATATTAGATATATAAATGTATAAGAATTATATATTTTATGCGTAAATATCTCTATTTTATAATTTATGATTAGGATTTTTTTATATGATCTGAGCCTGTCGTTTATGTAAAAAAACGTCATATAATTGTGATGCAGGCCGGTTATTTAATATCCCACTCAGTTTGACAGCATGGCCTAATTTTCTACGCAGAATAAATTTTAGCATTTTATCTTGAAGATATAAGTTCCATTTAGCAGGGGAATAAATTATTTTAGTTACGCCATTTTCTCTTGGAAGTCACGACGGACTCTTTAATTAGTTCGATTATCATTTTCTTTATTTTTCTTAAAATATATGTAATCATTATGTAGCAATTCACGAATGATTAAATTTTTGATTTAATAAATTTGAAATGCTTCATTTAATTTATTGAAAATTTAATATAGAGTAAGAAAACATCTGTATTTTAAAATTTAAATATCGTAGTTGGATGAAAATTTAATATAGCGGATTGAAACGTTTTTGGAATTCTCGCTGATTTAACATTTTGGAAATTCAAATGTCACTAAGCTTAAAAAAAGCCTAAAGTCAAATACAATTATTAATTCATTTCAATATGACAATATGGAATAAATTTATTAAGTCTTATATTTTGAATTGTGATCCAACGTGAACAGTATAGCGTAGCCCCGTCACATGATAAATAATTAAAAATAAGAATATTTTAAATATATTATAAATTAAATTAAATAAATTCAAAATTAAAATTCTTTCTTTGTTTTGTTGGAATTAATAAAAATTAAAAAATAAATTAACTTTTAATGCATTTATCTCAAAGGGGGCTTGGTCAAGTGATCGATAATGAGATTTGAGACATGTCAAGAAGAAGTGCTCTTGATATTAACTCATAGGGGAAGGTATCAAAGTGATTCAAGACATGTAGAATAATGATCATCATAATAATAGCTCATTAGGGCAGACATCAATAGGATCCGCAGTGTATCAAATAGATTAATATCATTAATAGAACTCGCTACAATATGCACCGTTAAATTGAGTTTGATAATTGATTTGGAATTGATTGATAGCTTTAGTTGCAATTGATTTGAGAATAATTAGATTTTAGCTTCTTTAGACCCTTTAAGTCAAATGGGTTAGATTAGGTTGATTGAATTGATTTTAGGATTAATTGATTTAATTGTCATTTTGATAGAGTGTGGAATGATAATTGAAGGATTGATTGAGGGAAAATTTGGCTAAGTTAATGGGATTGAATTATGGGCTTTGGTGGGTTTTAGATCATGATCGATTTTATTTTCGTTTGGGGTTTGGATATGAATTGGGATTCACTTGGATTTTGGTTATATTGATTTGGAGTTTGGTTTTGGCTAAGGTGGTAGGCAAGTGTTCGATTTAGACTATTGGGTAGGTAGGTTTCCTTAGACACTAAGGCATGATCTAATCCTAAGGCTAATCCTCCTAAGTTTCTAGGTTTAGGTTAAGTGTTCAATTAGCCACTCAGAGTGTCTTATGACTAAGGAGCTCTTAGTATCTAGAAAACTCTTAGATCTATGATGAGAAGATTAGATCCTCACTTCAAAAATGAGGTCAACAAAAAGCTATATTTTCACTTATTGAGAGTTATGGTGTTTATTTTTGAATGTAGTCGTAGGGGGGTACTTATTAAAGTGATCGAGTGTGACATTGAGGAATGATGTACTATCTCGAAAGATAGAGGCATCACCCTTCAATGGACCTAATCACCTAATTAGGACTCCTAAGACATGATGAGTCTTCGAATATACCAGAGATTTTTTCTCTGCATTACATGGATGAATAAAATAAGATTTATATTAAACTGGGTTCTTAGGTTCTATATGGAGGCAAGCGTCCATAGTTAATTATATCTTAGAGAATAAAATTCTCTAAGAATACTCTCGATTAAAGTAAACAATTATCGTCTCCAAAGATTTCAAGGTTAGATTATCAAAGGATTAGTTTTGTTTGGAAAATCAAGTGGAAAAGTTCAAGGAGAAGACTTATTTTGGAATCCAAAGGGAGGAAGTAGGAAATGCTCATGATACTATGAGACCTAGTGAGCATTCTAAAATATCATATGATTAAGCTTCATATATTTGAAAGTGAAGAGATTTATTTATTTGAGTAGAATTTTATTAAATTGCTAGGGCTTATAATTCACCAACACAAGGTTGTGACAATGGCTAAGAGGTGAGGATTAATGCTTGTGGCCTGAAGGAAACAATTATGTCGGATCCTAAATCTAGGGAGCTTTAGTATGAGCTAAAACACGACTTAAATCTAAGCGACAAGTGGACATGAGGGTTTATCTCCACAAGAGAGAGTAAACTCGTCTGATTTCAGGACTTATAATCACCTTGAGTGGCTACCAACAAACTCCTACGATTTTAAAATCATGTAGTCCGATCTTATGAATTGCAAGATAGCTAATTTTATGACTTATGTTTTAGAAAATACTAACTTTGAACTAAATAATATATATCAAATTGCTTCTAAAAATAATTTTCATTTACTATTCATCTAATGAATCGCTCAAATTTTCAAAACTCCGATGTTTAAAATCTAGCACACTGAAAATTCCTTGAACCAAATAGCTTGAGAGGAAATGAGAAGGCTAGTGAAGAACCTTGAATCAAATATTATTGTACAAAACACAAAATGAAGTAAAAAAAAGGCAAATAATCATGATTCTAATGACTCAAATCATCAACTTGAAAATAAAATTATCTCTAACAATCACCCATCAAGTAGTTACACTATCAACCTATGATACAACGATGCTTCACAATAATGAATTATGCATTGTTAAACACATGCAAGATATATACACTTACATGTTACACACTTGATAAACATTATTAAAATTCAAATATACTATAGTTTGTGGCACTATCTTTAAGTAGTAGCTAATTTTGAATGTTTTCATGGATTGTTTGTGTTTGGGTTCATTATTATTTTCTATTTTTAATTTATATTTTTGTTTTATTTTATTTTATTTTATTTATATTTTGATTCAAAATAAATATACTTGATAGCGAGTATTTTTAAAATAATGTTATTTATTTTATTTAAATAAAAGATAAAATATTTAAATATATACTAAACGAACTAATATAAAAATATAAAATATAAAATAGAAAAAAAATATTGATCCGTAATAGGCGCTTAATGTTTATAACCGCAGTGTAACTCTCCCCCTTGAGATCATATCATAGCCGCTTAGCTCGCCATCTCCTTTCTATTCGACATCCACTTTGTAATTTGACAAAGTTGACCATTCTTCCTTTTGATTCTTTCCACCACAAATACTGTTTTGCTCGCATTTAGCATCTTCCAGATATTGTCGTTGTTGCTGCCTTTTCTCATCCTCCTTCGTTTGAATTTCCCCCTTGATATAACCCTGAAAATTCTACTAATTGACCTGATGCAAAAGCAAGTCGATCCGTTGAAACTGGTCGAGATCAAGCACTTAAAATATCAATAGAAATTTTGGGATATCAGTTAAATCCCTAAATAGCTCTCAAATATGGAGTGTTTATAGTCAAATTGAGCGTCTCAACGAGCCGAATCTAATAAGCCCAAGATCTCACAATTCCGACTTCATTTGAGCATTCAAATACACAAAATATATCATATGATCAAAGGAATCATTTTGAGCCCTCCGATGGAGAGGAGTGGTTCGGATTTTGCATGTATTTATGGAGACACCACTACTCCAATCTATAAATAGCCCCTCATTCTTTATATGAGAGAGGCCAAGCAAGAGAGAGGAGAGAGCTCTAAAGCTTGAAAATCCTCTAGGCATAATCGTGTCACCACCACATCGATCACTCCCAACCCAACCGCCACCCTCCACGATCCTCGCCTTCTTCAATCTCGGTCTCCTCCATCATGACCTTCAAGATCTCACTGTCACCATCATATGCTACCACTAGCAACTGTTACAACCTGAACGTGACTATATGGCTATTGTTGTCTGATTTTGGGATTCTCATTGTCAGCCCTTCTCATATACAATTATGTAATCCTGTTATCGGAAAAACTTGTACTCCAAAACAAATATATAGTGGAAGGTTTTGACTGGGCTAGGCCCCATGATTTTTTCCCTCTTTTCGAGATTTTCCACGTAAAAATTCTAAAGTTTTCTTGTTCACTCTTTAAATACCTGTGTGTGTGCTGGATTTTACAACAAGACTAAGGCGTAAACTTTCACTTTACCGCAACTAGTTTCTAGCACGCAACAGTTTGGCATCATCTGTGAAAAATTGATTCTCATTATTTTATCTTGTATGGCGACCAAGTTTCCCAACAAAATCAAAACCACCATCCAGGTGGAGCATTTCAAGCTTTTAAGGAGCCAAGCGAAGAATAAAGATTCATCAAACTTCATTCCTTGATTTTGTCTAAACTCTTAATCTCAAAGATTATCCATATTCTAGATATCTAATTGATTATCAGTTCGAGAAGCAACTCAGTAATACTAATGAGAAAGACAAAGGTCAAGGAGCAACTTTGGCTACAAGCTCAAACAAATATTTTGATTTGACCCATTCCACATAGGTTAATGTCATCGAGCAAAGACTCTGACAAACAACCTCGAATTGGTCAAAACTCCACACCTACTCCACACAGGTTAACGTCATTGAGGAAAGACTCTGAAAAACAACCTAAGATAAGTCAAAAGGTCCTTGGTGGACTTCTTTGTTAACGCCATCGGTAACACTATGACAAACAACCTCGGATGGGTCAAAATCTTCAGCGGATTCAATTCAACATCTTTCACATAGGTTAACGTCAATGGGTTACACTCTGATAAACAACCTCGGATATGCCAAAAATCCTCAGCAAATTTAATTCGACCTCTTCCATACATGTTAACGTTATCGGGTAACACTCTGACAAATAACCTCAAATAGGTCAAAAATCCTTAGCAGATTCAATTCAATCTCTTCCATACAGGTTAACGTCATCGGGTAACACCTTGAAAAAAAACCTCGGATAGGTCAAAAATCCTCAGCGGATTCAATTCAACCTCTTCCACACAGGTTAACGTCATCAAGTAACACTGACAAACAACCTCAGATGTGTCAAAAATCCTCAGCGGATTCAACTCAACCTCTTCTATACAGGTTAACGTCATTAAGTCGCACTCTAACAAACAACCTCAGATGGGTCAAAAATCCTCAGCGGATTTAATTCAACCTCTTCCATACAGGTTAGCATCATTGAGTCACACTCTAACAAACAACCTCGGATAGGTCAAAATCATCACTGCCGTTTGCCGGACTACTGCCCATATCGCCGCTAATCATACCGGCCACGCCGACCATCACCGCCATCTCGCCGGCTACCACCATCGTCTGGTTATCTCGCTGACTACCGATGGCTGCTACTGCCGACTACTGCCGCCGCCACACCCGCGGCCATAACACTACCTCGGCTATGCCGCTGATACTATTGTCAATGACAAGACTAATTGATCTTTACATGGTCATTGCTAACCATTTCGGCCATCTCATATTATCACTATCGCTGGTTACTCTCCACCATCATCGGTCACTCTGATCACCATTATCATCGCTCATCCCACTAATCTTGTTGATTACTGTTAAGCATTGCATTGACTACTCGCGAACCATTGCCGGCCATCTCATTACATCTCCGGCTCCACATCATCGCTGGTTATCTCATCCAGACGCTTAATCTGACACTATTCTGTTGCACACCCCCCTCCTTGTCGAATGATTTGGAAGATGGAGAATTGAAATCTAAAGTGGGAAAATAGTAACTTACTTCTAGCTAGATAATTTTTCTTATAGGCTAATAGACAAAATCTACTCTAAGATGGCCAAACCACACTTTCTCTTCTTAAAACTCTCTATTTCTCTTCTTCTCTTCTCTCTCTCTCTCTCTCTCTCTCTCTCTCTAACCTGCTCTATCTTAGAGGAAAATCAAATGCTAGAAGTGGATATAGATACTATTAAGATAAGTATTTTTTAATTAAAATAAAATAGATATAATGGTAATTAACAAATTTGTTATATTTTAATTATAATTTTATGTAAATTCTCTTATATATGAAAATACATGACTCCAAAAATTATAAAAAGTAATCAATAAATAAAATATCATTACTAGAATACAGTAACGAAAATAGTTGCAAAATGGATACTAGAGTATTTTTGAAAATTCGCTTTTGCAAAATATGCTACTTTTTAAAGGAAGACAAATCTAATAAGAAACTTTTTATTTTTTACATATAATGCTCATAAAAATTAATAAAAATATACTTAAATTAATTTCAAGAGTGCTTTATAATATGATAAAGATGGTTTGTGAATCAAACATAAAATACATCTAGATAAAATAATTAAATATTATAAGATAAATTTTGAGATGCCAAAATTATGTCTAAATCAAAATTATGAAAAGAATCTACGAATTAACCAGACATATAATCAACTCCAAATCTCATTAGATATTATAAGATAAATTTCGAGATGCCAAACCTTACAAAGTTTTGGTAGTTATATTAGTTGTTGATTGTATTTAATAATTATCAATATCGCTTCCAAAATTAAATTAATCTCATCATACACATTTTATAAAGCATCTTAGTTGTATTATAATGGACCAACAAATTTTTTTTTTTTGAAAAAATATTAGGCCAATTTATCAAAATTTCATTTATTTGTATCAAAAAGTTCATAAGATATGTTCAGCCAATATGCCGCCATGTTTGGCATCCCTAAACTTAATCAAGATGGAGTAATCAGCAGGGATGGTAAGTTCTTTATGGTTTGTAGCATGCATGATAACACCTTTAGATATTAGCACATCTAATGTCAAACACTAAGAATAATAAAAATAACTCTCAAGATCTAGTGTATAATTTAATGCCCTTAGGTATTTAATATTATATGACCAAAATTTTTCTTCATTTAAAGTAATCTCATTTTCCCCTAATTTAATGACTTCGCGTATTTTAGGTCATGTCAATTTACATTAATCTGAATTTATTAATATAATTTTATAATCAATAATTTAAGGGTATTGATGAAGAAAGAAGTCATCAAACTAAGCCTAAGGACCACCATGGACATAATCAGCTACCTAATTTTATTAATGATACACAAAAAAAATAATGTTCAACTATTTTTGAATAATGTTGTTGACCTCATGTTTAGAGTGAGGCTGATAATCATCTAAGCACTAAGATATTCTTAAAGCTAAGACGCTTTTAGTGGCTAGGAGAACACTAAACCTAAGTCTAGAAGACTCATAGGGTTCAACCCTAAGGTTAGACCCTAAAATAGGTTAGGTAAGACATATCTACCCTAAACCTAATTAAACCTTATGCCAAGTTAATTCCTCAAATCCAAATCAACTGATTGTAAACCAAATCTTAACCAAGACCAACTGATTTCAAACCTAGCTTGACCCATTAAGGTTCAATTTGGCCAAATGGTTGAGTTGACCCAATTTGACCCATTTGAGCTTAAAAGGGCTAAATCCAAACTTAACTCAACCCGATTGAAATTAAAATCATCCAAACTCATGCGAACCTAAATTGAACTTGATTGAACCTTGATTGCAACAATTGGATCAAACCAAGCCAAATTGGCCCTTAACCTAAGTTGACTCATTTTAAAATCCAATTCAACTTGATTTAAGCCAAATGTAATCACTCTAAGCCTCATGATCATTCCAAACACTCAACTAAACATTCCAATCCATCCCAACCAACCCAATTTGATCATTTGATCCACTTAATCCAATTTGGCCTAAAGGCCCAAATTGAGTCAAAATTGAATTGAATCCAAATTTAATTCAATCAAAGCTATCAATTAATTCCAAGTCCACAATTCAAAAAATTCAACCCTTAATTGACCCCAATTGAACCTAAACGAAGTAATTGACTCACTTGACCTGATTTGGCCTAAAAGGTAAAATTGATTCCAACCTTGATTCAATCCAAATTAGACTAAACCAATTTATCCACTCACTTCCAAAATAATTGTTGATCATAACCAAACACTCAATTTCAATCAATTGAAACAAATTGAGTCAATTTGTTCATTTGACTCAAGTTTGCCCAACTTGATCTAAAGTGCTAAATTTGGGCAAAACTCATTCTAAACCAAATTGAATTAAACCAATACCTCCAATCAATAACAAATTGACTATTGAACACTCTCCAATCACTAATTGAAACCAATTTGATCAACCCAATCCAACTGACATATTTAGCCCAATTTGGCCTACTTAACTAAAATCAATTATAAACAAAATCAAAGCCTCCAATCAATATCAAATGATGAATCAAATATAACTTAACCCTTCATCCAATCGAATTTAACCAAATTGATCAACCTAACCTATTTGACCCATGTGACCCATATCAGTCAAATTCAAACCCATTTCAAATTGAATCAAATTGATTGCACCAATACATTTTATATGATCATTAGAAAATATTTTAATAGCTCTATTGATCGAATTTGATTTATTAGTCAACCTAACCCATTTGAACCCAATTAAACTTGGTGTGACTCACTTTTTAGGTCCCCATTAACCTGTATAAGTGGACCCAACCTAAGGTGAACTTGGCTTAGCCCAAACGAAGTGAACCAAAGATTTTTATTACGATAAATACCCTAAATAGTAAAGTTCAACCCTTCCCTTTTCTTTTGGTAGCCACCGTAGCATGCCTTGAGCTCCCCCATGTTGATTGGACCTGACTCAAAGATATTAGGCTTAGCCATTAATCAAGTTTAGGTCCTTCTCTTTCTGGACACCAAGGGTTGTCCCCATCACCATTAGCCACCAAACTCCACAAGCCAGTAGGAGAAGTCCAGTCACATGCCATTTTTATCCACCCCTATTGGCCAGAAGGTTCTCATAGCTTAAACTAACCATTTTGGTTGGTTCACATGGAGAGGAGGGTATACACCTCCTCTCTTATTCAAATTCAACACACACACTCCTCATAGCATGAGAACCAATCCCTTAGGTTTCCTAGAGCTTTCTGTGCACCCATTGTAGGAGAACAACACCCTCTCAAACCCGAGCATCCCTCACATCCAACTTCGCCAAAACCTCATCAAACTTAAATTAACCTTTCCCACACCATTCCTTAGCTCCGATGAATGAGAACAAATTGATTTCCTCTTGATTCGATCACAAGAACATCAACTTTGATCAAACTCCAGAGAACAGCAATAGAGCTTGGTTTCGAGAGTGATCGATGAAGAGGCAAGGGAGGATCTTCTCAACATGGTTTTGCCTCTTCATGGAGAAGCTACCTCAGTTGATGTACCATCGGTCTTTTGCTCCAATGAGGTAATCATCTGAAATCATAGTAATGCCAATTAGGTGTTAGTCTTTTGTGAAAGGGATGCGCATTTGGTGTTAATCGAGTCATAGGATCCCTTCCACTCCACCATCAAACAAGCTCTAATGAGCTCAGATTGAGTAGCGAAAGATGAACGCTGTTCATCTCTTGCTAGATGTCGATGATGGATCATCTATCATCAGTTCCGTATGATTAAACCGGATGACTATGATTAAATGTGTTAGATTTATTTGATTGAATCCCTTTTATTTAGGTGATTAATCTCAACCATTTGATCATGATTGAACGACTGAGATGAAAGTGCGACTACCACTATTGAGATAGGAGCCATGCGAAAGTATTTAAATAACCAATCCCATGGCACCACATTGAAAGAGCTAAAATGGTGCCAACTGTGTAAATAACCATCCCATGGACCTCACTTAAAGATATTAGGCTTAGCCATTAATCAAGTTTAGGTCCTTCTCACTTTGGTCGACCCTTGGTTTAGACACCAAGGGTTGTCCCCATCACCATTAGCCACCAAACTCCACCAGCTAGTAAGAGAAGTCCAGCTCAGCTGTCACATGCCATTTTTAGCCACCCCTATTGGCCAGATGGTTCTCATAGCTTAAACTAACCATTTTGGTTGGTTCACATGGAGAGGAGGGTATATACCTCCTCTCTTATTCAAATTCAACACACACACTCCTCATAGCATGAGAGCCAATCCCTTAGGTTTCCTAGAGCTTTCTGTGCACCCATTGTAGGAGACCAACACCATCTCAAACCCGAGCATCCTTCACATTCAACTTCGCCAAAACCTCATCAAACTTAAATTAACCTTTCCCACACCATTCCTTAGCTCCGATGTATGAGAACAAATTGATTTCCTCTTGATTCGATCACAAGAACATCAACTTCGATCAAACTCTGGAGAACAGCAATAGAGCTTGGTTTCAGGAGTGATCGATGAAGAGGCAAGGGAGGATCTTCTCAACATGGTTTTGCCTCTTCATGGTGAAGCTACCTCGGTTGATGGACCATCGGTCTTTTGCTCCAATGAGGTAATCATCTGAAATCGTAGTAATGCCAATTAGGTGTTAGTCTTTTGTGAAAGGGATGCGAATTTGGTGTTAATCGAGTCATAGGATCCCTTCAACTCCACCATCAAACAAGCTCCAATGAGCTCAGATTGGGCAGCGAAAGATGAACACTGTTCATCTCTTGCTAGATGTCGATGATGGATCATCTGTTGTCAATTTTGTATGATTAGAACGGATGACTATGATTAAATGTGTTAGATTTATTTGATTGAATCCCTTTTATTTAGGTGATTAATCTCAACCATTTGATCATGATTGAACGACTGAGATGAATGTGCGACTACCACTATTGAGATAGCAGCCATGCGAAAGGATTTAAATAACCAATCCCATGGCGCCACATTGAAAGAGCTAAAATGATGCCAACAGTGTAAATAACCATCCCATGTGACTAATTATGATTTAAAATATTCTTTAATTAGTGTAATTAAGACTTAATTACTTGAGTAATTGACTTGAAAATTGATGTGATTTTTCCATGGGATGATCTCTATCTCCCATAATTATTTCAAGTTAATTTGATAAATAATTTGAGAAATTCAAATTTTCATACCTAAATTTGTCATTTTGTGCATTTAATAATTATGTAAAATAAAAAATTATGAAATTAATTATGTGAACTTAAATTATGCATTAAAATAATAATTGTGATCAAAGAAATTAATTAGGATCTATGGTTCTGATTATTCCTCAAAACCAAAGAGATTTTATTTAATTAATTAACCTAGAGCTTAGAAAAATAATAAGTGCTCAGCTAAAAGGAGTTTTCAATGGAAACAAAATCCCCAATTAGTTTGGGGTATTTTGAGTGTAACTCATGATTTTGGGTTTTCTCCATTTATTTAATTAATCTTTAATTATTAGCTCAATCATATTAGAACTTTTAAGACATGTTTACTTCATATTTATCATATTTAGTAATTTTAGCATAATTTTTGGGCTTATACTTAAGGCTTAATTGAATTTATGAGTTCTTTTGAGCTAAATTTGATTAAATAAATAATTGACTTTAATTAATTCATAAAAATCATCTAAATCACTTTTAGATCATTTAATGAATATAGACGGGTCAAAGAATAATTTAATAATTTTCTCTCATTTTTAAGGCTAAATAATTCAAATTAATCCTTAATGAGTTTGATTATGTTTAAGGGTGCTTATCTTAATATGAATGTCCTTAGGAATTAATAAATTTAAATATGTCATTTCATGATGTTTAATTATTTTGTTTCAATTATTCATAAGCGTGTATTTCATATATTTCATGCATTCATGTTTCAAAAATAAAATAAAATAAAATAAAAGATTTCATTTAATTGCATGCCTTTAAATTAAATAGTGTGGCTATAATCATTAGTAAATCCTAAATTAAAAGTATCTAGATCCTATTAATCTAAATATAAATTAATTTGAATAATTAAAATTTCAATTTAGATCCTATGTGTATGAGCTACAATTTGAAATGGTATATAGTTTGGAAACTGGTTTCATTGGGCTAGTAGTTTCAAGAAGGTCTTGATGTATTATACTTTTGGTATAACAATGACATGTACTTTGAGATTTATTTCGAAGTATATGTTAAGGCTAAATTATTTTTATCTATATATCTAAAGCATCTTAAAATTTTCATAATTTAATCATTATTTTTTTTTTTTTTTTTTTTTTTTTTTTTTAGGGAAACCCCATTATACGGGGGTATTTTATTGCCACAAAATAAAGGTTACAAGGTCCTTAAAAGGGGTTACACTCCAGAACTACTGCTCAAAGAGCTACAATCAACCTAAGGAGAAAACCCCAAGCTAAATACATCCAAAATCCAAAGCATAAAATTGAAAGAGTAAAATGATAAATCGAGCAACCAAATGAAGGCAATGATCGAAAAATAAGGTCGAAGTAACGGAGGAGAAGAGTCCATGACACAGCTAAGCAACCTGCAAGGACAAAACTAAAAACCTGAATAGGAACTATTAGGGATTTGTCATTTGAGACATAATATATGGTCCAGAAGCACAAATTGCTACGATGAAGGTATCCAGACTTGAATCCATTAAGTGTATAAAAACAAAGCAGCCCCCCAAAAAAGGAATAGGCAAGACATCCAGGTAACCGAGACAAAGCCCCTGCAATCTCAAAAAGGAAACAGCCAGTCCAGGAAGGATCCACGGAGCAGCCAATACCGCAAGAACCGAATGAAGAAAAACCATCCAGAAAACAAAACCAGGATGATCAAAATATTCAAACAGTGAAATGCTCCCAACAGACGAGCACCCAACAAAAACCGAGAACACAAATGCCTCCGACATTAATATCTTTCCAACCAATACCATAAAATAATCGCACCATAGGTATCATATGCATATACATTAGAAACCAAACACCAACAATCCATAGACAATGCCAAATAAAGCCTAACAAAGGCTCCACGCTTTTAGCCAAACAACCAAAACCCAACTTAAAGGAACGCCGAAACCATGGAAGGAAAATGCAAATTTCTATTAGGAAGTACCAAAGAAAAAATAAAAAATTAAGGGGTGATTGGACCGTCACCAAGCAAAACCAAACCAATCGAGACAATGCCCCAATCTGTTAAAATCTGCAATAGTAATCGAGGTTAACTAAGCCTTTGAGATGATGAGGTAGAGTTAAGTTATCAAAGATAGCTCTATTATTCAGTCTAGCACCTAAGTTTGCTAGAAAATCGGCGCATGCATTGCCTTCCCTCCAAACATGGGAGATCTTGTAACTGAATTTAGAAAGGAGGGTCAGATGCTTGATCACGTAAAACAATTCAGCATTACTAGCCTCGTAAGTTAAGAGGTTAATAATCGAAAGCATCCACTTCAATCCAGATGTTAAACAGCCTTGTTGAAGGCAAATCTCAATGGCATAGTACACGACCATAAGCTCGATATGGAGCGAAAAGAAAAGCAAAAGCATAAAGAACTTTACCGTAGTGTAGTCTAAAAATTCCGCCACAACAGAACCATTACGGTGGACCAACCATTATTAATTTTAAGAAGATTGTTTTTGGGCTTAACCCAATAAACAACCTTCTCGTGATGACATATAGTTGGAAGAGGTAGATGAAGACCTAATTTGGCGACCACAATAAAACAACCTTTGAAGTGTTTCGCTTGATAACGTTGGCATTGAATAGGTCACTAATTTTGTATTTTATTCGCAATAATTTTTACGTGATTCATAGCTATACCGTTATGTTTTGCTTCCGCCAACCATATAAACCAAATAATAATACTAGCCATAGTAATTTTGATGTGACCTTTAGGGTTGTTTTAAAATAAATATCTAGAAGTTGGTATATGGATAAGGAGCCATTGAAAAGGTCAATGTTAAAAGATCATCATGGCCCCATTAACAAACAGATGATTAACCTCTTCGATGTGAAAACAACAATAACATTTAGAGGGTAAGTGGAAGCCTTTGTTCCACATTAAAGAGTCAACCGAATAAAGTTCTTTAGAATACGCAAACAAGAATTGAGTAAGTGGTAGGAATATTGTTATGCCAAATTTTGTCATGACGTTAGAATTGAGCATTTCTATTATTATACATCCACGCGTTTTTAAATTAAATTCACCATTAGATAGTTTAAAAAGAATCTGATCCTTGATGGGCACGGAGATTTGAATGAAATTTAGCTTATCTATTATAGAGGAGGGGATATATTCTTGGAGTTTCGCAATATTCCACTTATTATTAAGCCAGAATGAGTTAACTCTAATGGTATCGGTAGAGTGCGAAGAAAGTAATTCGTCAATGGACCCATCCAATCCAGGTTATCTTGCCAAAATAAGAGTTTCCGGAATTTATGCCCCAAGTAATATGTGACTCGGCCATCCATTTAATGCTACATAGTCTTCCAAGTCGGAGAGTCTCTAGCATTGTAAGAACAAGTTATAGGATGCTTCCCTTGGCAATATTTAACATTCATGAAGTTAGCCCAAAGGTTATAATTGCATCTAAAGTTCCACCAAAGTTTGTGAGAAAATGCAATGAGTGTATCTTTAACCCAAGACCGCCTTCCTCAAATGGGCCACAACATTTTTGCCAACTGGACCAATGCATTTTTTTGGTGGAAGTGTTAGAGCCCCAAAAAAATTTATTTATCAGCCTCTCAATCCTGTTGATGATAGAATTGGTAGGCACAATAGATTGAATGAGATAAATGGGTACGGAATTGAGGGTGCTCTTAATCAGAGTAAGCCTACCGCCAAAGGAGAGAAAGTTATATTCCCAAGAAGAAATACGATTAGAGATCTTTTGGATTATCTCATCGAAATGATGTGACTTTTTGTGACCTTTGCAAAGAGGAGCACCAAGGTATTTAAGAGGCCACTGATGTTCCTGAAAGCCAGATACGTTGAATATGGTTAATCCTATTGATGGCAATTTTGGAAGAAGGAATAAAGCAACATTTTGTCTTGTTGAGAGTTAATCCACTTTCCCTACCAAAATTCTTGAGTAATTTTAAGATTGTTTTTATATGAGGGATGACGAATTGCAGAAGATGATAACGTCATCTGCAAAGCTAAGATGAGAAACGGGAATTCCTCCACGAGTTTTATAAAGCAAGTTAGGCTTATACAAGAAAATATCATTCAAACACCTGGAAAGGTAGTCAACAGCAAGGATAAAAAGAGTCGGAGAAAGAGGGTCTCCTTGTCTCAAGCCATGGGTAGACGTGAAAAAACCGTCTCACTATTGATTATCACAGAAAACCAAGCATTGGTGGCACAATTTTTAATGAGATTAATAATCGCTTGAGAGAACCCAAAAAGGCGAAGAATCTTAAATAAAAAGTCCCAAGAGAGATTGTCAAAAGCTTTAGAAAAATCTAGTTTGAGGATAATGTTGCCACCTCTTGTGGGAACGTCGATGTCATGGATTAATTCTTGGGCAAGGAGGATGTTATCAGAAATAGCTCTACCTTTCATAAATCCTGACTGATTTGGAGAGATAATCTTGGGGAGCAAGGGCCTAATTGAGAGATTAGCTTAGCAATTAATTTCAAAAGGTGCAAAGCGATAGGTCTAAAATCACCCTGATTCGGGTTTGAATTTTAGGGATAAGAATGATGGAGGTACTGAAGGCTCTAGGAAGGGGTTCCCTCAAAAAATCCAAAACCGCATTAATCAAATCGTTTAATAGTGGACCAAATGTTGGAAGAAATGGGTAGTAAACCCATCGTCCAATAGAATGAATTCATGCTATTAATCTCACCCGTAAGCAATGTGAGTAAATTGTTTTGCTCGAGGTGATCAAGGAGGGAATCAAGTGAGAGATATCAATAAGTTCGGGTTGGTATTAAGTAAATTTTAAAATGGTTACCAACCGAAATTCTTGTAATTGATCCATCCGCCATTCTCATTTTAATTTTTTAATAGAGTTTAGAACTTTTCTTTTATTGAAAAGTGAAAATATTTAGTATTTCGTCAGTCCTTTATTTGTTTACTAGTTTTTTGACGCCAATAAGTTTCTTCCATATTTTGAAATGTGATCGTTATCCTTAGCTTCCTTAAGTTGGTCTGGTTTGGATGAATCCATGATGACCTTCTTCAAGAGAGCAAACCAAATTTTCCATACTTTTTAAATTAGCAAAAAGGTTTTTAAAATGATGTTTGTTCCACCAATTTAGAGTTTGTTTAAGGCGTTTAAGTTTTAGCCAAAATCGGATCATACCTTTAACAGAGTTGTCAGGGTGGATGGGAGCCATCCAGTTCATAGACAACATTCAAAACTCCTTATGCGTCCCACATATTTTGAAATCTAAAGGGGGAAGGGGACTGTCTAGGAGGAGGGGGGTTCATAACAGAAATAAGAAGTGGAGCGTGATCCGAAAGAGTTCTACTCAAATGTTCCACTGTGGTGTTTGGCCATTGGTCAATCCGTGAGTGAGTTGAATAAAATGATCGTTGCCAAAGTCTGGAGTTGTTCCAAGTGAAGTTAGAACCTGTAAAACCGATGTCGATTAAGTTACAATCAAGGATCATATTCGCGAAATCTTCCATTGAGTGGGTGTTAGGGGAGGATCCCCCCCTTCTTTCGGAGGCGGAAAGAATAGTGTTAAAATCACCTCCAACAAGGTAAAGTGATGAGGCAAAGGATCTTAAACTATTCCAAAGGATGTTCTCGTTGCTGGCACAAATAAAAGAACCCAGAGAAATCCCCAAAAGAGATGAGAACATTAATCAATTGAATGGTCTTCTAGGATGGTGATAGTGATTGATGGTTTCCACCAAATTTTATTGCTAATGTTATGAAAATAGTTTTGGAAACCGATTTTACGAGCAACCTTAGCAATCTTGGAGGAGTGAATAAGAGGTTCTAAAATAATAAGGAGAGTGAGACGTTGTGAGTAAAGGCTTCTAACCCTATTATGGACAATAGGGGTCCCAATAAATAATATTCCAAATAATAGACCTAATCATAGAAGATGAAAGCAATTTGAAAAGCATAATAAGGAAAATGGAAAGGAAGTAAAAGAAAACCTAGTTGCATTTTGAAGAGATATGGAGGCGGATCTGGTGGATCTAGTGGAGCTTCTAGGTTTTGTGGACTTCTTTTGTAGGAAGCTGTTGGAAAGGTCTTTCAGCCGATCATCCGAAAAGAGAGTAAGATAAAAGATTCATGTTAGCTTAGTGGTAATTCTAGGAATGTAGATAGAGATTTCCTTCTTGATATACGTATGTTGTTGATAGGATATGTTATTCGAGTATCTATATGGTGATTTGTTATCATCAATGAGTTGAATGTTTTTCTAAAACTACGGTTTCTTCACTACGTTTGTTTTGTTCGGATGTCAAAGTGGCCTGAGTCTCTCTTATTTTTTCCCCAACAAGATCATCACCAATGTTTCTTTGTCAAGATAGGGTAAATTTCAATATTGGGTTGGGGCACTAAATTGTCTATACAAATTCAACCGTGTTAATCCTTTCCCCTCACATGATGTATCTTCATGAGATTCTACTAATTCATTGTGAAGCCCTTTTGCGAATCTAGATGTAGAAACGATAAGTTTAAGGATTGTGTCTATTTGATTGATTTTGGGAACATAGGCCATTTTGTAGGTTGATCTTTTGGTAAAGAGGAGATGGGATCTGATAACTTATTTTTTTTTAGTGGATGGAGAATAAAACAATCGAGTTTTCATGCCCATGAATTTTGCAATGGGAGCGTAAACCGGAAAGTTTTCAAATTCAACTTTTGGTTATAGCTTTTTTGAGCCTATCCAAACTTCTTTGCTTTTTGGTAATATCTATTTCAACTAAGATCCGAGCAATGTAAGACGGATTTCACTGCCGATCTATTTGCAAAGGTCGACCAAATAAAGCCCCCACGGCAAATAAGACTTGATGTGTAACAAAATGAATGCGCATGTTAGGGAAAGATAGCCAAATTGGAACAATCGGGGACTCTTCCTTAACATCAAAACTAGGCGACCACTTAAGGAGACGCATTTGACAATTATAAACTAGGTAAGAGCGACGTGCGAACACTCTCGAATAATCCAGATCATTATTTAGTTGGATAAGCACATGCCGAGGGTCAATCATACCAAAAGGAACCCGAGCTTTTAGAGAATGAAAGAAGGCTCGAATCAACAGGTCTCCGTAAATTAAATTTCCCAATCGAGAATATTCAAAGGTTTAGCTAATTTTTCAACATCCATGTAACACATCACGGCGGATTCCACTAAAAGTAGCAATTAAGTTAACCGATTCATAAGGGGAGTGATTGTTACCAGATAACGCTTCCTTGAAGGATTTCACAGCGGGGGCTGGAGCAATGGATGAAGGAACGAACTTACCGAGAGGGGCATCAGCCTTCGTCAGATCCATCCCAGGTGCGGAGATAAGGTTTGCGGAAAGGATATTTTCCGCCATCAAGCCGAAGCAATGGACATTTGCGTCAATCCACGATCCAAAAAAAAACGCATAATCCGCTTTTGTCACGGGCCCCTCAGGACGAAAGGAAAAGCCCTAGGTCGCGCGACTTGAGGAATGAGGAGAGAGAGGATATGAGATGATTGAGATAATCGTGATAATTTAATCATTATGTCTACATATGTATGCATAGATATATGAATTAATAAGTATATAGTCTAAACATCTCAGGAGCTCAAAACTTTAAGTAATCCTAAGGGGGTATGTGATTACCTCACATCCTTAGTTCAACAATAGCACACACTTGTATAAATTTTATATACTAATGTGTATGTATATGCATAAGGTATAACTGAATTACCTCACTTTTTCCCTTATAAAATAGAAAAAAAATCACTCCATGAATTAAAGCAAATATATGTTTGATCTCTATATCTACTAATAAACTAATCCAATTAATAGCAATTAAATATGATGGCAATCCTGCAATGTCATAATGGATCAATTTAAGATGCATCACTCACAATGCAAAATATGGATCTATTTATTATGTGTGTTGCAACTATCTATAAAGATAACAACAGAATTATCTTGAGAGAAATAAAATTTCTAACAATATATATAATTATTAATTATAATTTAAAAAAATAATGATAGAATTATTAATCAAAAATGTGACAACTTTTTGAAATGACATTTTGAATCAATTACAAGCAATTGCGACCAAAACCAAACCTATTAAAGTCTGACATTTCCATTAGCAGTAGATTGGAAAAGTTTATCAATACCTATCTACACTACCTTCATATTAAATAAATAACAATGTGCGAATGACATAAAGCATCCAAGTTGGCATGTAACCAACTAATAAAAAAGTTGATTCATATTAAATTTGATAAGATAAATGTGGCTCGTATAGCTATTCCTTTCATTGATGTTATGGTGGAGCTCTTTTTGAGGAAATTTTCAAGCTGTATGGGACCTGAACATAAATGCTCAAGTTAATTTGTTAAAAAAAAAAATTCTTCTCATTGGTAGGAAAAATTTAACTATAATATATCTAATTCTCTTTTTTTTGTTTTTTTTTTTGGAAATTTATTTAATTCCTTCTAAAACACATGTATAAAGCTAGTCTGTCTACTTTTATTTTTCGGTAAATGTTTTTCTTAAATTACGTTAAGAAATGAAATGCCACATTAATGGTTGCTATATATTGAGATTTGCAAGCTTGTCATAAATTTCAATAAACATCAAGAATCTAGTTTCTCTTTAGAATCAACCATGAGGTCCCCTCATATACCTCGTGCACTAATACTCCCTTACTCTTCACAAGGCCATGCCATTCCTTTCTTGGAGCTTTTTTCTTGCCTTATAGATCATGTATTTTACATAACATTTATTAATAGAGTTCAACCATAAGCATATTGTTTATGCAAATATGCCTTATCAAGCTAAGTTTATTGGCAAGGAATTTGATGGAATTCAATTTAAGACTATCCCCGATGGCCTTGAACCAAAAGAGGATCATCATAATTTTGGCAAGATGACTAAATCAATGATAACAATGATGCCAAGTTCTTTTTAGAAGAATTGATAAGGAATAATGTTATCAAGTTCAAATACTTTATTGTAGATATCAATATGGCTTGGGCTCTCAACATTGCCAAGAAAGTTGGGCTTCAAACAACTTTTTCCCTATTGTAGTTGGTGTTCTTGCTACCACGTTTAATATCTCCAAGCTTACTCAAGATGGAGTCATCAATGAAGATTATATGGCCCCTATGGTTTAGCATGTGTACTAACAACTTTAGATATAGAATAGGCAAGAGACACAATATTTAATTTAACCACGCACTTGTTGACATGGTCATAAAATTATGATATAACACAATATCTAAAGTAAAATTGAGTGCTCTTATTTTTTTTTAAATATATATGTTCAAACTGTTTTCTTCATTTGATATAATCTACAATTTCTTTTTCTAATTAAATAACATTAGATATTTGACTCATGTTCATTTTCATTGAATTGAAATTATGAAGCTAATTTTGTTACTAATAATTTGGGTCTACCAATGAAGAATGAGATCATCCAATTGAGCCCGGGGATGCTTACCTTGGACATAATCAACCTCTCTTAGAATTTGTAAGTCATACTAATACAAAAAAATAATGTTTAATTATATCTTCACTAATATATAAGCAACTTCTAATATTGAGATGATAATTTACAATAGCCTTGAGGAGCTTGAAAAGCTAGTCTTCAACAATACACCAAATATTTTACCTATAGGGCCACATATCAACAACATTAAATCATAAGGAGATTCTAATTTACCTTATTTTTGGACCGAGGATAAGTAATGCATAGCATGGCTCAATAAGCAATCTACAATTTATATTATCTATCTGGCTTTTAGTAGTTTTGCAACGATTATAATAGACAATTCTAGGAGTTAATACCTGGCCTTGAGCTCATCTATCGGTCTTTCTTATTGGTATGACCATTGCACATATCACTTATGATTCAAAGAAAGAGTTTCAAACTGAGGATGACTGGTTGATTGGGCTCCCCAACATAGTGTTTTAAGTATCCAACTATTGTGTGTTTTATATCACATTGTGGTTGGAACTCAACTATAAAGGAGTGCACAATGGATGACATTCTTTCCTCCTTCTTTGTTGACTAAATTTTAACCAAAATCAACATAACTGAAATTTGGAAGATAGGCTTGGGTTTCAATATAAGAGTGGGCTAATTTCCAAAGATGAAATTAAATCGAAAGTGGTGGATTTGATTAATGATACATATATTTTTGCAAGTTCTCAGCTTCAAAGAAGTTTTCTGAGAGGAGTTTCATAAAAGGAGGGTCATCCGCAAAAAAGATCAAAAAATTTGTAGAATTTATAAAAGAAATTTCAATCTATGAGGTTGAAGAATAGTGCTTAATAAATTTAAAAAAAAAAATGAGAGAGAGAGAGAGAAAGATGATATATTGGTGAGTACTATTATGATTAATAATACTATTATATTCTCTTTTTTACACAATCATTTCTTGCAAAAAATAATGTTTCATGAAAGCATGTCAATCGAATACAAATAGTTAATTTAAATTATTTTATTTAATAATGAATTATTCAAAAGTATTGCTATAAATACTTGGGTGCCATTTATGAAATTTAAAAAATATATTCTCAAGTTAAGGTATTAGGAGATAAATGTTTTTTCCATTATAGCTTGAATTATCATTTCACTTAATAGATCTATTGCTAAATAATTCAGTTAGAGATTTTCTTTCATCAAGATTGTTGTGCTGTAAATAATTCATTTATAGATACTAATTAATTAAAAATACTATTTGGGAACACTTCTATTTTTATTTTTTTTTTTTAATATAATTTATTTATATTTTATTTGAAAAAATTATGTCTTGTATATTATATGTATTATTATTTTTATAGAATATTAAATTGATTTACATGAAGATGATACCAACGCAAGCAAAATATTTGTAATCATGACCTAATAATAGCGAAAATAATAGTAGTGGTCAACAATCAATGATGGTCAAAGATCATAATCAGTGATGTAATGACAATCAATGATGGCAATGGTTATTTTTAAAAAGCTCAATATATTTTTTTAATAGGTAAAAATAAGAAGTCAAATTGATTCCATACAGAACCTAGAGTTTTGTTATTTGAGAAGAAAATTCATAATGAATTATGAGATTTATCATGACTTTTTATAATGTACTCATGACTAAATATTCAAATGCTGCACCATTAGCTTGTTAAATATTTTATTACTCCTGAATAATTAATAATAACATAATTAGTGGAATCATAATACATAATTCAATTGTAATTGTTGATCTATTATTAGACTAATCCAAAGCCAAGGAGATCCTAAGCTTAGACATAGATAGGTGAAATACAAAATGCTTCTTACCTAATAACAAAGAGTTTATCCACTACAAGGATCATGATGAAAACCTTACATTAAATTATCTACTTAAATTTTAAACACTTTAATATATTATAATTTTATTTTGTGAAATTATGTGTTTGTGTTTCAATATTATGAACATATATGAAAATTATTAAAAAATTATAATTTCATTGAAGTTAAAGTTTATAAAATCAAGAGAGAATATAATAAATTATAGAAAGTAATTAATTCTTGAAATCAAGTAATTAATTTTTTTTTGCATACTTGATCTACAATTTTTGCGAGGAGGGGGATATAAATCCTTTAACTTAAAATAAGGAGATCAATTTATATTAGTCCTTCATATTTTATTAGTATTATAATTTATATTAGACCTTCATATTTTATAATATGTGAATAAAATAATGGTTGATGTTTCAGAGAGAGAAAATTTTATAATTTATTAAGAAACAGGGGCTTGGTGATCATCCACAGCTAGAGGACAAGTTGGAACAATAATTTAACATACCAATATATAAGTAGTTATTATGATGAAAATGCATATAATTATAAATCAAAACACACAAAAAGGATGATCACAAGAGAATAATGATATTTTATTATAAATTTGTCAAAAGGAATTTATTTAAATGATGTAAAAAATAATATATTATGAAACTATTCACTTAACCACTAAGGATGATATTTTCAGAGTATTTGGCAAACAAAATAAAAAAAAGTTTAAGACTAAATAATATTGTCCATCATAGAAATATCTCATAACAACAAATTCTAAATCTCTCTCTCTCTCTCTCTCTCTGTGTAAGTAAAATTGCATAACACCACCAAATCTTAAAGTAAAAAATAATAATAATATTTTGTAGAAATTTTTTTTCTGGAAATTATCCAAATGATGTGACATATAATATTATTATAAAATTATCCATTTAATTACTAAGAATAATACCTTCATAATATATCGCAACTCAGATGAAAAATTTCAAATAAAATAGTATTATTCATCACAAAGTACTTCACATCAACAAACCCCTCATCTTTCTGTCTCTCTTAATTTTCTTCATGCTATCTATTACACAAGTCTTCAACCAACTAGACATAAATATATCTTATAAAATCTACAAACTTGTTGAGATTCATAAAGGATTACCCTTCTTCAATGACATTGATGTGAGCAAACATCTTCAAATCATGAGATCTTGCTAGAATATCTTTATCCTCCATCAACTTCTCCACTTTTGATCCAACCTCCTCTTTGGAAACTATCCCATTCTTGTCTGGAACCAAATTCAAACCTATCTTCCAAACCTTAGTTATATATTTTTTTCCTAAATAACTGATTAGCAAAATAAGGCCAACAAAGAAAAAGAACTCCCTTTCTTACTTCTATGGTTGAGTTCCAACCACTGTGTGATATGAAACAAGCTATTGCATGATGCTTTAAAACCCTATATTGAGGAGACCAACTAACCATTCTCCCTCAATTTGCAACTCTTTCTTCAAAGCCTAAGGGATAGGTACAATTAATAGATTTATAAGCAAGGTCTAGCCTTATCACCTGTAAGATGAGCTCTAGACCAAGTGCTACCTCTTGAAATTTCCTACAATTAAGATAGTGATGCTTCCAAAAGACACATAAATAACAAAATTTGTAGGTTGCTTGTCAAACCATGCAATGCATTGCTTATCATCGCCTAGAAATAACTCAAATTAGAATCTCCTTGATTCAAAGTTGGGAAGAAGTGGCCCTATAGGATAAATGTGTGGTTTTTTGTTGAAGACTGCTTTTCCAAACTTCTCAAAGCTATTGCAGATTATCACCTTAGCATTAACAGTTGCTTGGTTAAGAGTGATAAAATAGGTGAAGATTATTTTCTTCGTATAAGCATCATTAATGCAGTGCTAGGGGAAGACTATTGTGTCCATGGGAATTATCTATAGGTTCAACTGAATAACTTCCCCCTTCATTGGTGCTCCTTAATTAATAATTAAAATTTATATTCATAAATTCAAATAAATGTAAACTGACATGAACCAATGAAATTAGAGAAAAAAATGTATTGTTGAATGAAGGAAATGTTGGCACATATAAATATATAATAATAATAATAATAATACAAAATGCATTAAAATTCAATATTCATTGTTTGAGAAAATTTCATTGTCTTATATGCAGGATGAAGTGGCACATTTTTCTCTTCTATCTTGCACATGGCAACTGCATTGAATCATAGCTTTTATTGGATGCTTAAAACAAAAGTGCAATAGAGAGTAAGATACATAATTTCTTCTTGTTTATTTTAATGAAAATATCGGATCATACCTTCTATAGTATAAAGTTATTAACAAATAGTTATGTTAATTATAATTAATTATGAATAATAAAGAAGGTAATATAGATTGATAACCTATTTTATGTAATTATATGATATGACACTACTAAATATGTTTTCAATAATTATTTAGTAGTAATAATGTAATTAATAAATAAATCAATTTTTAAGATATTTGAGCAAATTCAATCTTAAATTCACACAAAACACATATGTAAGAACTTAGACCTTTTAGTTGAAAGCTTAAATTCTCAATCACTAAACTAAAATGACTTGCACATAAATAAATTATTTGAATATTACTTCATGTATACATTATAAAAATTCAAATTAAATTCCATAGTTGATTATTAAATTTCTCAACTAACAAAACTTTAGGTCTTGTTTGGCATCATTTTGATTTTTTTCTTTTATTTTTAAAATATATTTATTTAATGTAATTTTTGTTTATTTTTAAAATAAGTTTTTAAATATTTTGAGTATTTAAAAAATAATTATTAGGATCATTAGTTGTCAATGTCGAGAATCCTTCAATGTCATCCGTCACCTATTGCTGTCCACTAACTCTATTTTTTTATTGATCATTAGACACCAACAGCTGTTAATAGCTCAGTAGTCTCTACTACTCTATTGTTGATCGTCTTCATTAAGCATAAATTAATTTATTTAATATTTAATAAAAATAAAAATATATTTCAAGATGTCAAAATAATTTATTTCAAATCAAAATATTTAATAAATAATAATAATAATTTTAAAAATAAAAAATAAAATTGATCTGAAGTAGACTTTTAGTTAATTTGTATGTATAAATTAATGATTTTGTAGTAATTTATTGAATGGAATGATAATGCAAGTTACTCATCTAATTTGCAGTTAAGCATTAGCCTGAGATGAATTTCATCAATTTTTAATAATTTTAAATAGGTACTTAATACCTTGAAAAAATTATAATTCGTCTATTAAGTTCGTAAGTTAAGCTTTAATATTTAATAAAATATTTGTTAGCATGTTCGCCATCACATGACCATTACATTAGCATTAATTATAGATGTATTAAAAACATTGTTATATTAAATAGTTAATGGACAATTAGTCAAATAACATGAATATTCTCAGTGTTTAAATATATCTTCATACCTATATCTAACTATTTATATATATATATATATATATATATATATATATATATATATATATATATATATATATATATATATATATATATATATATATTTATTTATTTATTTATTTATTTATAAAATACCCCTTTCTTCTTCCAGATCTCCTACCAGCAAATCTAAAGTTTTTTTTTTAACGTGATAATATTTTATGACAAATTCCTGAAAGAGCTCACCATCTTTGTTCAGAGTCCAAGCCATGTTGAAATCAGCAATAAATCAGGTGAACTCGGCAGCATTACTTCTCATCAGTTCTTCCAAGAAACTCGGCGTCATCGCCATCATTGATTCCGTCAGCCTCCGGAAGTTGTTGCGATCCTCTTCAGGATCCAGGCCGTCGGGAATCGCCGCAAAATGAATTCCGTCGAAGAACTTAGTCTTGCCAGGCGCCTTCGAAGCGAAAATACGTTGGTGATTGAACTGCGTGTTGATGAAAGTTACGTGAAAGCCGCGTTCTATGAGATGGTAAGATAGCTCCATGAGGGGAATTAGGTGGCCCTGTGCGGTGTAAGGGAGGATAAGCGCATGTGGAGTGCGAGGTGAGCTCATGGCAGGTGTTGAGAGGAACAATTACACTCTTTTAAGCTAATTAGTGTTTATAGGACGGACTCAACATGTTGATGATCTCAATTTATAAGAAGCATTACTGCGTCCGTACAATTTATTAATTCCCTTTAGAATTAAAAATTTAAATAAAATCGAATCAAATTGACATATGCTTTAAAAAATTTTATGATTCTTTTAATTAAAAAAGGTGCATAACCTAAAGTTATACTTCAAATCCACTTTTATTTCATCCTAATGTGCCAACCCAAACAAGAAAATCCAATCTAAAAAGATCCAAACAAAACCACATAGATTTTTCCTTAACACAAAACTATAAAAAAAAAACAAACTGATATAAAACCAAAAATTGTATTTGATTATTAAAGAATTTTAATATCCAACAAAGTTGAAATGTTGGACAAATTTATTGCAATTTAAAAATAATAGTTTCAATTAATATTAGTTAAAACATAAAATTCTCATAAAATGGGGACCAAATTATTATAATGCATAACAAAATGTGGCTTCTATAAAATCAAATCAGTGGATACATTTAGAGTTGTAAATGAGTCGAGTCAAGTCAAGTACTACAATGTTTAAGCTAATCATTCATTTATTTATTTTATGAGTTTAACTTGAATATGATCTTAATTTTAAAATCTTATTTTCATTTATTTATTAGTTTTATAATTAGATTCATGATAAAATTAAACTTTAATAAGACCTAATTAATTATATATTTGATGTTAAAATTCTAAACATGTAGTCTTAATATTGGCCATAGTTGAATTTATATAGTCTCATAAAAAATCACATGATTCATCATATGCTATTAAAATTGTTTGGTGAATTTTAAGTATTATTTAAAATTTAAAATTTAGCGATTTTTATTTATTTAATATTTTCTTCATTTATATAATTAATTAATAATGTATAAAGTTGCAAAAGCATAAAAATTATTAAAAAAAAATTTAATAGAATAATATAGAATAAGTCATTAAATTAAAATTATTGAGTATGTCTTTATTGTATTTTTATCAAGCTACTTGTTATATAATAAATAAGCAAGTTCTATAAATAAAATTTAAAAGAAAGTTAATGTTTAAATTTAATTGTTTATATTATTTTTAAGATTTTATTCAAATTTATTCAATATGGTATAAAAATAAATATAAATTAGAATTATATAAATAATTATATTTGGGATAACTTTTTTTCTCATTTTATAATTTTATTTTATTTTGTTTATATTTCATTTCAAAGGAATTAGAGGGATTAATACAAAAGATACTTCTTGAAGAAAAAGTATTTATTGGAGGATATTTAAATGCCCATGTTTATAGAGTGGTAGAAGATTTTAAAAGTGCTCATAGTGGCTATGAATTCGGAATGACTAATGAAGAAGGTAGGACTATATTATATTTTGCCTTAGCCTATGATTTTGTAGTTGCTAATAGTTTATTTAAGAAAATAGATAATTGTATTATTACTTATAAAAATGGATCTAATGAAACGCAGATTAACTATTTTTTGGTAAGAAAAATATATCGTTTAGATTGTAAAGATTGTAAGTTCATTCCGAGTGAAAGTTTTAGTACCCAACATTGACTGTTAGTTTTAGATTTT
The DNA here is from genome assembly GCA_021442155.1 of Cymbidium sinense. NCBI lineage: Eukaryota > Viridiplantae > Streptophyta > Magnoliopsida > Asparagales > Orchidaceae > Cymbidium > Cymbidium sinense. The sequence goes on from CM038215.1 coordinate 194,873,991, forward strand.
AAGATGAAAGATTGGAAGATGAAAACTAAATCAAATTATTATCCTAGGATTAGATGGAGGTACTTAAAAAATACTAATAAAAATATTTTTAAGAGCAAGCTACAAGAGCTTAAAATTTGAGATGTTCATAAGGAAGCTAATGTTATGTATGAAAAAGTAACAAGTGAAATTAAGCAAGTTGTAAATAATATGCTCAGAGAATCAAAAGAAAAAGCTTTTTTTAATTAAAATAGTTGGTGATAGAGTCAAAATATGTAAGAAAAAAATAAGAAATAGGAAGCATTATTATATAACTTAATTTAGATGTAAAAACTCAAAGAATTGAGAAAGATATAAAGTGGCCTGTAGAGATTCTAAGAAAGCAATATATGATGCAAAAAAATTTAGCTTTTAGTGATTTATACAATAGATTGTATACCAAAGAAGGTGAAAGATGTATGCATAAGTTAGCCAACCAAAGAGATAAGAGAAGTAAAGATCTAGTTCAAGTGAGGTGTATTAAGGATGAAAATCATAAAGTACTTTTCTTAGAAAAGGATATTAAAACTAGGTGGATGAGATATTTTGATAAACTTTTAAATGAATGATCTGAAAATATAATTGATTTTAGCAACCTTATACCCTAAACAAAAATAGAGAATTTTACTTTTATTGTCGTATTAGTAACTTTGAAGTTAGAGAAGCATTAAATAAAATGAAATGTGGAAAAATAGTAGAACTTGAAGATATTCCAATGGAAGTGTGAAAATGTTTAGGAGATCAAGGAATTTCTTGATAAATCTTTTTAATATTATTTTAAAGACTAAAAAGATGTCAGATGAGTGGAGAAAAAGTTTGTTTTTTTCCATATTTCAAAATAAAGGTGATGCATGAGAGTGTGCAAATTATAGAGGAAGAAAGTTAATATGTCATACATTAAAATTATGGGAGAGAGTAGTTGAGCATATGTTACAATGTGATACAAAATTTCTCATAAACAATTTTGTTTAATGCCAGGTAGATCTACTATGGATCCTATACATTTGCTAAGAGGTTTGTTGGAGAAGTATAGAGAAAGTAAGGAGGATCTACATATGATATTTGTTGATTTAGAGAAAGCTTATGATAAAGTTTCAAGAGCTGTTCTTTGGATAGTTATAGAAAAGAAAAGAGTTAATATTGGTTATATTCAACTCATTAAGGATATGTATACTAAAGCTGTTACTTGTGTCCAAACATAAGGAGGATTGATAAAATATTTTCCTATTTCAGCTGGATTACATCAAAGATCAGCTTTAAGCCCTTATCTTTTTTCTTTAGTTATGGATGTTCATACGAAGCATTTACAGAGAGATGTAACTTAGTGTATGCTTTTTGCTAATGACATTCTTCTTGTTGATAAGACTAGAGAGGGAATCCAAGAGAAATATGAATTATGGAGGTTAACCTTAGAGTCTAAAGATTTTTGTTTAAGTGGATCTAAAATTGAATATATAGAGTTTAATTTTAGTTGTAGAAGTTCTAGTGGTAGTGTTGTGACATTAGATAAACAAGTCATTAAAAAGAGTAAGTGATTCAGATACCTACGCTCTATTGTTCAAAATGATGGTGAAATATATGAAGATGTTATTAGTAGAATTCAAGTTCGATGGTTGAAGTGGAGGAATGCATCTAACCTATTGTGTGATAGAAAAGTACCGCTTAAACTTAAGGAAAAATTTTATAAGATGGCGGTAAGACCTACAATGATTTATGGTGTAGAATGTTGGCCAATAAAAGAGAAGCATAAGACTAGGTTAAGTGTTGCAGAGATGATGATGCTCAGGTGGATGAGTGGCCTTACTCTTTAGAGATAAAATGTGAAATGAGTATGTTCGGAAAAAGTTGGAGTAGCTCCAATGGCAAATAAGATTAGAGAGAGTCGCCTTAGATGGTTTGGCCACATAAAGCGTCGGTCATCCGATGACCCGGTTAGGAGAGTAGATGCATTAGATTTGCCTTATGCTAAGAAAGGTAGAGGTGGACCTAAAAAGACTTAGTTAAGTTGTATCAAAAATGACCATAGTATACTTGAATTAAATGAAAATTTGACACATAATAGGACACATTAGAGAAAAATGATTCATGTAGCTGACCCCACATAGTGGGATAAAGGCTTGTTTTTGTTGGAACGCTTAATTAAGAGTACTAGGATCTAAAGCACTAGCCCTCATGAAAATTATTATGTGATGTTCTAGACATTCAAGTAAGCTCCAAAGCTAAACAATTTATAAAGTTAGAAATGAATAATAGTGCTTCAAAACCCTCTGGCTTGTTGATAATTTTAATATAAAATTTTATGATGCTTAAATTCTATATAATCATTGAGGCTTGCTTTATCTTGTAAAGATTTAATTTGGTTAAGTTCAACAAAATGGGCCTAAACCTAATCTAATGCAATACTTTTCTTGATAGATAAAGTTCTAAAAATATTACCAAACAGTTATTTTTGTAATTAATAAAATCATTTTTGGATTAAATAAATTAGAAAAGGTTATTACTAAGAATTAGGAGAAATTTTAGGGATTATTTTCTAGAATTTTGCAATATTTCTCTAAGTCATCTTTATTTCACTTAACTAAAATGTTATAAATTTAATGTATGTTCTTTTTATGACTAACTTTATTTACTCTTATGTATACACTTTTTTACTACTCTTAATATTACTTGAAAACTTCCACTTTCCATGAAAATTATTATGTGATGTTCTAGACATTCAAGTAAGCTCCAAAGCTAAACAATTTATAAAGTTAGAAATGAATAATAGTGCTTCAAAACCCTCTGGCTTGTTGATAATTTTTAATATAAAATTTTAAAATTAATATTGGTCAAACTGGTAACTCAATAAAGTATATTATACTGTTTAAGTCCATTGTACTAAATAAGGGTTCATAATATAATCTATGTGCTATGGTTATAAACATCAAATTTATTGACAATAATTTTACAAGTTTCAAATATTATACATCTATATTAGGCATGCATTACCCTAATCATTTGCATGAATACCATCTTATACATGATGAAGTATTTCATTTATAAGGTGATATTATAGGACATATTCCCTTTATATTCATCATCATTTTCTGCATTAATTAAGGCATAATGGCATGGCTTCAAAAATAAATTAGGTAGAGTTAAAAGCATTTTCATTTAAAAATAAAATCTATTATTAGCTTGCTTGATAACCCCTAGTTAGTTTGTAGGTCCTTCAATATGTATCTTAATGGTAGGTTAATAAATAGTCTCATATATCCCTACTACTTGCATATAACAAATGACAACACTCATTTCATATCTAGTGGTAGTTGCTTCTATTAACATAAATTGATAAAATTTAGGTACTCATACATGTCTCTCTTTGAGTGGTAAAATAATTTGTATTTTTCATATAGGCATGAAAACTCATATGTCTTTCTTGGTGCAGTGAGATGATAGTTAGACCGTAGTATTGACATCACCCAACACGCCTTTCTTGTCATAGTAGGTAGGCTTAGCATAGCCAAAGCCACCCATCATGCAGGGATGACATCAGAATGCTACTAGATCACACAATGATAGGAGAATTAAATAGGGCAAAATGAAGTGCCTATTGAACATAAATTTAGAATCAAACCCAAATCAATTTTAAAAATGCAAAAATATAAAGTCTTAAATATATGAAAATGAATATGAAAAAGTTCATTTACAAGAAGACTTGATACCTTGCCACAAGCATGAATGAAACTTGCTGTAGATTTGTCAACTTGCTTGTGGATGAAGATAAAATAAAGAACAAGCTAAAAGTAGATTAATGGCTAATGAACAAAATTGGCATTCTTAATAAATACTTGGGTCATGATGTATTGGATATTCAATCTATTAAAAGTACTCAAGTCAAAGAACGGCAAGAATTGAGACTCATACTTGACTTATAAGAGATTCACATTGGGTTGAGAGTCCAAATTTCAAATAAGAGTAAAATGCAAATTGACCTTGAAGATAAAGTTGTGTTGGAATTGCTCACTCGCCAATAAGTATGGACCAAGTCTAACTGTAACTGAAAATTCTAATGAATGATTGACATGGAGCAAATAAAACATTTCATTTTGAATGATTAAATAGAACCTAGAATGCATTAGACCATCAAATTTGCAATAAATGTATAAATGAATAGAAGGTGTTCGTTGCATTCAAAGTATAAATGCTAGAAAAATTTCTTTAACAATAAAATACATGTGCAAGAAAGTGACATTAAATAATTAAAAAGGTGATGCACACTTTACAATTGTATTGCACTTGCTTATATAAGTAGATATAAAGATTTTTTGAGCTTTGCATGAGTTTCAGGGATCAACCTTTTAAATCAAATTTGACACCCTATAAGTCATGCAAATTTCTTTAAAAGCAGGCAAGCCCTTTTAGACTGTATTGTATCATCAATAGTGAACACTTACATGGGGCACAACACATGTTAAACACTTAATTCTAGTGTCCCAAATTGCTACACGAGGTAAGACTAATAAGCCTATATCTCATCTTACTTTGAAAAGCATGCAAATATATCAAGTAATTACATTAAAATCCATGTAACCATGCAATGTATATGCACACCTTCCTTAGTGTTTCATCAACATAGTGAGGTTGTCTGCTTCACCTAATTAGTCCAATTCTTCTTTCACGATCATTGTCAATAGGAATAATGTTATTTAATAATATTGCAAATGATAAATCTCAATAAAATGAATGTAAAAAAAAATTGGTTGAAATTATTGCATTTAATTCAATTACATCAATTCTATTTTGTTATCTTAAAATGTTTTTATAAAGATATACCGTATTTAAAAAAATACAAGTTCTCAATATTAAATGCAAAACATGATCATGATTTCCAGTCATAAGCATAATCCTTTATGCTTGAAATAGAGTTAACATGATCTATTATGTAGTAGATTTTCAAGAAAATTTTAAATCATACATAATTTTCTGCAGTAAGAGTTGATAAGATTTGTGCCTCAATTAGAGACATGAATTGGATGGGTTAATTAATAACAAATTCTCTAAAATTTTAACACCAAATAATTTTAAGTTCAAATGATAATTAATCATTAAATAACCATAAAATTTAATGAAAAAAGCATTTAAATGAAACTCATCATTCAAAAATTAAAGCTAAAATTCATCAACCCTTAAAAATTTTTAAGCAAGGATAACAAATTTAAAAAATTATAACTGAAAAAAGAACCAGTGTCAAGTCAACTGTATTTTTATGTTTACTCTCAATAAATCACATGCCACTAACAACGTTGATTGTATCCTTTGTCCTCATGGTTTTGCCCTAAATATCATCACAAAAATAGTGGTTACAACTAGAGTCCTCTGATCAAGTGATTTACTCCTTAATGGCTCCACCAAATTTTGTTCACTATTGTATCCATAATGTTACAGCGTACTGAAAGGGAAGCTAGACATTTCCCTAAATCGGTGAACATCAACCCCCGGGAGATGCAGGTATTTGACAGGTCAAGCCAATCATTTAGAGTTGATTTGCTTGATAATAGCCAATGTAACTGCAGTTGTAACAAGACGATCATATATCATTGGTCATGCCCGCATGTTGTTGCTACACTGGGATTTAGAAGATTGAACCACCTAATGTGTGTGTCATAGTACTATACACTGCATATGTATAAGCTCACATACATAAATGAGTTTCACACTTGCTTGACCATTCTGAGTGGCCATCTTTCAGTGCAGAGCATGGATTAGTAGCATTGCTACCACCCAATTTTTGTAGAAGGTTAGGTAGGCCTCGTACTAGCAAGTTCAGAAATATAGTTGATGAAAATAGAGCTAGCAGTAGTAGAACCTGCAGTCTATGCAAGACAGCTGGCCACTATAGGTCATCGTGCCCACACAATGTTAATAGTAGAAGGTATGTCGTGGATGATTTAGCATACAATTTATATGTTTAGTGCATGTTACTTAGATTTTTCTTATAGGTTGTAGTACTCTTATTTTTTCCTTACTTTACGCTTCAGTTTTCCCAATAATGTTAACAATATAAGGGATGTCATAGATACAATCTATATGTGTTGTGCATGTTACTTAGACTATACTCATAGGTTGCAGTACTTTTTTTAGCTTACTTTACGCTACAGTTTTACCTTTCATTATTTAGAATTATCTAACACTAACTCCTGCATTTGTTTTCTTCAATAAGTATGATGGTCGAGGAGCACTGCCCACTAGTTAGACGTCAGTGTCGGGCCCATGCTAGGGAGGCCACCCCACAGTTGGAGCAGCCACCTACTGAGGTGCACCCTAGCATAGCCTCGCTACGTGAATGACATAGATCCGCTTACCCTGATACTGTAAGTAATATTTAATTTATGTTTCTACGTTACACCTGCAAAATTTTTATTTTGGATAATAACTAATCGATCTTTTTTTTTTGCAGAGCACTGTTCTAGAGGCTGCTTCACACTTACTTATGCTGAAGGAGTGGCCCATCACTTATAGAAGATTCATCAATGGGCTAGAGGAAGTAGGCTTACAGTGTGCTAGGTAGCTTCATTTCATCCGCCTAGATCATCATTTGCTTACTGTCCTGGTTGAGAGATGGTCTTCACAGACCAACACCTTCCATATAACTGTTGGTGAGATGACTGTGACGCTCCAAGAAGTGGTGATGATCCTGGGATTACGTTTTGATGGACCACCTATTATTGGCCCAATTGTGATTGGTGAGGGGACCAGATGGGCTAGCTGCCGATTGCGATGAGTTAGACCCCTATACGTGATGTGATGTACCATGACCCGATCAGTCCACAAATCAGGTCAACCTTTAGGATGGGCTGCAGCAGATTCCGCCACTAAGGTGGCTTAGTGGTCTTTTATAGAGTCATACGCATCCGAGCCAGGGAGTTTTTCAGGCACCTGCGTGCCTACATTTTGTTTCTTATTGGATGTTTCTTACTGCTGAATACATCAGGTTCTGAGGTCCACCTGCAGTATCTTTGACTTCTAGAGGACCTAGATTCATTCAGTGCACTAGCTATAGGAGGAGCAGTTCTGGCCCATCTCTATAGAGAACTCTGAGTCGACATTACGGGCCGGATGGTACGCCTACACCTCCTACAGATATGATCTAGGGAACATATTCATGTGGGGAGGCCGACCATACATGTGCCATATCCAACTGATCTTGACGGTCTCAGCATTGGGTTGAGGTATATTTTACTTTCTGCACTTTCAAATTTCTAGCTTATATGTTTGTTTAAATTGTGTTGTGTGCATAGGTGTAAAAAGAAATATGTTCACTAGATGCCAATGACGAACATTGTATTATATAGACATGAGCTTGATGGCTTGCTGCATACTCAGGTTGGACTTGCAGAGTATATTTTGATTCAAATATCTATAATGCATATTCTAATTTAACATAATTTTTAATATGTGCAGGTGATTTGGGAGCCGTACACTGAGCAGATCATGCTACGTCTGTCACATACATGCTCAGTAGGCTCTAATATATGGTTAGCACGAGTCCCTTTGATCTGCTGGAAGAGGGTGGAGTGTCATTTACTTGATCGAGTGTTGCGATAGTTCGGACTCATACCCAGAGTAGATGTGGCACCAGTTGACCCTAGTTTCAAAAGGGTTGATGGTCGAGGCAAAGCGGATGTTGATTGGGTTGATTACCACCAAGTGCACATTACCGCTTAGGAGAGGCGGAGGGATTACCTCGTCGAGGGCTTGGATGAAGATGAGGATAGGATGGCGGCTATCAACCAGTACATGTGTTGGTTCGATCGGGCTTCTCATTTGGCCCAACAGATCCTCCGACCACTTACTATCTTAGAGCACCTGTAGAGCGTATATATGTAAGTGTTAACATAAGTATTCATTTGAATTCAATATGTTACTTGAGGCTAATTTCACACACTATTTTTTCGTGTAGTCGGAGCACATCTTGGCGACTTAGGACATCTTCCAGCCGTACTTCGGCCGTGTGGATAAGCACGAGGTACAGGGAGCCGTCGATAGGTACGAGGTGCTATGTAGAGACTTGCAATTGCATGTACATATCGGGCACATACATTATGAATCGGAGCCTATAGAGGATGTCCCACACCATGATTGGAGCGTCGGGCCATCTACATATGTTGATCCAGGTCCATCTATTTATGCTGATCCAGGTCCTTTTACATACCAGCCTACGTATGAGTCACAATCACCTATCTTCCCGTCACAAGACTATCCGATGCATACTTCCGAAGATCTTGCATTGAGGGGACCATCGCCACGCATCGCCATCACGCACCACCAATGCACACCCGGGAGTGGTGCAATTCCATGCAGACGACGGAGGCATTAGATGTTTAGGATAGTCTATTTGTGCGTCTGTACTACATTTGTTCTTATCTATTTTATTTTTATTTCTAGATCATCCATTTATGTAAATACTTGTACTCACTTTTTGGAATGAAAACTTGTAAATAATCTATTTTATTTTTATCTAACAATTTTTATTTGTTCTTAGATGTTTTAGATCTACTTAAAAGAAAATTTGCAGATTCTAAGGTTGATCTCTATAATTGATGATAAGGGTTATAAGCTTGCAAATGGAACATCTAAAGCTAAAGCAGAAATATAAGAGCTCAAAGCCAATCTTTGATGTAAAAAAAAAATTTCATCTGCAAGCTAGTCACCCACTAAGTGGGCTACTCGCCTACTTATGGCTTCACATTTCATTAACTTCACTTTCACATCGACAAACATACCTAGTCGCCCACTTAGTAGACGACTATATCTATTTCTAAATTTTTTTAAAGATACTTAATTATCTAATTACATTTCTAATGATATTTATTTTAAAAAATCAACCGCAAGAATATTAGAGTACTGTAACAAGTGCAATATATGTAAATATTCAATTTTGAGTGTGAAATATGTAATTTATGATGTTCTTAGTTATGATGTATGATAATCTCCCATATTTTAACGAGAAATTCATTAAAAATCTTACCATCTTCGTGGATGAGTCCATCTCGAATAAGCTCTGGTATGCTAAACATCGCGTCAAGGACTCCGGCTGCAGAAGACCAGAAAGTGGCCGTCCGAAGCCCGACGTTCTTGGCGATGTTCAGAGCCCAAGCCATAGTTAAATCGGCGATAAAGCAGGTGAAGTTGGTAGCATTACTTGTCATCAATTCTTCCAAGAATCTCGGCATCACCGTAATCAAGGATATAGTCAATCTCCCGAAGTTGTGGCGATCCTCTTCAGGTTCCAGGCCATCAGGGATTGCCACGAAATGGATTTTGTCAATGAACTTTGCCTGGCTTGATGCTGTCGTAGCAAAAATACGCTCATGATTGAACTGTGTGTTGATGAAAGTTATGTGGAAGCCATGTTCTATGAGACAGTAAGAAAGTTCCATAAGGGGAATGACATGGCCTTGTGCAGGAAAAGGGAGGATGAGCGCATGTGGTGCGTGAGGTGAGCTCATGATAGGTATTGAGAGGAGCAGCTACTCTTCTAGTTAATGTTTACAGGACAGAATAACCAAGCTGAAGATCTCATTTTATAAGAAGCATAAATTTTTTTGTTTCTTGTTTCATGCCATTTTTATGTATTTGAAAGTTCGCAATATGTGCGCAAATAAATAAAGGATAGGTGATGATATTATGGTGAAGATATTCTATTAAATCTAAATTTCAATCATACTTCATAGGATCGTATTATGGTGAAGATATTCTATTAAATCTAAATTTCAATCATACTTCATAGGATCGGTTCGAGTTTATTTAAATTCAGATCAATCTATTCGTGTTATTGATAGATTTATCTAATAAAGATAATTAATTTAATTATAAATTTGTTCAATTCAAAGTTCAACTGATCATAAATTTAATTTTAGAAAAAATCAATATATATGCTACCTCAAAATTAGTACTCCATTAATAAAAAATAATAGTTTTTTAAAAATATGTTATATCAAATTAAATTTTATAAATTACATATATTCTTTATCAAATAAATAATCTAACGACAAAATAACGAAACGTTACGATAAAAATATTTGATAAATATTTCAAATATGTCATGTATTATAAATAATGCAAAGTTAAAAACCATGAGATGAAGAAGATGCACATAATTTGTCAAAATATTTAGAATTAACTTTTAAATTAATTTTTTTTATATATAAAATTTATTTTGGAATTTCAAATATGTCATTAATGTGACAGTTCTGGAGACGCATCATGCCATATTTACTGCTAGTTATTATCACTTGTTGTGCCATTGAGTTTAAATCTGATACATTATACTAAATAATTTTAAAAAATTTATATGTTCGTTAATGTAAATGCTAAAAATTCTTATGACTCAAAAATAAAGATATCTTTCAGTCGTATTGGTGCAATAATAGTTATTAATCGCTATAAATGTATTGTATCAGCATCATTTTTAAATATAGGCAAACTTATTATGTAAAAATATTATTATTAAAAATGAATAATACATAATTCAAAATAAAATCTTGTATATGATAAGGTAATATCAACCAATTATTAAATAACTGAGAAACCGTAATCAAACCACTACAATGTAAGTCCTCAAATTAGACTGTAATGCATTAGCTTTCATAATCTGAATAAATTTATTTAAATAGCTACAATATATACTAATGTGGAAGGCAATGATTTAATGCCAAAGTAGAACGTTATAGAAACTTATAAAAAAGATCATGTTGATTGACTATATAAAAAATTAATGAATAATGCTATTATCTTAAAACATATATATATATATATATATATATATATATATATATATATATATATATATATATATATATATATATATATATATATCTTTTTGTGGAGTGTGCTCCTTTCAACTTGATATAAAATACACTTATCTCAAGTGACTAAAGTAAAATGTACTTTAATTTTATGTTGATTTGCATTATTTATTTTGAGGTTTCTATTGACTCATTTTTAATCATAATCATATCTTACAAAATATAATTTAAATTTGATAAATATATCGATAATTAATATAGATTTAAAATTTTATAAAATACTATTAGAGTTAGATTATATTTAAAATAAATAAACCTTAAAAAATCATTTACATATTCTTCAAATTGCCATTTGGCACTTGTAATGTCTTGACTTGTGTATCAACACTTTGGAAAAATACATATTTAAAAAAATTTCTGTTCAATCTTAGAAAAAATCTTCCCATCCAAAATATATTGAAAAAATAAATTACTATTTTGAGGATATGTATTACTTTTAGTGATCATCTGTTATCTCGTTGTCTGTCAAGAATTGTGGCCACATGAGCATCGATGTTGAGAGTAACACCTCCTCCACATTCAAGCTCAACACACACTCTCCTCACAGCATCAGAGCCAGTCCCTTAGGTTTCCTAAAGCTTTCCATGCAGCCCACTGAATGTGAGAGCAACACCCTCTCAAACTTGAGCATCCATCACGTCCAACTTCACCATAACCTCACCAACCTCAAATTAACCTTGCCCACACTGTCCTTTAGCTTTGACGAATGAGAATGAATCAATTTCCTCTTGATTTGATCACCAAATCATTGACTTTGGTCAAACTCTGAAAAATAGTGATAGAGCTTAATTTCGAGAGCGTTCAACGAAGAGGTAAGGGAGGATCTTCTCAGTAAGGCTTTGCTTCTTCAAGGAGAAGTTACCTTGGCTGATGGACCACTGGTCTTTAGCTCCTACGAGGTGATCATCTAAAACCATAGTCATGGCCAATTAGGTGTTAGTCTTTTATGAAAGGAATGTGCATTTGGTGTTAATCGAACCATAGGATCCCTTTAGAAAATCCCCTTAATTGTTTTGGAATCGACTCCACCATCAAACGAGCTCCAATGAGCTCAAATCGAGCAGTAAAAGATGAACAGTGTTCGTCTCTCGCTAGGGGTTGACAATGGATCATCCACTGTCCATTCGGTGTGATTAGAACGGATGGCCGTGATTAAATACGTTAAATTTATTTGATTTAATCCCTTAACTCATGTGATTAATATCGGTTGTTTGATTATGATCAAATGGCTAAGATGAAAGTGCATTCGCCGCTGTTGAGTAGGAGGATATAAATAATCAATCCCGCGACGCCACATTGAAAGTGCTGAAATGGCATCGACTGTATAAATAACCATCTCATGTGACTAATTATAATTTAAAATTTTCTTAATTAGTATAATTAAGCCTTACTTGACTAATTGACTTTAAAATTGATGTGATTGTTCTATGGGATGACCTCTGCCTTCCATAATTATTTCAAGTTAATTTGTTAAATAATTTGGGAAATTCAAATTTTCATATCTAAATTAGTCATTTTGAGCATTCAATAATTATGTAAAATCAAAGAAATTATGAAATTTATTATGTGAACTTAATTATGCATTAAAATAATAAGTTTGATCAAGGAGATTAATTATGATTTATTGCTTAAAATCACAAAAATTCTTATATTTAATTAAGTAAGTCATTAATTAACCTAGAGCTTAGAAAAGTAATAAGTGCTCAGGTAACAAAGAGGTTTTCAATGAAAATAAAATCTCTATTTAGTATGGGGTATTTTGAGTGTAATTGATAATTTTAGATTTTCTCCATTTATTCAAGTAATCTTTAATTATTTGCCCAATTGTATTTGAACTTTTAAGACATGTTTATTTCATATTTATGCATTTTTAGTAATTTTATCATAGTTTTTGGGCTTATACTTATGGCTTAATTGAATTTATAGGTTCTTTTGGGCTTAATTTGATTAAATAAATAATTAAACTTAATTTTTTCATAAAAATCATCTAAAATCATTTTTAGATCATTTAATGAATAGAGATGGGTCAAAGGTTAATTTAATAATTTTTTCTTCTTCTTAAGGCTAAATAATTCAAATTCTAAACATTAATCCATAATGAATTTGATTAAGTTTAAGGGGTGCTTATCTTAATGTGAATGTCCTTATGAATTAATAAACTTAAATATGTCATTTGATGATGTTTAATTATTTTGTTTCAATTATTCATAAGCGTGTACTTCATATATTTCATGCATTCACGTTTCAAAATAAAAAACAAAAGATTTCATTTAATTGCATGCCTTTAAATTAAATAGTGTGACTATTATCACCCAAATTAAAAGTATTTAGATCCTATTAACCTATATATAAATTAATATGAATAATTAAAATTTAAATCTAAATCCTATGTGTATGAGCTATAATTTGAAAGAGTATGTAGTCTGGATACTCGAGGTCGTAGGGCTATTAGTTTGAAGGAGTTCTTCATGTATCATACTTTTGGTATAACAATGTCATGTGCCTTAAGAATTATAGTGAACTATATGCTAAGGATAAATTATTTTTACCTATATATCTAAAGCATCTCAAAAATTTTCATAATTTAATCATTATGTATATACATGTATGCATATGTATATAAACTAATAAGTTTATAGTCTATACATCCCGGGAGCAAAAACTTTAAGTAATTCCATGGGGTCTATGATTGGGGTCCGTGATTACCTCATTTTCCTCGCTCAACAATGGCATAATTGTATAAATTTGATATACTAATGTGTATGTATATGCATAAGGTATAACTAAATTACCTATGTTTCTACAAAATTCAAACATCATATCTCACACACTAATTATAAATACACATTCGCCTATTCATACATTAAGTGTGGAATGATCAAAGGATATATGTACATTTACTATATTTAGCTATTTAATTAAGTATATTATTTAATTAAATGATGATTAAGGAAAGATGAATCAAGGTTAATAAAATGTCATTGAATTAGCCAAGATTTAATTTTATTAAGCTTAAGATGCCTTCTATAATTAGATAAAATCTTTTAAGTCAAATCCAAATAGATAGCTTAATAAGAAATTTTATCTTTCATTAAGATGATAAAAAAGCATAAAAACTATCTCTTACATTCAACCTAAGGTTAGGGATTAAGGTGGATCTCACCCCACCTTCTTCTCTTTAAAATTTTAAAATCAAATGAAATCCATGTGAAATTAAAATTCTAAGTCTAAGATTCATTTCAAATCCATTAATCACATAAAACTATAATCACCCTTAATAATGGACTTAAACACTCATCATTAGATAACCTAAATATTAAAGTCCAATTATGACATACCACACTAAGTCATAGCACACACTTTAGAATACTAAGACATAAATTGTAGCCTTAAGTTATGTCAGTACTTGTTGTGATCATATAATATTTTATTTTATAATGTAATATTTTAGACTAGATTTTAGGATTGTCTGTGCATAATCTAGATGTTTAGGAGACATTAGGCTAATGATATTTTATGTAGGGTATTATGCTTAAGAGATAGCTATAATAATAAAAATATAAATGTTTCTTGCTTGCAGGTGCTACTTAAGTCCCAAAGCATAATCCATCATGACAAGTGGGCTTAGTGACCTAAGGTAGGTCCAAATGTATGAAACATAACTACTTGAATGTGTGTTGATCCAATTTCTATTTTACAAGTATAGTTAGAATTTCATTTTATAAAAATAAAATTTTTACAATAGGATTAAGATTAGAGCTATGTGATTTAGGATAAGCAGTGGTTAGAAGGCATAGACCTGGGAAGCCCTATGATGCTTGGAGTGTGCAAGTCCAAGGATTGAAGATGAAGACAAGAACTGAAGACCTCCATAGCTTTAATTTTATTTGTAAATTAATTGTAATCCCAGTTATATAAAGCTAGAGCTCAATAACCCAATTTCTTTTCTTCCTTGGAGTATACGATATTATTCGATCTCACCGGCCTTTTATTCTTTCAATCTATGATGCTTGTTTAGTTTGTTTATTTTTATTATGTAATATAAATGACATTTTTTCATAGGTTTCTTAAAGTTTGAATTATTTGTTGTATGGCCTGGATGTGATAGGCTCTTTAGGAACTTAATTTTTTTACTACAATTAATCAACTTAAATTAACTATTAATAAATTCACAACCTCACTCTAAAACTTAAGATTCTAATAAAAAATAAAAGATTTAGCAACTCCTTAGCAGTATGATTGAATGTTATAATAACATGCATACATATTATCTCCTCCCTTGTAAATAGGAGATCTCCACTCTTGCACGATAGGGGATAAGGCTTAACTTGTGAGAGAAACCCCTTGTAGTGGAGAACATTCATTCTCATTGATTTAACTCACAACCTAATTTTATCATGCATTTAGGCAAAATTTCTCCCAAGCCTAAGTCTACAATAAGTTAAAATTATAATTTTTTTTTTTTGCATTAGTTTAAGACATGAATTGCATATCAATCATGATCTAGTCTCTTGATGAGTGAGTTTAAGACTCTAAATTCTTTTATAATAAACAACTTAGCTATATCATGCATCTACATAAGATTATTCCACATGATTTTGAATCATAGTAAGTGTGAGTTGGAAACTACTATAGACAATTGTAAGTCCAAAAAAAGTCATGATCGATTTACTCTCTAGTGTGGATGTAAACTAATATATCCCATTTTCTCCAAGTAGAATTAGGTCGAAGTTCTTAGCTTATGTTAGACCACTTTAGATATAGGATCATATGCTATTTATTTCTCTTCTACTATGAGTATAAGTTCTCACCTCTTAGATATTTTCACAATCTTGTATTATTAGAATCTAAATAATAACATTTTAACCAATTATCAACTCGAATAAATATAATTTTTTCTTTTAAAAACATAAGGCCTCATTATAGGGTAGATTGAAGCATTTAATAGGATTCTTAATATCATGAGTACTTTCTACGTATTCTCCTTTAGAATTCATCAAGAAATCTTCTTATCTTGAGCTTTCCCTTTTGATCTTCAATAATTACCAATCTTATAGTCATCAATTTTTAAAATCTTTAGAGACATTAGTTAACTATTTTAATCAGAGTATTCTTAGAAATCTCCATTTTAGAAGATATAATTTATTATGGGTGCCTGCCTCCATAGAGAACTAAAGAAGCTGATATAAAATAAACCCTACTTTACTTCATCCATGTGAACTAGGGATAAATCTCTTCATGGGTCGGTCTTAGGAATTCTTATTAGTTGATTGATTTATTGTAGGGTGATATTTTTATCTTTCAAGGTAGTACACCATTTCTTGATGTCGTATTGATCATTTCAATAAGAACCATCTAAGATCTATGTGGAGTCCCTACGACTCTAAATAAAACACGACAAATGCCTAACTACTAATGTTGAGATGATAATCAATAATAGCTTCGAGAAGTTAGAATTGTTAATCATAGCCAAAATACTAAAAATTTTACATAAAGGACCACTTCTTAATATGTTTAAATCAAGATATCATAATTTATGTTGATTTCGAACTAAGGATAAGCAACATAAAGCTTGGTTCAACAAGTAACCTATAAGCTCTACAATATTTGTGGCTTTTGGTAGTATCATAGCCTTTGATACTAGACATTTCTAGAAGAAAGCACTTGGCCTTGAGCTCACTTGCCAGCAATTCCTATGGAAGGTAAGGTTAGCTCTCTAGGCTTCAAAGAAAGAGTTTCAAATTATGGAAGATTGACTAGGTTGTTTCCTCAATATAAGATTTTAAAGAATCCTTTAATTTCTTATTTTATATCACATTGTGGGTAGAATTCAACCATAAAAGAATGAAAAATGGAATGCTTTTCCTTAGTTGGCTTTATTTTGTTAATGAATTGTTTAACCAATCCTACATAACTAAGCTTTGGAAGATAAGCTTGAGTATGGTTCATAATAAAAGTGGGTTAATTTCCAAAAATGAGGTTGAATTAGAGTTGCTCATGATAGAGATAATCTAGCAAGATCTAAGGGTGAGAAATTGGTTTGTTTGGGAATTAATTTTGAAATTTGTTAAACCAATCAATTTTTTAATGAATCCCAAAATTGATCCATGTAATCAATAATATAAACTAAACCAATCCAATCCAATCCGAATTTTTTTTTCAAATTTTTGGTTCGGTTTAAGAAAATTTAAAAATGAAGATGTAAAATGCTATAGCAATTCATTATCAAGGAATTGCACCGTTTATCAAATCATTTTATACAAAATTAATCAATTCTTTAACAAATGAAACTAGGATGATGCAAATTTATTATTAAAATTATAGTCTTAAGAGGAAATTTTTACAAAAATGAAAAAAAACTAATTTATTAGTTAAATTTTGTTTAATATATTTAATCATATTAAGACAATACAAAATCGAACAGAAAACTAAAAGTTAAATATTATCAAATCCAAAACCTAAACTCAAAAAAAAAAAAATTATGTAAGAATATATTGAATTAAAAAATTCAATTTGGAAGAATTTAATTTTTGATTTAAGCCAAGAAAGTGCACATCCCTAGCAAAATTTCAAGCATTGAATAAGTTTGTTCAAAGGGGTATCATAAAAGGAGGGTGGTCATCCTTTGAGAATCTCAATAGATTTGTAGATAATGTAGAAACAATTTAAGCACAAGAGGCAAAAGACTAATGTCTAATTGATTGTTTAGAGAAAACTCAGAGAGAGAGAGATAGAGAGGTTGATGACTAATGCCTAATTGTTTATTTGGAGAAATGTTGGAGAGAGAGAGATATTTAATACATTGTCGGGGGGATAATTGTTAGGTGATGTGTTTTTGTTAGGTACTTATATTTGATGAA
The DNA here is from genome assembly GCA_021442155.1 of Cymbidium sinense. Classification (NCBI taxonomy): domain Eukaryota; kingdom Viridiplantae; phylum Streptophyta; class Magnoliopsida; order Asparagales; family Orchidaceae; genus Cymbidium; species Cymbidium sinense. The sequence goes on from CM038215.1 coordinate 194,891,719, forward strand.
TAATATTATTTTGTTTAATTTTTTTTATTCCATTACTATTCAAAATCTCTCTATTTAAAATGCATCTGTGTTATATACAAAGAGGTAAAGATAAATCATTTAATGCATCAAAAGGCAAATATAAAAGCTCTCCTTGTTATCATTAAACTCATTGATGAGTTCAACTCTTATAAAAAAGAAATCAATAATTTGGCATTAAAATTAATAAATGTTAGCTAATCTCTTATGATCCTTCTTTTAAGTAATGAATGCATCAACATAACCTTTTCTCTCAAAGAAGTTCTATGATAACTATGCACCTAAATCTACCCAAATTTAATTTTAATTATTTTATTTAAGATTAAATTAATTTAAAACATTATTATAAGTATTTTGGTGCTATTTATATAATTGGAATAATAGATTTTCTAGTTGAGTTGTTAGGGGATATAAATTGTTTCCATTGTTGTTGTTCTAACACCATAAGTTGTAATTCACCTAAGTTTATTCAACTAATTCTTAATAAGCATAACTTCTACTTTAATAAATTTCATCAAATTTGTAATATAAAATTATAATTGTTGGAGATGTAAAATTTTCTTATGATTGAGAACAAATCTTGACCCAAACATGAAACTAAAAACACCAAAAAGATGAATTAAAAACTTTTGAAAAAATTATGGACTAAAATGCCCTTCATATTTTACAAAATTGTAGAAAAACTAACATCATCTTGTCTACTCTAGGTCATATGGGCATAGAAATATGCACCTAAGAAGAAAGAAAAATACAAGTATATTTGTCTTATGAATATTTCACATAAGAAGAATAATGACTCATAAAATAGAAAAAGCAATCACTCCATGAATTAAAGCAATAAATATATGTTGTCAATCTTTATATCTACTGATAAACTAATCCAATTAATAGCAATAAAATGTGATGGCAATCTTGTAATGTCATAATGGATCAATTTAAGAGGCGTCACTCACATTGCAAAATAAGGATCTATTTATTATGCAACTATCTCAAAAGATAACTATAGAATTATTTTGAAAGAAATAAAATTTTTAACAATATATATTTATTATTAGTAATTTAACAAAATATTGATAGAATAATTAAACAAAAATATGATAACCTTTTGAAATTACATTTTGAAAAAATTGCAAGCAATTGCGACCAAGACCAAACCTAATAAAGTTTGGCATTTTCATCAAGAGTAGATTGAAGAATTGTATCAAAAAACTATATGCACTACCTTCATATTAAATGGTATAAAGCATCCAAGTTGCCATGTAACCAACCAATCAAAAATTTGATTCATATTAAATTTGATAAGATAAATTAGGTTCATATAGCTAATCCTTTCATTGATGCTATGGTGGAGCTCTTTTTGAGAAAAATTTCCAAGGCTATGAGACCGAACATAAATGCTCTCATTAATTTCAAAAAAAAAAAATCTTCTCATTGGTGAGAAAAATTTATTAATAGTATATCTAATTCTCTTATATTTTTTGGTAAATTTGTCTAATTCCTTTTAAAACACATGTAAAGCGGTAGTTTGTTATTTTTTGGTAATTTACCTAAATCCTTTTATAACCCTAATAATGCATACACTAAAGTTTTTTTTTTTAAAATGATGTTAATAAATGAAATGCCACAATAATGGTTGCTATATACTGAGATTTACATGTTTGTGATAAATTTCAATAAACATCAATCAAGAATCTGCTTGCTCTTCAGCATCAACCATGAGGTCCCCACATATACCTCATGCACTAATACTCCCTTACCCTTCACAAGGCCATGTCATTCCTTTCATGAAGCTTTTGTTGCCTTATAGATCATGAATTTTACATAACCTTTATTAATAGAGTTCAACCATAAGCATATTTTTTATACAATTATGTCATATCAAGCTAAGTTTATTGGCAGGAAATTTGATGGAATTCAATTTATGACTATCCCTGATGGCCTTCAGCCACAAGAGGATCACCATAATTTTGGCAAGATGACTAAATCAATGGAAACAATGAAGCTAAGTTTTCTAGAAGAATTGGTAAAAAAATAATGTTATCAAGTTCACATGCTTTATTGTAGATATCAACATGGCTTGGGTTCTCAACATTGTCGAGAAAGTTAGGCTTTGCACAACTTGTTTCCTATTGTAGTTGGAGTCCTTATTACCACATTTAATATCTCCAAGCTTATTCAAGATGGAGTCATCAATGAAGATGATAAGGCCCTTAAGGTTTAACATGAGTACTAACACCTTTAGAAATAGAATATAGAGACAATTATTATTTAACAACACACTTGATGTCATAGTCATATAATAATGATATAACTCAATATCTAAAATAAAATTGAGTGTTCTTAGTTTTTTTTTTAAATATATGTTCAAACTTTTTCTTCATTTGATATAATCAAATATTTCTTTTCTAATTAAATAACATTAGATAATTTAGCTCATGTCTAGTTCCATTGAATTGAATTATGGAGCTAATTTTGTTACTAATGATTTAGGACTACCAATGAAAAAATGAGATCATCCAATTGGGGATGCCTACCATGGACATAATCAACCTCCCTTGGAATTTAAAAGTCATACTAATACCCAAAAAATAATGTTCAATTACATCATCACTATTATATAAGTAGCTTCTAATATTGTGATGATAATTTTAACTTTGAGGAGCTTGAAAGATAGTCTTCAACAATAAACCAAATATTTTTTACCTGGACCACATATCAACAACATTAAATCAAGAGGAAATTCTAATTTATGTTATTTCTGGACCAAGGAAAAGCAATGCATGGCATGGCTCAATAAGCAATCTACAATATCAATTATCTATGTGACTTTTTTGCTGTATTGCTTATAATAGATGATTCCAGGAGCTAATACTTGGCCTTAAGCTCATCCGTCAGTCATTCTTATGCATGGTAAGGCCATTCATTAATGCACATATCATTTATGATTCAAAAAAAGAGTTTCAATGTGAGGGAGATTGGTTGATTGGGCTCCCCAATGTAGTGTTTTGAAGCATCCAACTTTGTGTGCTTCATATCACATTATGGTTGGAGCTCAACTATAAAGGGAGTGCAGTGGAGTGACATTCCTTTATTGACCTTCTTTGTTGACCAAATTTTTAACCAAATCAACATAATTAAAATTTGGAAGATAGGCTTGGGTTTCATTCCTGATAAGAGTGGGATAATTTTCAAGGATGAAGTTAGATCAAAAGTTGAGGAATTGCTTAATGATACATATATTTTAGCAAGATCTCAAGCTTCGAAGAAGTTTTCTCACGAGGAGTGTCATAAAGGATGGTCATCCTTGGAAAACCTCAAAAAAATTGTAAATTTTATAAAAGAAATTTAAATCTATGAGGTTGAAGAATAGTGTCTAATAAATTTAAGAAAAACTTGGAGAGAGAGAGAGAGAGAGAGAGAGAGAGAGAGAGAGGGGATGATGTATTGTGGAGTACTATTATGTCCTTTGCGGTATATTATAAATTATTATCTTAAATGATCAAGTGGATAATTTCATAATATTCTATATGCCACATCTTTGAGATAGTTCTTATGATAATTTTTTTAAATAAAACATAGTTATTCTTTGAAGATCATCTTCTTTTATGTATCTCAATCAATGATGTATATTAAATTCACAATATTTTCGTTTATATTCCACATCTTCTCTCTATTATGTCATGCATACTCATTAAATGGAAACTAAAAAATTTATCTATTTAAAATACTATTTGTTTTACATTAAAAAGCTAGAGATAAAGCATACAATAAATCAAACTAAGAAGATATATAATGATGAGTCCTCCTTTAGCTAATGAGTTCTAATCATATAAAGTAGAGTGTGCCAAATTTTCATTAAATTTAATAAATGCAAGTAGTTGTTTATGGTACCTCTTCTAGGTAATCCATACAAATTATCTCTACACAATAATTTGTTGCAAAAAAAAAAAAGTTTCATGAAAGCATGTCAATCGAATACAAAATAGTTAATTTAAATTATTTTATTTAATATTGAATTAATCAAAAATATTGTTGTAAATACGTGAGCCATTTATGAAATTTAAAAAATATATATTTTCAAGTTAAGGTATTAGGTGATAAATGTTGTTTTCATTATAGCTTGTATTATCATTTCACTTAATAGATCTATTGCTAAATAATTTAGTTAGAGATTTTTTTTAGATTGTAGAGTGGTAATAAATAATTCATTTATAGATACTAATTAATTAAAATACTATTTGGGATCACTTTTATTTTTTATTTAAATTTTTAATCTAATTTATTTATATTTTATTTGAAAAAATTATATCTTGTATATTACATGTATACTTTTGTTATTGAATATTAAATTGATTTATATGAAGATGATAGAAACCGCTAGCAAAATAATGGTAGTAGTCATGAGCTAATAACAGTGACAATAATAATGGTGGTCAACAATCAATGATGGTCATAGATCATAATCAGTGATGCAATGACAATCAACGATGATGATAGCTATTTTTAAAAAGCTCAATAAATTTTTTTAATCGGTAAAAATAAAAAGTCAAAATGATTCCAAACAGAACTTAGAGTTTTGTTATTTGAGAAAAAAATTAATAATGAATTATGAGATTTTCTCATGACTTTTTATAATGTACTCGGTACTAAATATTCAAATGCTGCACCATTAACTTATTAAATATTTTATTAGACTTGAATAATTAATAATAACATAATTAGTGGCATCATAATACATAATTCAATTATAATTGTTGACCTATTAATAGACTAATTTATAGCCAAGGAGACCCTAAGCTTAGACATAGATAGGTGAATACAAAAAGCTTCTTACCTAACAACAAAGAGTCGGAGCAAGAAGAAAAGTTGATCCACTACAAGGATCATGATGAAAACCTCACATTAAATTATCTACTAAAATTTTAAACACTTTAATATATTGTAATTTTATTTTGTGAAATTATGTGTTGTGTTTCAATATTATGAACATATATGAAAAAAATAAAAATTATAATCTCATTGAAGTTAAAGTTTTCAAAATCAAGAGAATATTATGAATTATAGAAAGTAGTTAATTCCTTGAAATCAAGTAATTATTATATTTTTCTTTCCATACTGATCTACTTTTTTGGGGGTGAAGGGGGATATAAATCCTTTAACTTAAAATAAGGATTTTAAGTTAATGGTTGATGTTTTAACTTGATTATCCTTTAACTTTCTTTATTAGTATTATGATTTATATTAGACCTTCATATTTTATAATATGTGAATACAATAATGGTTGATGTTTCATAGAGAAAAAAATTATAATTTCTTAAGAAAGTGGGTGCTTGATGATCATTCACATCTAGAGGAGAAGCTGAACAACCATTTAACAAACAAACAAAAATTAAAATATAAAAGTAGATATTATGATGACAATGCGTATAATTATAAATCGAAACACACAAAAAGGACGCTCACAAGAGAATAATGATATTTTATTATAAATTTGTCTAAGGAAATTATTTAAATGATGTAAAATATAATATATTATGAAACTATTCACTTAACTACTAAGGATGATATTTCAAAGTATTTGGCAAACCAAATAAAAAGTTTAAGACTAAATAATATTATCCATCTAGAAATATCTTGTACCAACAAATTCTAAATCCCGCTCTCTCTCTCTCTCTCTCTCTCTCTCTCTCTCTCTCTCAAAGTAAAATTGCGTAACACCACCAATTAATGAATCGCAAAAGTAAAAACAATAATATTATTTTGTAGAAATTTTTTCTGAAAATTATCCAAATGATGTGACATATAATATTGTTATTATAAAATTATCTATTTAATTACTAAGAATGATACCTTCATAATATATCACAGGTTAGATAAGAAATTTTAAACAAAATATTATTATTAATCACAAAAGTACTTTATATCAACAAACCCCACAACTTTCTCTCTCTTAATTTTCTTCATGCTATCCATTACACAAGTCTTCAACCAACTAGACTTAAATGTATCTTATAAAATCTACAAACTTGTTGAGATTCATAAAAGATGACCCTTCTTCAATGACACTATTGTGAGCAAACTTCTTCAAATCATGAGATCTTGTTAGAATATCTTTATCCTCCATCAACTTCTCCACTTTTGATCCAACCTCCTCTTTGAAAACTATCCCATTCTCGCCTGGAACCAAACTCAAACCTATCTTCCAAACCTTAGTTATATATCTTTGGTTAAATAACTGATCAGCAAAATAAGGCCAACAAAGAAAAGGCACTCCATTTTTTACTCCTTCAATGGTTGAGTTCCAACCACAGTGTGATATGAAATAAGCATTTGCATGATGCTTTAGAACCCTATATTGAGGAGACTAACTAACCATTCTCCCTCGATCTGCAACTCTTTCTTCAAAGCCTAAGGGATAGGTACAATTAATAGATTTATTAGCATGGTCTGGCCAAACCACCCATAAGAATGACCGACCTGTGAGCTCTAGACCAAGTGCTAACTCTTGAAATTGCCTATAATTAAAGATAGTGATATATTGCCAAAAGACACATAAATAACAGAATTTGTAGGTTGCTTGTCAAACCATGCGATGCATTGCTTATCCTCGGGCCAAAAATAACATAAATTAGAATCTCCTCTTGATTCAATGTTGGGAAAAAGTGCCCTATAGGTAAAATGTGTGGTATTTTATTGAATACTACTTTTCAAGCTTCTCAAAGCTATTACAGATTATCATCTCAGCATTATGAGTTGCTTGGTTAAGAGTGATAAAGTAGTTGAAGATTATTTTCTTCATATAAGTATCATTAAAACAATACCAGGGGAGGATGGTTGTGTCCATGGGAGTCATCTCTGGGTTCAACTAAATAACTTCCTTCTTCATTGATGCTCCTAAACTATTAATTAAAGATTATGTTCATAAATTCAAATAAATGTAAACTGACATGAACCAAATATATAAAGACACTAAAATTAGAAAAGCATAAATGGATTGTTGAATGAAGGAAATGTTGTCACATATAAAAATATATAAATTTTATGAAGAACTCAAGATATTCATCGATGAATTACATCAAGATATCCAAAATATGAGATATTTATAAAATAATAATAATAATAATAATAATAATAATAATAATAATAATAATAATAATAATAATAATACAAAATGCATTAAAATTCAATATTCATTGCTTGCGAAAATTTCATTATCTTATATGTAGGATGAAGTGGCACTCATTTTTTCTCTTCTGTCATGCACATGGCAACTGCAATGAATCAAAACTTTTATCGGATGCTTAAAACAAAAGTGCAATAGAGAGTGAGATACATAATTCTTCTTGTTTATTTTAATAAAAGTATCTCATCATACCTTTCTATAGTCTAATGTTATTAACAAATAATTATCTTAATAATAATTAATTATGAATAATAAAGAAGATAATATAGATTAATCAACTATTTTATGTAATTATATGATATGATACTACTAAATATGTTTTCAATAATTATTCAATAGTACTAAAGTAATTAATAAATAAATTAATTTTTTATGATATTTGAGCAAATTTAATCTCAAATTCACACAAAACACTTGTTCAAATCTTAAATTCCATAAATGATTATTAAATTTCTCAACTAACAAAGCTTTAGGTCCTGTTTTCCATCATTTTGATTTTTTTTTCTTTTATTTGTTAAAATATATTTATTTAGTGTAAGGTTCATATATTATTTATTTTATTAAAATAAATCAATTTGATATAAAAATAAAAAAATAATTATATTGAGTATTTAAAAATAATTATGATAATCATTAGTTGTCAGTGTCAATCATCTTTCAATATCATCCTTCTATTATTGAACATTAGACACCAATATCATTACTACTATTAATACCTCATCAATTATTGTTGATCGTCTTCATTAAGCATAAATTAAATTATTTAATATTTAATAAAAATAAAAATATACTTCAAGATATCAAAATAATTTATTTCAAATCAAATATTTAATAAATAATAATAATAATTTTAAAAATAAAAAATAAAAGTGATCTCAAAGTAGACTTTTAGTTAATTTGTATGTATAAATTAATGATTTTATTTATTTAATTATAAGACACCCCTTTCTTCTTCCTTATCTCTTGCCAGCAAATCTAAAGTTTTTTTCACGTGATAATTTTTTGTGAGAAATTCTTTAAGAGCTCACCATCTTCGTCGGTGAGTCCATCTCTAAGAAGCTCTGGGATGCTAAACGGCAATGACTCCAGCTGCGGCAAGGCGCCGTCCGAAGCCGACGTTCTTTGATATGTTCAGAGTCCAAGCCATATTGAAATCAGCAATAAATCAGGTGAACTCAGCAGCATTACTTCTCATAAGTTCTTCCAAGAAACTTGGCATCACCGTCATCATTGTTCCATCAGCCTCCCGAAGTTGTTGGCTATCCTCTTCAGGTTCCAAGCCGTCGGGGATCGCCACAAAATGAATTCCGTCGATGAACTTAGCCTCGCCAGGCGCCTTCATAGCGAAAATGCGTTGGTGATTGAACTGCATGTTGATGAAAGTTATGCAAAAGCCACGTTCTATGGAGAAAATATTACGTCCGGACGTAATTTTACGTGCGGATTCCAATCGTAGTGTTACACATATCCAATATTTTAATATTGCATTTTTTCACTTAACGACGCTATAATTGGGGTGCATTGAAAGGCGCCGTTTACTACCCGGGCGACCACGCGTCCGTTCAAACGGTGGGAGGAGAAAGCGGCTTGGAATCGGGGAGAAAATATATATATATATATATATATATATATATATATATATATATATATATATATATATATATATATATATATATATATATAAGGCATAATATGTTTTTTTTCAAGCAAACCGAACTCAGAGAGAGAAACAGAAAATCTCATTTCATTTTTTGGCAAGAACGATGAAGATGGAGAATGAATTTGGAAGTTATGACCTTGATAATATTGCGACCAATTTAGCACATGATGTATTAAATAAAAATACATCGGTAAATTTCCTGAACCGTTGCATATGTACAATTTATTTACAGTTTATTACTGATATTTTTTGAAATTCTTTTATTTAATATATATTTCCAACACTGTTTGGAGTTCTTTACAAGAGTACTTTGATTGTTTTAGAAACTATTTTGCATGTGTACTCTCTATACTCTCATGAGAGTACTAACTAATTTTATATTATTTTTTCATGATTTTCTTGCCTGTTTGAAGAAAATATGTTCATCACATTCTATTGGAAACAACTTGAAGGCAATTTGGTTGGCTTTTAGGGGAGATTTACATCGTACTCTCCGTAATCTCATGAGAGTACATAGCATTTTCTCATTTCATTCCACTTTCTTTGGCCTGTTTGGTAAAAATATGTTCATTACATTCCATTTGAAGTAATTTCGAGGCTGATTGATTGATTTTTAGGTGAGATTTGCATCTATACTCTCTGTGAGAGTACAGAGCATTTTCTCTTTTTTTTTTTTGGCCTATTAGGAGGAAATATGTTCATTACATTCCATTGGAAGTAATTTGGAGGCTGTTTGGTTAGTTTTTAGGAGATTTTTACATCTCTACTCTCTCTCATGAAAGTAGAGCATTTTCTCATTTATTTCAGTTTCTTTGGCTGTTTGGAGGAAATATATTCATTACATTCCATTAGAAGCAATTTGGAGACTAGGTTGATTTTAGGTGGGATTAGCATCGTACTCGTGAGGTACATAGTATTTTCTCATTTTATTCCACTTTCTTTGGCCTGTTTGGTGAGAATATGTTCATTACATTCTATTTGAAGTAATTTGGAGGCATGTTAATTTTTAGGGGAGTTTTGCATCTGTACTCTCTATACTCTCATGAGAGAGCATCTTTTCATTTTCTTCTAGTTTCTTTGGCTATTTGGGTGAGGAATATGTTCATTATATTTCATTTGAAGTAATTTGGAGGTGATTGGTAAATTTTTAAGAGATTTTATATCTGTATTCTATACTCTCATGAGAGTACATATTTCTCATTTATTTCTAGTTTCTTTGGCTATTTGGTGAGAATATGTTCATTATATTTCATTAAAAGTAATTTGGAGGCTATTTGGTTAATTTTAGAGATTTTTTACATCTATGTACTCTCATGAGAGTACATTTTTTCTCATTTATTTCTAATTTCTTTGGCTTTGTTTGAGAATTATGTTCATTACATTCCATTAAGAAGTAATTTGGAGGTTTTGGGCTTTTTGCAATTTTTTTTGGAGAGTATTTTATCAATTTCTTTTAGTTTTTCTTTGGAGGAAATATAATCATTACATTCCATTAAAAGCAATTTGGAGAATGTTTGGTTGGTTTTTAGGAGATTTTTGCATCTGTACTCTCTGTACTCTCATGTATAGCATTTTTCTCATTTATTTCCCTTTTCTGTTTGAGGAAATATGTTCATTACATTCCATTAGAAGTAATTTGGAGGTTGATTGGTTAGTTTTAAGAGATTTTGCATCTAGAATCTCTTTACTCTCATGAAAGTGAGCATTTTTCTCATTTATTTCCAATTTCTTTGGCCTATTTGGAGGAATTATGTTCATTACATTCCATTTAAAGTAATTTGGAGGATTGGCTTGGTTTTGGAGAGTTTTGCAGACTCTCTATACTCATGAGAGTATAGATTTTTTTCTCATTTTTTTTAGTTTTTTTGGCCTGTTTGGTGAGAATATGTTCATTATATTTCATTAGAAGCAATTTGGAGACTGTTTGGTTGATTTTAGGGGTGTTTTGCATCTGTACTCTCTGTACTCTCATGAGAGTATAGAGCATTTTGCTCATTTATTTCAGTTTTTTTGGCCTGTTTGGAGGAATTAAATTCATTACATACCATTAGAAGTAATTTGGAGGCTATTTGGTTAGTTTTGGAGGCAGTTTGGCATGTATACTCTCTAGGCCTCCATTGTGCTGATAATATTCTTATTAATTGACTTTTCATTTTGAAGTTTACAATGTCTGGGAAAAGGATAACTTCGAGATGCAGGCCTACCACCGTTAGAGCAGTGTTCGATAATATTGCAGCACTCTTTACTGATGAAGTCATTGATATTTTAAGGAGGCTTCATTTGCATCAATTTACTAGACTGCATGGAATTCAGCAAGACTCTCTGTACATTCCATTGGAAGTAATTTGGAGGATTTTTAGTTGGTTTTGGAGGCAGTTTGGCATTTGTACTCTCTATACTCTCATGAGAGTACATAGCATTTTCTCATTTTTTTTCCACTTTGTTTGGCCTGTTTGGAGAAAATATATTCATTACATTCCATTTAAAGTAATTTGGATGCTGATTTGATAGTTCTAGAGGCAATTTGGCATGTGTACTCTCTATACTTTCATGAGAGTACAAACTATTTTCTCATTTATTTCACTTTCTTTGGCCTGTTTGGAGGAAATATGATCATTACATTCCATTTGAAGCAATTTTTATGCTGATTGGTTTAATTTTAAGAGAGATTTGCATCTGTACTCTCTATACTCTCATGAGACTACATAGCATTTTTCTCATTTATTTCTAGTTTCTTTGACATGTTTGGAGGAATTATGTTCATTACATTCTATTAGAAGTAATTTGGAGGTGTTGGTTGGTTTTTTGGAGGTCGTTTGGCATGTATACTCTATGGGCCTCCATTGTCCTGATAATGTTCTTATTAATTGACTTTTCATTTTGAATTTTACAATGTTTAGGAAAAGGATAACTTCAAGATCTGCCTACCATTCTGTTGATAATATTGCAGCACTTTTTACTGATGAAGTCATTGACATTTTAAGGAGGCTTCATTTGCATCAATTTACTAGACTGCATGGAATTTAGCAAGACTCTCTGTACATTCCATTGGAAGCAATTTGGAGGATTTTTAGTTGGTTTTGGAGGCAGTTTGGCATTTGTACTCTTTATACTCTCATGAGAGTACAAAACATTTTATTTTTTTTCTCTTTGTTTAGCTGTTTGGAGAAAATATGTTCATTACATTCCATTTTAAATAATTTGGAGGCTGATTTGATAGTTTTGAGTGTGTGGCATGTGTATTTATTTCACATTTATTTCACTTTCTCTGTTTGGAGGAAATATGATCATTACATTCCATTTGAAGCAATTTCCGCTGATTGGTTTAGTTTTAGGAGAGATTTGCATCTGTACTCTCTATACTCTCATGAGACTACAAAGCATTTTTCTCATTTATTTCTAATTTCTTTGACCTATTTGGAGGAATTATGTTCGTTATATTCCATTAGTAACAATTTGGAGGTTGTTTGGTTAGTTTTGGAGGCAGTTTGGCATGTGTACTCTATGGGCCTCCATTGTGCTGATAATGTTCTTATTAATTGACTTTTCATTTTGAAGTTTACAATGTTTGGAAAAAGGATAACTTCGAGATGAAGGCCTACCACTGTTAGAGCGGTGTTTGATAATATCGCAGCACTCTTTACTGATGAAGTCCTTGATATTTTAAGGAGGCTTCATTTGCATCAATTTACTAGACTGCACAGAATTCAACAAGACTCTCTATACATTCCATTGGAAGCAATTCAGAGGCTATTTGGTTGATTTTAGAGACAGTTTGGCATCTGTACTCTCTGTACTCTCATGAGTGTACAGAGCATTATCTCTTTTTTTCCGCTTTGTTTGGTCTGTTTGGAGGAAATATATTCATTACATTCCATTTGAAGCAATTTGGAGGCAGATTTGTTAGTTTTGGAGGCAGTTTGAAATGTGTACCCTTTATACTCTCATGAGAGTATAGATTATTTTCTCATTTATTTTTCACTTTCTTTGACATGTTTCGAGGAAATATGATCATTACATTCCATTGAAGTAATTTCTACGTTGATTGGTTTATTTTTAGGAGAGATTTGTATCTGTACTCTCTATACTCTCATGAGAGTACATACTAATTTCTCATATTTTTTCACTTTCTTTGGCCTGTTTGGTCAGAATATGTTCATTACATCCCATTTGAAGTAATTTGGAGGCTGATTGGTTAGTTTTTTGGATAGTTTTGCATCTATACTCTCTGTACTGAGAGTACAAATCATTTTTCTCATTTTTTTAGCTTCTTTGGCATATTTGGAGGAAATATGTTCATTACATTCCATTAGAAGTAATTTAGAGGCTGTTTGGTTAGTTTATAGGCGATTTTTGCATCAGTACAAAGCATTTTTCTCATTTATTTCCAATTTTTTGGCCTGCTTGGAGGAAATATGTTCATTACATTCCATTAGAAGCAATTTAGAGGCTGTTCGGTTGGTTTTTAGGAGATTTTTCTATTTGTACTCTTTGTACTCTCATGGAAGTACAGAGCATTTTTCTCATTTAATTCTAGTTTCTTTGGCCTGCTTAGAGGAAATATATTCATTATATTCTATTAGAAGTAATTTGGAGGCTGTTTGGTTGATTTTAAAGAGATTTTTGCATCTGTACGCTCATTACTCTCATGAGAGTACATAACATTTTTCTCATTTATTTCCAGTTTCTTTGGCCTATTTGGAGGAATTATGTTCATTACATTCCATTTGAAGCACTTTTGGAGGCTGATTGGTTGGTTTTTAGGGAAGTTTTACATATATACTCTCTGTACTCTCATGAGAGTATAAAGAATTTTCTCCTTTTTTCCCACTTTGTTTGGCCTATTCGGAGAGATTATGTTCATTACATTCCATTAGAAGTAATTTGGAGGCTGTTTGGTTAGTTTTTATGAGAGTTTTCAGATCTCTGTACTCTCATGAGAGTACATCGCATTTTTCTCATTTATTTTAGTTTCTTTGGCCTATTTGGAGAAATTATGTTCATTACATTCCATTAGAAGTAATTTGGAGGTGGTTTGGTTGATTTTGGAGGCTATTTGACATGTATACTCTATGGGCCTCCATTGTGTTGATAATGTTCTTATTAATTGACTTTTTTATTTTGAAGTTTATAATGTCTGAAAAAATGATAACTTTGAGATGCAGGTCTACCACCGTTAGATCTGTGTTCCATAATATTTCAGCACTCTTTACTGATGAAGTCATTGACATTTTAAGGAGGCTTCATTCGCATCAATTTACTAGGCTACATGGAATTCAATAAGATTCTCTGTACATTCTATTGGAAGCAATTTGGAGACTTTTTGGTTGATTTTGGAAGTAGTTTGACATATGTACTCATGAGAGTACAGAGCATTTTCTCATTTTTTTTTCACTTTATTTAGTCTGCTTGGAGGAAATATGTTCATTACATTTCATTTGAAATAATTTAGAGACTGATTTGTTGGTTTTGGAGGCAGTTTGGCATGTGTACTCTCTGTACTCCCATGAGAGTACATACTATTTTCTCATTTTTTCCACTTTCTTTGGTCTGTTTGGAGGAAATATGATCATTACATTCCATTTGAAACAATTTCTAGGGGATATTTAGATCTCTCTTTACTCTCATGAGAGTGAGCATTTTCATTTATTTCAGCTTTGACCTTTGGAGGAATTATGTTCATTACATTCCATTAGAAGAAACTTGGAGGCTGTTTAGTTAGTTTTGGAGGCAGTTTGGCATGTATACTCTATGGGCCTCCATTGATAATATTTTATTAATTGACTTTTTATTTTTGAAGTTTACAATGTCTAGGAAAAGGATAACTTTGTGATGTAGGCCTACCACCGTTAGTGTCATAATAATACTTTTACCGATGAAGTCATTGATATTTTAAGGAGGCTTTATTTGCATCAATTTTAGGCTAAATTCACAAAGACTCTCGTACATTCGTGGAACCAATAGGTTTGTTTGGTTGGTTTTGGAGAGCTTTGGCATCTACTCTCATGAGAGTACATATCATTTTCATTTTTCTGCTTTGTTTGGCTTGTTTGGAGGAAATATGTTCATTACATTCCATTTGAAGCAATTTGGAGACTGATTTGTTAATTTTGGAGGCAGTTTGGCATGTGTACTCTCTGTACTCTCATGAGAGTATATACTATTTTCTCTTTTTTTTTCTACTTTCTTTGGCCTGTTTAGAGGAAATATGATTATTACATTCCATTGAAGTAATTTCTACGCTGATTGATTTATTTTTAGGGGAGATTTGCATCTGTACTCTTTATACTCTCATGAGAGTCCAGACTAATTTCTCATATTTTCTCACTTTCTTTAGCCTGTTTGGTGAGAATATGTTCATTACATTCTATTTGAAGCAATTTCTAGGCTGTTTGGTTAGTTTTTAGGAAAGTTTTGCATTTGTAATCTTTGTACTCTCATGAGAGTACAAAGCATTTTTCTTATTTATTTCCAATTTCTTTGGCCTGTTTAGAGGAAATATATTCATTACATTCTATTTGAAACAATTTGGAGGCTGTTTGGTTAGTTTTTATGGGAGTTTTGTATCTGTACTCTCTGTATTCTCATCTCATTTATTTCTAATTTTTATGGCCTGTTGGGTAGAATTATGTTCATTACATTTCATTAGAAGCAATTTAGAGGCTGTTTGGTTAGTATTTAGGGGAGTTATGGCTCATACTCTCTCATGAGATTACAGACAATTTTTCTTATTTTTTTTCTATTTCTTTGGCCTGTTTGGAGGAAATATATTCATTATAATCCATTTGAAGCAATTTGGAGGCTGATTGATTAATTTTTATGGGAGTTTTGTATCTGTACTATTTATACTCTCATGAGAGTACAGAGCATTTTCTCATTTTTTCCAGTTTTTTTTGACCTGTTTGGAGAGAATATGCTCATTACATTTCATTAGAAGTAATTTGGAGGCTAATTAGTTAGCTTTTAGGGGATTTGATATAACTGCACTCTCATGAGAGTACATAGCATTTTTCAATTTTTCTACTTGGTTTGGCCTGTTTGGAGGAAATATTCATTACATTCCATTGGAAGTAATTTGGAGGCTAATTGGTTTTGTAGGTGAGATTTGCATCCTCTCTCTCTCATGATAGTATCAGCTTTGCTTATTTTTTCCCACTTTCATTGTTTGGTGGGAATATGTTTATTTGTGGAGCTATTTGCATGTGCCATATTTGTGTTTGTGTGTGAATGCGGTAAATGAACAGTGCAATGATAAAGTCGTGATGTCTAATGACCCAAATGTGGGGAAACTCCATGGCACCACTGTTCAAAATGAAATGGAGGCGTATGCACTGTACTATGACTATGCACATCAAACTGGGTTCAGTGTTAGGAAGGATCATACTAGTTATTGGCCAAACTCCAAGAAATTAAAATTAAAGGATTTCTTATGTGCAAAAGTGAAGAAAGAAATAACTTAAGAAATTCTAGAAAACACATACAAGTGGTTGTCCGGCCATGATTAGATTTTTGATTTAGATGGGAACTTGAAGGTTTAAAATATATAGAAAGTCATAATCATTCATTAAAGCGGTGGCCACCATCTTCTCAAATCATCAAAGCATTAGCGATGAGAAGGTAGTTGTGTTGAAGATAATGAAGAGGGAATTAAAGCAACCCGATGCATTCACTATCTAAGTGAGAAAGTTATGGAGAATATTTGTTTCACAAAAAAGATGTTTTAATTTCATCCAAAGAGAGCGGATCGAGGATTGCGAATGAGAGTAATGCATTAATATAGTTGTTCAAGGAAAGGCAAGAAGAGAACAGGATATTTGCATGGGATGTACAAGTTGATGAGTCAGATTACTTTGTATGTTTTTTTAGCAATGGCATGCCAATGATAGAATATGATTATTTTAGGGATGTCATAATTTTTGATACAAGCTATCGACTCAATAAATATAATCTTGTTTGTGCCCCTTTTATTGGAGTGAATCATCACTGGCAAAATATCTTATTCAGAGTAGCCTTTCTATCAGAAGAGATAATTAAGTCATTCACATGGTTATTCCAGATATTTCTACGGTTAATGAGTGAAAGACATCATATAACAATATTCACTGATCAAGATCAGGCTATGGCACGAGCTATCAAAATTGTATTACCACATACTCATCATAGGTTGTGCCAATGTCATATTTCGAAGAAAGCTCCTTCCAAGGTTCATTGCTTTAATAGTAATAAGACAGTACAAGGGCTATTCTATACATGCATGAGTAAGTGTGACTCACAAGAAGAGTTTGAGGAAGCTTGGTCTACCATGCTAGATGAAGGTAATTTGCATGATCATGTTTGGTTGTCTAAGTTTTATAAAATTAGATACAAGTAGTCCACTGCATTCTACAAAGACTCATTCTGTATAGGAATCTTGTCAACACAACATAGTGAATCCACGAATAATGTATGCCACGGAATCTCAAAACCAACAAGTTCAATCATAGATAGTTTCTTGGGATTGGAGAAGGTTATGGAAACATGGCACCGGAATGAGCATAATGAAGATTTCAAGTGTAGCCAGTCAGCAATTATTCTTGTTATTAAGACTAGTCCAATTTTGAAATAAGCTACTATGTTTTACACACAAGAAAGCTTTACACAAAAGGAAGAATTTTGCATGGAGTTGGAGGACTATCGAATCGTGTCAAGACAATCCCATGGAGTATTTGGTGAGAAACCTAGAGAATAAATATACTTCTAAAACATGGATTGTCTATTTCGACAAGATAACTCTAACTGTAACTTGTACTTGTAAAAAATTTGAAATGATGGGATTGCTTTGTGCCCACTGTATCTGAGTTCTTAGTCGAAGATGTTGTAATTCGGATAAGTATCTTCTCATGCATGATCTACCGAGCAAAAGAGGGATATCTATGTTGATAGTGCTTACAGAAACTTAAAAGATGTGCAAGACACAAATGGAAATGTAACTGAAATTATTTTTTGAAACCACATCAGTAGATATACATATCAAATAAGAACAAGGGCATAGGGTAATAAGATAGCTGAGGTGTATATGCTTGGATCCTTGAAAAAACTATCTGATAATATCGACTCTATATTATGTGGGAATTCTCCTCCAGCTGATAGAACAGCTAAGAAGAAGAAGTCAACCACAACAAACAAAGGAAATGACATTTTAAAGGATCCAGTTAAGCAACATCCAAAGGGTGTTTCCAATGCAAGGCTTAAGGGATATTGGGAGAGAACTAATAAAGCCAAGAGTAATTTTCTATTTGGCTCTTACTTTATAGTGTTTTAGATATTTCTTTTAAACTTCAAACCATCCTATTTTTATTGTTATAGAAACCAAAGTATAGTCTGGGAGTGGTGGAGAACATGTTGCGTCACCCATTGCAATCCCTTTCTCTGTTATGCTAGAGTGCTTTTCAGAGGCACGCACGAAAAACCCGACAGTGATGCTGTAACATATCATCAACTAATACGATGTCCTACTATAAGAATTTAACTCAAGCTCAATAATCAATCAGTTAGTTGAAGGGTACACTAAGTTGATGATTGATATCATTACAGAGAAACATTTTAATGCATGATATCATCTAGTTATGTGGTCTTCGACTATACACACTACAATGTTGATTACAATCTTAATTATGTCATTACAATCACTTTTGTAAGACTATAAAGATTCCTTGCTGACTTTCTTTTACTTAACAGGCACACTAGTAGTCACATCTAGGGGATTCTGTGAGGAAGACTACGCTAGAGTTGCTGAATTTTTTGGAATTATCTCTGAAAGCCAACGCTGATATAGTAGGTACTACTAAGCTCTGAACTAATGGTCCAATTTTCTTTTAATAAACTTTGAAAAGATTAATTTATTATTGAGTCATTTTATTGATAATTGCTCCTTAACTAAGCTAGAAGCAAGCTTAAGGACTATATAATAACCATTCAACCAAAGTCCAATCAAAGATTTCTAAGCTTCCACATGAGGTTGAGGAATATGCAGAACAATCCCCAATAATATGGTTGGAGAAAGAGACGTCGAAATATAACCACTGATGCAGAGTTGATAAGCAACACATACGGTAGTACGAAATATAATTTATTATAAGAGTATAACTACCGGCCAGTCCTCTCTCGCTAACTCCACTTTAATGTGAATTTCATTTTTTTTAGCTGATTGGACTAACCGTAAGATCGGTTCATTATGATTAATACTCTTTCAAATTTTAAATTCCTCCAATCAAATCGCACCATTGGTTGACTACTACCTATATGATTTGACATAATTAAGTGTTGGTTGGCAATGTTGTTTTATGATGATTTGTTTTTTTTCCTTAATAAATTAACCACCTGTGAATTTCTTGTCATTTTATCGCCACATGCATTGTCCTTTCCAAACATATTTATTCTCATATTTTTGGTATCATCCAAATATTTTAACTTTGTAGTCAAGCATGAAATTTATTACGGTTATAATAAAACTCAACCTTTCATTTCATTTATAAAGTATTAGCAATCTTTTCTTTTTTCTAATATACTACTAGATACCTGCTAGCTAAGTAATTTATGAACCATAAGCAACAAATCCATTTTTTAATACAATTAATGCTTTAATTTTCAGTTATCATTGCATTACCTTTAGCCCATATTGGATTGTCATATCAGTTAGTTATTGACACTCTAACATTCAAATGCTGCATATTTCCATTTAGATTAGTTTCATCTTTTCGATATTGGATGTATAGTAATCGGTTTTGTATAACAAGAACTTCTCTTATGATGAAAGATCTGCATCTAATATGTTATGTAGTTGTTACTTCAATTCTTAAAAATTCATTTGGAGGTTTACTGCATTTAATTCTTCATTTTTTTAAGAGGTGAAATCAGTAGTTTTATGCTTCTAATAAGAAACTTTCTTTTTGTTTTTTTTTTCTCATGGAGATGGTGCCTCTTTCTCTTTATATTTTATTCCTACTTGGTCCAGATGTCTCTTTCATGTTGGTGGGACTTGGGGTGGAAATAAGTACAGAGCTTGATGCCTAATTCAAGTTATGGTTTTCTTAGCTTCAATACACACCTATACAAACAATCATACTCAAATTCATTTATTATATGACTTAAACATGGATCGAGCTCGATAAGCCCTGAGTGTTCATGGAGGCAAGTTAGTGTTGGCTAAGCTCACCGGCTTAATTCTTACAAATTCCTTGAGTTTTTAACTCTAAAACTATTAACTGTAATAGAGACATGCCATATTCCTTAGCTAACTCTTATTATTAGTATTTAATGCCACATTATACATCCCTATTAGAAATGGTAATGATAATTCATATGGGATAATAGTGAATGCTTTTCCAATTCCAGATCTAGAGAAGCTTTGTGTCAAAAAAAAATCAATTGTAGACAGGTCTCACTTAATATAGTTTAACATATACTCTATTAAGTACTCTATATTTTATTAAATGATTTTCAATTGAAGGCATTAAAAAAATTTGATAAGCCTATGTGCTCTTATCAATAAGATTTGTAGAACTTCCAAAAAAATTGCCGATTGTAGCTTTGATGTTTCTTGCTATGGTGGTCTATCGATATTCTTTCAAATGATCATCTTTAAGCAAATTCTCAAATCACAATGGCTTCTAACTTGTAATTATGCTCTAGCTAATGGATGTAAAGCAATCCTTTAAGACATGTCCTAACATGATGATAGGTCAGTAGTGAATCATCACTCCTACCCACTTCCTCTGACTTTCTAGGCTCAGGTAGCTAAAGTTAGACTTTTTAAGAAGATTCTTGAAGATTTTTCTGACTACCTCCCTCTTGAATGAATATAGCTTATTGAGTTTGTCAGCAATAGTAGGTGGATAGTAGCTACCTAGTAGTAGGTATAGGTACTATCGTTGTGTAGGCTACTGAGGTAGCCTCATGGTAGGGAGTGGAAGAGGAAGTGGAAGTGGAGATTGATGAGGTCTAGGCCTCATATTATGCTCGCTTTTTACTTTATATAATGTTTAAACTCCTAACTTCTTCTCAAATACCTTCCAAGGCTTGGACTTGCATGATTGATTTGAGAAGAATAATTACTTGGCTTCCTCTTATAGATTGGCCACCTTGTTGATTAATTACTCAAATGTTTTAATGGTTAAGTCCTTAAGCATGAAAGCAACCAGGCCATGAATATTCATGAGAAGAATTTCAATGGCATGTTGTTCTGTAACCGTGGTTCACATTTCATACTTATGTTTCACCACTTGAGAATATAATCAACAAGGGACTCATTGGATTTTATTTTCTACAATAAAGCCTCCTATAATTACCCCCAGCTCCTATGAATCTCTTAATGAAAAGCTGCTCTAACAACGTAAAAGACTTCACTGAACCATTGGCCAATTCGACGTACTAATCAAAAGTAGCTCTAGAAAGGCTACTAACAAACTACCTAAAGAGTAAGGTCTCACTGCCATTGGTGTTGTAATAACCGCCTGAAGTGTTATATGCTACCTAGGGTTCCTATTGCCTTTAAATACCTTGAAGGATGGTGGCATAAAACCCTTAGAGTATTGAATTGCATTAAATTCAGTAAGGTCTACTTTAAAATAGATGAGCTCCCTTAGCCTATGCCAATGCTTCCTTCACTTGTTGTTCTACCATATCCGCGGATATCCTTCTCATGAATGGAGGTGCTATCAGTTGTCTTCCTATGCATGCTACTGGTATCCACATCCATTGGAGTGGTGCTCTTTGGATGGTCTAGGATGTGTACCAACTCAGGTCTATCAGCCTCCATAGGAATGGGTTTAGGAAAAGTGTTTGATTCTATAATGCTAACACTATTGCTATCAACTCTACTCTCCTCTTCATTCAATCAATTTGGTCATCCTTGAGTTTGATTTATTAGAGAAGGTGTTGAGTTGAGTATGATGCCTCACCTTCCTCAACTATAAGGCCTTTCCTATGCAACAAATCCATGGCCTTTATTATATCATAGAAGGTCATCCTCATCATTGAAATATACCATGTCCTCCTCTTGATCAATGTTCATCTCCAACTATCTCACCGTAGCATGATAGTCCTCTAATATCTTCTTTAAAGATCTGTCACTCTACCCGGACTACTAAGATAAATGTTAGGTGATGACTCCTTGTCAACTATGCTCCAAAGTGGTGATACACTATATGTCTTGGATGGGAGAGGTACTAGCTATAACCGGTTCAATAATCACGAGCCAACTTAGAACTCTATTCTTCCTCCTTCTATGGTTGGGATGGTGGAGCAATTACGAATACTCTTGGGCCACCATTCCTTCTTCTCCACTATTAAGCGTAAGGTGGAGCAGAGAGCTCGATCTTGCATCAACTAAAAGTGGATGGAGTTTGGCCCTTGGGACATAGTCATATCACCAAGGGGATGACTTGTCTATGATGCTATCTTGTATTACCTTAGTGGGAACCTCGATGGTGAGGCATAAACCGGCGATGGTGGTCACAAGTGGAGCGTGTGGTGATGATGACACTAGCTACCTATCCATTGAAGGTCTCCTTCTATGGAACCAAGTAAGACTATTTGGTCTGAATGATCAGCTCTATCAGCTCAGTGATCGGAGTGGTCAATAAATGCTGAGGCCACAGACTGCCTGGCAAACCTCCTCCTATCCTTAGGCTAATATTTAGGTCAAGAATAGGTCAAGAAAGTTAATATTTAGGCTCCAAACAACCTGTAATAAAATGTACTAAATATTTTCTTTTCAAACAGCCCATAAAAAGAAGATGATCAGAAATCTGGAAATATTTTGTACTCTCGTGAGAGTACAGAGAGTACAGATGAAGAGAGCTTAAAAAAAGCAACTTAGCAGCCAACAAATTGCTTTAAATGGTCTCTACAGAAGATATTCTATCCAAACTGTCTTGAAAAAATGATAAAAAAAATAAGAAAATAGTCTATACTCTCAGGAGAGTACAGACATTATACCTGCAAAGCTGAAGAACATGAACATAATAGTTTGTACTCCTAAGAGAGCACAGAGAGTACAGATGAAAAATATCTCACTGAAGCAGCCCATCATCAACCAAATTGCTGCACATGGTCTCACTAAACATATTCTATCCAAACTGCCCAAGAAAATTAAAAAAAATTGAAGAAATACTCTGTACTCTCAGGAGAGTATAGAGAGTACATATGCAAAATAGGTCACGAAGGCTAATATTCAGGCTCCAAATAACCTATAATAAAATGTACTAAACATTTTCTTTTCAAATAGCCCATAAAAAGAAGATCATCAAAAATCTGGAAATATTATGTACTCTCATGAGAGAGAGTACAGAGAGTACAGATTGAAGAGATCTTAAAAGGCAACTTAGCAGCCAATAAATTGCTTTAAATGGTCTCTATAGAAGATATTCTATCCAAACTGTCTTGAAAAAATGATAAAAAAATAAGAAAATAATTTGTACTCGTGAGAGTACGACAAGACACCAGTCGAGAACATGAACATAATAATCTGACTCCCGTGAGAGTAGAGACAGATGAAAACATCTCACCTCAAGTAGCTCATCACCAACCAAATTGCTGCACATTTTCTCTGTAATGCAATCCAAACAGATAGTACAAATTCTACCTCTAGAAAAGGTTTAAAATCATAAATAATAGCTTCTAAAGCAATTGATTTTGAACATATCAAACTTCAATTGTATAGTTGTCAGATTAGTTATTTCATTCCCAAATAGAAGATAACATAAGCGAACTCAGCCCTGAAGTAGTTCATTCTCTTTGGTCAATCCTTGTGGTCACTACCCACTAGAGGTTTGTCATTGTTGCCTCCATGTACTTACAAATAAACATCCCACAATGACACTATTTTCTTGACCGCAGCCACTCATTATTTTGATTGGCCATTTTGTAGGATCGCTCGGAAAAAATTGGCCAGCATCTTGAACAAATAATTTGATATGAATAGTAAGAAGTGTAGTCAAAAAGTTGGCAGAAAATATGCACTTTAGGCAAACTTAAATGAAAACAATTCTTACAATATCAGGAAGAATGTCTTTATGAGTTGGGTTTGGCAATGAATCATAAAAATACCAACCCCTTGTTTGTATGCACCACTGTGAGTGTCCAAAGGTCGATTATTTATAATTGAAGTAAGAGTAGTCACTATATCACCAAAAGTGACATGGATGAACATTTTTACTTTCTTTTTGTAGGCCATATTTCGCATAACTCTGCAAGAAGGGAAGAGAAAATTTATAAATTCTAGCTTCTAACTACTTAAATCAGGATTGGTTCATACTACCCTGCATTTCTGTGGAATAACTTACCCAGTGCAAGCATGAAATGTATAAATAGGGGACATATACCCCCGGGCATAGTGAGTACTTCTCGGCTAGTAGAAAGGCGAAGGTGTCGACGTGTGCGCATCTGACAGATACTGATTGTCAGTAACTCATCAATTTTCCCTCGAGCAATAATGATATTCCCACCGAGAATACGGTATCACCCCTATATGTGAGAAATATGGGAATGCCAGCTTTACTTAACGAATATGTGATTTTACATATACAGAAGGAATTGAATGAATAATGACTTACTTGTCCTTGAATCGGGAGCATGACGTGTCAATGAGTTGTAGCATTGGCTTAGGCAGGACATCTCTTGATGAGAACTCAATAATATGATGTACCTCAGTTGGCTGTAAGGAAATTAGTGATGATGAAAGTTAGTGATGAAGAGCTAGAGTCATTGTGAATTAAGAATCGATTTGCCAAGATGATGCATACCTACGCCTGATGCTCCTCAATCACAATGATAGTAGTCTGTGGTTCAGCTACTATTATTGGCGCATCTTCGCAAACCTATAAAAAAATTTATTGAAATCAATTACTATTATGTCAAATTTAAAATAAAGTTACATAATACCTCTTCTGCCGGCTGCTCATCTTGAGTGGAGGCTACCACATGACTTATTCTACTCTGTGACTTCATGTAAGTTTGTGTGAAGATATAGCTTTCCTCTTCCTCATCTGTCGAGCCTTCACACCACACTCAATGTTGCCAAGTAAATGCTTCGCAACATCTTCATGTGCAGTGGAAGCCTCTACAAGAGCTTCCCATATGGTGGCCCCCACAGGGGCTTCCCTAGTGGAAGCCTCTACAGGGGCTTCCTCAGTGGAAGTCTCCACAAGGGAAGCCCTTGTGGTAGCCACCATAGAGCCTCCCCTGTTGTAGCATCTACCACAGGGGCTTCCCAAATGGAAGTCTCCACAGGGGCAGCCACTATAGTAGCCTCCACAGGAGCCTCCCTCAGGTTGCCTCCACTGTGGAAGCTCCTGTTAGCCTCCATGCCCCTGACCTCCTTAAGAGATTCCCTTGTGATCGCCTCCATAGGAGCTTCCCCCATGCTAGGGATGCTAGGGCCCTACTGCCCAGTAATCACCGTCTAAATACCAGCTACCTGTAATTCTATTCCATCAATTCTCTCCATTATTGATGCTTGAAAAGACGATACGCTATCTCCCAAGGCCCTGAAACCTGCAAGTATCCTCTCCACCGCAATGCCTTCTGAGTGGGTAGTAGCAGAGGGCAAGCTAGATACACTGGAAGGTAGAGAATATCGAGGAGAGACATATGAAGATTCAGTGGGGGCTGGACTCAGTGGACTTAGAATGGGACTGCTATCGAGTTCGACATAAGTTGTCTGCTGGGCAATGGACAATGTTTCAAGGAGTCAGGTCTCCTCTTATGATATGTCCTTGAATGAAAGGCAGACCTGTGTTACACCGATAGGAAAATATGATGATTTACAATATAAATAAATACATTCTCATATAAATAAAGTGATATTATTATGTGTCACCTAGTGTCCTCCCAAACCAGTGAAGGCATCATCTGCAAACTTTATTTTTGGCCGTCGTAACATACGCGGCTTTGCAGAAGGAAACCACTTATGATGCCTATGCTCACGCCTGATCTACAATGAATATTTATGTAAGTTAACTTCAATGTATCAAATAATATATAATCAAGATATAGAATGTACCATTATAAGAGTGATAAAGCCACTCATGTACCCGGTGCCTTCAGGTCGAATCTTTGATAAAATACCATCAAACCGTAAAGGCCCAAATGGCCGCTATACTCAAAGAAATTTATCTATGTCATCAGCATAGGCAATCAATTCTGATGCCACCCTATAGTTGTGATATATAAAAACAAGATTTGAAAGCAAAAAATGTATGTACAACTGCACAAATTATGTCGCAGGCAAAAAGCGATCATAATTCTTGAGTTTATTCTTAAAGTCCACTGAGCTGAACGACGACGACGGGGATTTCTGCCATATGACATTCTCCCCTCTGTTTGACATCCCTACAATTAGTACAACTTCATTGGGATGCATTGGCCACCCAAAAAGTATGCTTGTTTCTCTATATCCTAGCAAGATAGGATTGACGTGATGGAAATTGAGTCTTGATGAATTCCGTGCAGTCTAGTAAATTGATGCAAATGAAGCCTCCTTAAAATGTCAATGACTTCATCAGTAAAGAATGCTGCAATATTATCGAACACGTCTCTAACGGTGCTATGCCTGCATCTCAAAGTTATCCTTTTTCCAGACATTGTAAACTTCAAAATGAAAAGTCAATTAATAAGAACATTATCAGCACAATGGAGGTCCACAGGGTACACATGCTAAACTGCCTCCAAAACCAACAAAATAGCCTCTAAATTACTTCTAATGGAATGTAATGAACATAATTCCTCCAAACAGGCCAAAGAAACTAGAAAAAAAAAAATGCTATGTACTCTCATGAGAGTACAGAGAGTACAGATGCAAAACTCCCCTAAAAACTAGCCTTCAAATTACTTCTAATAGAATGTAATGAACATATTTCCTCCAAACAAGCCAAAGAAACTATAAAAAATGAGAAAAATGCTCGGTACTCTCATGAGAGTATAGAGAGTAGAGATACAAAACTCCTATAAAAACCAACCAAACAGTCTCCAAATTACTTCTAATGGAATGTAATGAAAATATTTCCTCCAAATAGGCCAAAGAAATTAGAAAAAAAGAGAAAAATGCTATGAGTATAGAGAGTACAGATGTAAAACTCTCCTAAAAACCAAAAATAGCCTCCAAATTACTTTTAATGAAATGTAATGAATATATTTCTTCCAAATAGCCAAAGAACTGAAAAAATAAGAAAATGCTCAGACTCATGAGAGTACATGCAAAATGCCCATAAAACCAACCAACCAGCCTCCAAATTACTTCTAATGGAATGTAATGAACACATTTCCTCCAAACAGGCCAAAGAAACTGGAAAAAAAATGAGAAAAATGCTCTGTACTCTCATGAGAGTACAAATAGTACAGATGCGAAACTATCCTAAAAACTAACCAAACAGCCTCCAAATTGCTTCTAATATAATGTTATGAACATATTTCCTCCAAACAGGCCAAAAGAATTGGAAAAAAAATGAGAAAAATGATATGTAATATACATGCAAAACTCCCTCTAAAAACTAACCAAACAACCTCCAAATTGCCTCTAATAGAATGTTATGAACATATTTCCTCCAAACAGGCCAAAGAAATTGAAAAAAATGAGAAAAATATTTTGTACTCTCATGAGAGTATAGAGAGTACAGATATAAAACTCCCATAAAAACTAACCAAACAACCTCCAAATTGCTTCTAATGGAATGTAATGAATATATTTTCTCCAAACAGGCCAAAAAAATTGGAAAATAATGAGAATGCTCAGACTCATGAGAGTATAGAGTACGATGCAAAACTTTCCTAAAAACTAACTAAACAGCCTCCAAATTGCTTCTAATGGAATGTAATGAACATATTTCCTCCAAACAGGCCAAAGAAATTGGAAAAAATGAGGAAAATACTCGCCTCATGAGAGTACAAAGAGTACACAAAACTCCCTAAAACTAACCAATCAGCCTCCAAATTACTTTTACTGGAATCTATTAAACATATTCTTTACAAATAGGGTTTAAAATCTGAAAGAAATTGATAAATGGAGTGTACTCTCCAGAGAGTACGAAGAGTACACATGTAAAAAAAAGCCCTAAAAACTTACCAATCAACATTCAAACTGCTTCAAATGGAATGTAATGAACATATTTCCTCCAAACAGCCCAAAGAAACTGGACATAAATGAGAAAAATTGTCTTTATTCTCATGAGAGTACCGAGAGTACAGATACAAAAATCTCCTAAAAACTAACCAAACAGCCACCAAATTGCTTCTAATGGAATGTAATGAACATAATTCCTCCAAACAGGCCAAAGAAACTGGAAATAAATGAGAAAAATGTTATGTACTCTCATGAGAGTACAGAGAGTACAGATGCAAAAATTTCCTAAAAACTAACCAAACAGCCTCCAAATTACTTCTAATGGAATGTAATGAACATATTTCTTCCAAACATGCCAAAGAAACTGGAAATAAATGAGAAACTCAGAATCATGAGAGTATAGATGCGAAACTCCCCTAAAAACTAACCAAACAGCCTCCAAATTACTTATAATGGAATGTAATGAACATATTTTCTCCAAACAGGCCAAAGAAACTAAAAAAAATGAGAAAATGCTTTGTACTCTCATGAGAGTACAAAGAGTACATATGCAAAACTCCCATAAATACCAACCAATCCAAATTGCTTCTAATGGAATATGTTAAACATATTCTCTACAAATAAGGTTTAAAATCTAAAAGAAATTGATAAAATGGTGTGAGAGGAGAATACACAAGCAAAAAAGCCCTAAAACTTACCAATCATTCAAAAATTGCTTCTAAAGCATTGAACATATTATATCCAAACGGGTAAGTCGCTTAAAAAATGACAAAATTTGTTGTACTCTCCTGAGAGTACAGAGAGTACACATGCAAACCAGAAGCAAACATCCATTAATCAACCTACAAACAAATTGTAATGCCATCGACTGAACATATTATATCCAAACAGGACCCAGAATTCATCAAATCCTTGATGAAATAGCACCAAACATCCTACAATGTGATATACTAAACATATGACAAGCCCGATAGTTCAAAAATTTGAAAATAATTGTGTACCATAATGACAGTACAGAGAGTACACATGTAAAATATCTCCAAATGCTAGTAAAACAGTCTCCATTCATTTAAAGAACTCAAAATTTTCAAATGTTCACCTACTCGACGGTGAGAATAATAGAGAAAATCCTAAATTCATTAAAGTTTAAGAATGCAGGAAAAAATACTTCATGAGGTCTATAATACCTCAATTTTTAATGCCCAAGATTTGCTAAATCTCTGAGGGAAGGTCGGACGTGCGCCGGGTGAGAGCGGGAGCTGAGCTGAGAAAAATTTCTGCTAAAAAAAAGCCCTAAACTATTCTGTGACGAAGAATGTGGAACGACGCGCATGATATTTTCTTCTCCCGCTGTTTGAACGGGATGGGCCGGGTTGAACCGGTAACGAAATGCGTCAATGCGCAATTAGAGCACGGTTAAGTGAAAAAACATGATATTAAAATATTAGACACGTGTAGCGTTACAATTGGAGTCGCATGAAAATTACGTCCCGCATGTAATATTTTTTCGTTCTATGAGGCGTAAGAGAGCTCCATGAGGGGAATTAGGTGACCCTGTGCAGGTAAGGGAGGATGAGCGCATGTGGGGTGCGAGGTAAGCTCATGGTTGGTGTTGAGAGGAACAAATACACTCTTTTAAGCTAATTAGTGTTTATAGAACAGACTCAACAAACTGATGATCTCAATTTATAACAAGCATTAATGTGTCTGTTCATCGTTTCAAGTCTTTTTTATATATTTTAAATTCTGCAATAAAGGAGCAGATAAATATATGACAGGATGGTACAATTAAGAAGATTCAAATAATTCATATATATATATATATATATTAAAACATAATATTATATTAAAATTGATATAACAATATAGAATTAAGTGATCAAATAAAAAATTTATATGCTAAATTTAAAAATAAAATAAAATTATTTAATTGTATAAATAATTATTATATGAATAAGTAATTTAAGCTCTTGACCATAAGTTTTAAGCTTAAGAGCAGTACCGCACATCATAGGAGTAGTATGGAATTATTCATGAGTATACTCTTATAGTTTCGGTGGGAATCACTCTTTGATGGTATGGTCAGAAGAATATATTTTGAAATGCTAAAAGGTTGATTAGACCTCTATCATTTAATATGTCATCACATTCTTTCCAATACATCTTTGCCATTTTTCTTTGGAAATGCTCTCAATTTGATTAAGTAAAATATATTATAAATGAGAGCAAAGAACAGCTGACAAAAAAACAAAACTCCCCAAGAAGAAATCGTAAATAATTTTGAATCACACTTTTAAGAGCTACAATATATGTATTCAGAATACATTATATCAAATTAAAATTTATAAATTACATCTGATACGTATTTAATATGTCATAAATAGATAGAAATGAAAAAAATTGATTAGGCATCTATCATTTTCTTAAGGAGAATTTAAGTATATATATATATATATATATATATATATATATATATATATATATATATATATATATATATATATATATATATATATATATATAGATATATATTGATTTTTAAATTTTATAGTTATATAAATAATATTTAAATCTTTTTTATCACTTTAAAAATATTATTATCACTAACTTTTTAAAAATAAAATATACTTTTTCATACATAAATATGCATTATATATATAAATATTTAATTTTAGATATTAAATATATAAATATTTTAAGAATTGTTCTCTAGGTATATAAATTTTACTGAGAAATTTATATACATTGCACAATACTTCTTATATAATTTCATATCTAATATTTATAATTTGATATTTATAGAAATTATACTTTCTATTTATGAAAATGTGCATTTCACATTGAAAAATTAATGATAATTCTATTTTTGATGTAATATTAAATATTTAAGTGTTATCTATATAAATATTAAAATTTAGATATTAGACATATAAATATATAAGAATTATAAGTTTTGCACGAAAATATCTTAATTTTTATAATTTATCATTATTAAGGTTTTTTTATAAAAACGTGAGCCTGTTGTTTAGAATTAAATCTAGCGGTAGGGGTGTAATGCACGCCTGTTATTTAATATCCCAAGTTCAGTTTGAAATTTATTTGTCAGCATGGCTTAATTTTCTACACACAATAAATTTTGGCATTTTATCTTGAAGATATAAGTTCCATTTAGCAGGACAATAAATTATTATAGTTATGCCATTTTTTCTTAGAAGTCGCGATGGACTCCTTAATTAATTCGATTATTATTTTTTATGTGATATATTTTCAAATATTTCTTATTATTAGCATAAGCTATAAAGTTTTCTTTTATGACTCTTCAATGAAGTTATATTTAGGCTGCATTGGTGAAATAATAATTATTGATCTCTAAAAATGCAATAAGTTGCGATGGCTTTAAAAATTTTATGATTCTCTTAATTAAAAAAAGGTGCATATCCTAAAGTTATAAGTTTAAACAACTTTTATTTCATCCAAACGTGTCAACCCAAACAAGAAAATCCAATCTAAAATGATCCAAACAAAACCAAATAGATTTTTTTTTTTTAAACTCAAATTGAAAACCAAACTGATATAAAACCAAAAATTATATTTGATTATTAAAGAATTTTATATCCAACAAAGTTGAAATGTTTGACAAAATTATTTGACTTTAAAATAACTCAACTTGATAATAGTGTAAATTTGTAATTTCTTGAGCATATCTTCTTGATCTCTCACATATAATAAATCTTTCACTCATAATATGACACAATTATATTATTTTTCTCGAGAGAATGTATAACTTATTCAAGTAAAATATTTCAACCATTATTTCTAATATTTTGTAGCCTTTATTTTGATATTTTAACCAAAATTAAGATATTTATAATATCTTGATTCTTGTTTTGTAAGAGTTGTTTGTGAATCTTAATATACATTTTATCAAGTGCATTAAAATAAACTCAAAACATTGAATTGAATTAAGTAGAGTATTTCTTTTGCATCTTTGTTCTGTTCAAATCATCATTTATAATTATATCAAGAACATCAATAATATATCCAAATAAAATAAGTATATTAATCAATGCGATAATCGATCCCTAACACGCATCTCCCTGCCTCCACTCCTTATTTGCTCAACAACTTTGTTTAATTATCTTTTAAATACAATATCTCTCCTTTTGCAAAAATTTTCAACAATATTTATCAAATTAGATGCATTATTAAAAAAATGTAATAATCTGAACATGATTTTTAGCCACAGTTACCAATGCTAATTGCAATTGATGAATAAAATAGTGAATGTAATAAGCTGAATTATTTTTTTTTTCAAAATTAAAGCTTTTATTCCATTAAACTCACCATCCATGTTGCTTGCTCTATCATAACATTGACCACGTCTTCGTGATAAACTCAATCTATGTTTTGAGAGAAGTGATTCAATAGTGCATTTAAGTGTTGGAGCAGTTGTTTCACCAACACGTACAATTCTAAGAAAATGCTCAACAATACAATTGCTCTTGTTAGCATAACGAAACGCAATAACCACTTGTTCTTTCATTGATACATCACACGACTCATCTAAAAAATTGCAAAAAACACATTATCCAAATCATTGATAATAGAGTTTGAAGTCTTAATATTAGCTACATTTGTAATATTCTTCTGAATTTCATGAGCAATTAATTTATTATTTCCTGCAGCATTTTCAAGAACAAACTTCTTAATACTTTCATTATGATCAGTCAAAAACTATAAAATTCAAGAAAATTTTCTTGATTTTTTAGATCCTTTGATTCATCATGACCATGAAAAGCTAACTCCTTGTGTAAATAAAGCTACACAATCAATCAAACACTTTTAATGCGTATTCCATTCGATTTTGATCGAATGTCTTTCATATGCAAATGCAATGTGTTGATCTTGATACAATAAATATTCACACTTTCTTTGAATATGAGCACTATTAACTTGACCAATATAAACTTCAAATCTATCCCTTTTTTTATGATTTCTAAATCACTTAGATTCAAAACTATCACCATTTGCTTGTTCACCAATATCAGGTCTATAAAGATAACAAAATGTACAATATATTACGTCTTTTAATACTACTCTAATGCTTATATTCATCAAACCATTTGGGATTAAATCTATGTAATTTATTTACGATCTATGCTTAAGAAAATTTATGATCACAATGCTAGCATGACCCTTTCTGAAAATATACTCTTAGGACTCTATCACAATAATTAGAATGATACTTTGAAATTTTTCTTCTTTATCCAGGATCTACTAAAATATTTTCTAACTTGAATTCTGTGTGCACTTGTTTAGATTTTTTTATTACTACTTTCACCCATAATAATATGTAAATAATTGGACTTATTTTGTTCAATCTTTCTTCTAAAATATCTCTCCATATCTAGTTATAAGAATTAATTAAAATACTAATGTAAAGTCTTGAAGATTAATATGCAAAAAAAATCATAAGACATGCTTTTAATCATATTTCAAAGAACTAAATAAAGGCACACCTTCGGCCTTTTCTATAAAAAAAATAAGAATTTCTCAAAATAAAGGCATGTCGTCTTAAAATAAATCAATATTTCTTAATAAAGGCACATCGTCAGTCTTTATTAAGAAATAATCAATAAATTTTCAAAATAAGGCACACTTTTGGCCATTTTTAAATAAAAAATATTCACATACCTTAATTGATTGTAAAGACTGTTCTACTAAAAAATATTTTTGAATATCCTATTTCTCTAAGATTACGTAATATAAATTTAAAAAAAAAAAGAAAATACATTAGGATAAAAAGTAACTGCGAAGTAATGCAAATTGACTAAATGATAAAAATTAGAGATTATTGATTTTGAATAAATAATATCAATGATATTTATTTTAAAATAAATTTTGAGACTAATAATTAAAAATTGTTTGATTTTTGAATAAAATTTAATCAAAATTAGATGCATAATAGTTGAATTTTTTGATAATATCATTATGAATATTTTTGTCTTGAAGATATTCAATATTATTTTGAATAAAATTATAATTTAAAAAAGATGCTTGTTTAACTTTGTTATAAAAATTAATGTTTGAAGAATGTATATAATATAAAATTTTTTACATAGTTGTTGACTAACTTAATCAAGTATCTAAAAATTTATTCTTCTATCTTAAATATCTATTCAATTTAAAAAACATATTATATAAAGAGACAAGAATATTAATGTTTTTTATAATTATTTTCATTTTTTATTTTAATTTACATAAAAATAATATAATCATAAGTAAATTAATTAAATATAATTATCATAATATAATACACCAATTGATTATTAATCTAGTAATTAATCATAAAATAATAAGCCTATATCATTTACATCTAATTTCATTAAATTATAATTAATCTAAGATGATATATTAATGAATCATTATTTAAATAAATTAAAATTAAATTAAAAATAAATCAAAATAAAAATAATAAACTAGAAAAGGGAAGAGATTGAGGGGATTTCTACATTTGAAACCCTTCGTCTTTGCTACTGTCCAAAGAGAAGAGCGTCTGTTCATCCTCATCTTCCCTCCCACCCTCTTTCTCGCACTTGACTCTAAATCCCATAAATGCCTACAACAAAATTTAACAAATCATTTAAGTTGGCAGTTTAGCGAATTACAAAAGCAATAACTTGTCCAAAATAGCTAGATTTAAGTTAAATCCGACTTAAATCCTACTCAAATCGTGCAGCCAAATAGCCCTTAACTTGCAAAAGTGCGAGGTGGGCAAAATATTAGGAGGAAGATGAGGATTACCTTGCGAGGCTTGAGTTTGAGTAAATCCGTTGGACTCAGCAGAGAGGTGAAAAAATTCACGAGATTTATAGAAGTAAAAATGCGCCGAGGGTGGGAGCTAAGTTGAGGGTTTTGAAACTAATATCTAAATTGAACGTATCCTATATCCCAATTTCATACCAGGACAGTGGGGCAAGTGCCCCCAGTGCACCCACCCTCCCTCCGCCCCTGCCTCTCATGATCTGATGCAGGGAACTCTTCTATCTTATAATTATTACCATTATTGAAGCCACACTCTATGTCTCTAGCTTACTTCCACCTTCATTACCCTTCAATATCTTTATGGATTTCTTCTTCAACCTTTCTTCTTGCTTCTACTTAATGATACTAGGATATAAATCCCTAAACTATCAAACTAACAAGTCCCTTTTGATAGAGTTACTATTGACTTTTCTACATCATCAATATGATACTTTAATTTCAATGATAAATAAAATTAGCTTAGCATTGATTTGTGTTAAGAACTTAATAATATACTTAGATGCTTAAATTCTTATAAAATCATAAAGATTTCATTAGGTTAAGCTCAACAAGATGGCTCTAAACCTAATCTAATGTAGTTTTTTTTCTAGATAGTTAAAGTCCAAAAAAATAGTACTAAACTCATATTTTTAATTAATAAAATCATATTTAGATTATAAAAATTGAAAAGGGTGTTACTAAGGACAAAGTTAAAATTTAGATTTTGCAATATTTCCCTAGGCTATCCTTATACCACTTGATTTAAATATTGCAAATTTAATATCTACTCTTTTTATGTCTAGAACATGCTGGTGAAAATGGTTTGCAAAGTAGACACCAAATGGTTCTAGAAAATCCGATTTTACAAAGATGTACAAATTTTTTAAGGAAGATAATTTCAATAAGAAACCTTTTATTATTGTACTTATGATGCTGTTGAAAATAGATAAAAATATGCTTAAAATAAAGTCAAGTGTATTGTAAAAAGTGGTTAAGATGATTTGTGAATCAAAATAAAGTGCATCTAAACAAATTAATGGACATTTCAAAATTTTGTTAAATCAAAATTTCAAAAAAAAAAAAAATCTATGAATGAACCAAACATAAAATTAACTAAAAACTCATAGAAAATTATTAAACATAAAATAAGTATTCAAGTCTTACTAAGTCATAAACTAGATCATTACAGGTGGATCCAAGTACTATAGAAGTAGTTGTGACGTTCTCCCCTCCATAGAAAAATGTCATTCTCAACATTTACAATTAAGTATAAATATGGATATAGCTATCTCATATATACCTCTTTTCCTCAAGTGCCTTCTCTTTCTAATATGGGCTTCCAGCTTTGATCATAGGAATCCTTGCTCCTCATACTCATATCATATGCCAAAATACACTCAAGTTTTTTTTATACATCGAATTCGGTCATATCTCAATCACACCTCAAAAATTTTATGATTAACATCAGTAAACCACTTCTTTAATATAGATACATAAAATACATCATGCACATTTGACATATAATTAGGTAGCAATAATGTGTAAGCAGATTGATTCTCAAAGGATAGGTTTCTAATCTGGAGGAAGATCAAAGGAAACACGGAGCATCTTTGGCAAGAAGAAGCAATGATGCATAAGCTCCAATTTAGAAATCCTCAACTTTCCATAAATGCGATGAGTATCCACATCCCACACACTTTTGAGGGTGCAAATGACTAATGACTAATATATTAAAAAAGGAATACTTCAAATGATCACCACTTATGAAGGTATTTGGGATTCACAATTGATCTATGTATTGTGCCTATCATCACAATTCAAACGACACTAAGAAATGTTGGTATCTGAGAAGCTTGGTGGAGGATCTTATAAAGCAAGAAAGCTAAAGGAGTTTATAAGGAGACCAAGAAGGGAAGTCATTGAGCCAAGTAATAAGCCAGCTCCATCTCATTCCATCCACATTGCAAGAGTGATATCCACCATTAGAGGAGAAGATAAGTCATAAAAGCAAGTAAGTCTTAAACAATTGTGATCATGAGAAGTTAACTCTGGGATAATGGCACAAGGGTCGAATATAGAGGTTGTCCTTATCAATTTCTCATAGAAAGATTGACGTTGGCATACGATGCGATAGTTATCATGATATTAATCACAAATTATTAGATATGGAGTATTCTAATCAACAACATCTTTAAATCTATGTTTGACAAAATGAATATAGTGAGTTCAAAACTCATCCCAATAGGAGATCCCCTACTGCTTTCTAGAGAAAGGAGATAGATACAATGAATTACTCTTCTAATAACTTTGAGAAAAAAATAATAATACTTTATAGTTATGGTGCTTCATCATGATGGCACACTCATCACGTATAATGCTATTCTCAACCTACCATTGCTCAACACAATTAGAATAATAGTATCAACTTATCATGTGGTAGTTAAGTTCCACCGAGGAGAAGAAATTATAGTTAGAGAAACTTGAGTCAATCAGCCTTCTACCAATTGGTACAACTCACATAGAGTAAAAGAAGTACTACAATTAGAAAGCACGCATCATAGTGGAAATCACCAAAGAAATTGAGAAAGGGTTTGCCACTCAAGATACAGAGTAGCAAGTGCTAATGGTCATCACAACCTTTAGAAGAATCACAAAGAAGCCCTTGTGGCCCTTCAAAAGAAAGTGGTCGAGATGCCAAGTATTGACATTAATGTTTTACCCATAAGATCAACATCGAAAGGATGCTTGAGCAATTAAACAAATATAATTTTTCTCCTTGAAAATATGAAACCCCACTATAGGATAGACTAAAGTACTCACTAGACTTTCTAGTATCTTGAGTGCTTCCTACACATCCTCATTTAGAATCATTTAAGAACTCTTCCTATTTTAAGACTTCCCACTTGATTTTCTAATAACTATCAATCCTTCGATATCAAGCTTTGAAATTTTTTTGGAGATATTAGTTTGCCACTTTAATCGAGAGTATTCTTATGAAGATTATTAAAAATGTCAGTAGGATTGGGCAAATTTGATATATCGTACACTCCCAAGATGACAATCAAAGCATAAGAACTCACCAATTTTCTTATAGATTTTAACAATTCACATAATTTCCCTATCAACTTAAAACCTTTATGGCACTTGTATGTGGATGCCTCTTCAAGAGAGCAAGAAATGAAAGTAGATATCATGCTGAAGTGTCCAATAGGAATCACCATAGCTCAATCAATGAAGATCAAATTTCAAGTAACTAATAATTTATTTGAATAGGAAGCATTACTCATTAGATTGAGATTTGCTCAAAGGCTAGGCACAGCATGTCATGGCTCAATTCACAACTCATGGTAAATCAAATCAATGGAGAATATGAAGAAATGAATGAGTCGTTACAAAAATAACCACTTAAAGTAAAAGCAAAAATTGGAATACTAAAATATTTTAAGATCGAGCAAGTCTCAAGAGATGAGAATAAGCATAAAGAGCACCTACCCTCCAACTCGTCCTACCAAGCTTAGAAGAAAGTGAGTCCATGCAAATTGATAGTGAAAAGCTTGCCCAGCTGGATCGATCCCATCAAGAGTTACTTGTAGACTAGGAGCTCGAAGATGGAACAAAAGACCCAAAAAGATTTAAAATTAAAGACACACAATATTTACTAATCAGCCTTAAATTATTTCAAAGGTAGGCTACTTTGTTAATCTTGAGGTGTGCAAAAGAAAATGAACAAAGTAAGGTGCTCAGTGAAATACATTCAAATGAGTGCAAAAGTCAATTAGGAGAAAGAACACTCGTACACTGAATCCTATGACAAATGTATTGTTGGTCAACACTAAGAAAAGATGAGAGGATTTTATTAAGATATGAGAGAAATATCATAAATTTACACCTTTGCAATAGTAGCCACCACAACCTCTATATCCCATTACAACCCTTAGCCCTTCACGATGGGATGGAAAAAGGTCCCATATGTCTCATGTGGGTAAAAAAAAAGTCATACTCATTATGATCGACTACTTTAGCAAGTAGATTGAAGTTTAATGTAGCATATCAAGGGAGGAAACGACCCATTACAAGGTCCTAATCTAAAAGACAGCCTTTAAAACTTTTGTTATGTTTTATGTGTTGAGGTATTTTATAATGATATTCCATGTGTTGTATTATGTAGCAAATGATGTATTTAGTCATGTTTAAGTGTTGTACATGAGTTGCAGTCAAAATGATTAAGTATTTAGGTGTTAAAATTGTATCAATGCTTTGGGGCCTAGGTGCTAAATTTTGTCATTAGCTACTAGCGATATACCTATATAGTGAAAAAATGTAGGCTAATAACGAGTCAATGGTTACAAATCTATATCATTTTTCAGAGTTATCTGAAGGGACACACCTTTGAGTATTGTAACATACTAAAACATTTATGTTAGTATAATGAAGAACTTTTAGAGTGTGCAAAGGATTGAGTGAAAATTCTAGGTTTGGAGCTTGGTGACTAGTTGGCAGATTTTGTGATATTTCATTATCATTCTACTTTGGTGAGTAAAACTTCTCTCATCCCTTCTACTTTGGTAAGTGGAAAATCTAGAGCACTCTTTCCTCCCTCCATTGTGACTCACCCTGATCGTACAATGTTTGGTATCAGAGCCCAAGGTTTGGAGGCATGGAGATACCAAGCTTTATTAGAGATATATGTCAATTTCCAACCTTAATCGAGAGTGCTCTCTTACTGTTGTAAGAAGGGTAATTAACTATGAATGCTTGTGTTCATAGGAAGTACAACCATATCTAAATAAATTCTAACATAATATTAGGGGAAATCTAGTTAAATGTATATCAATCTGTCTCATGAAGAATGAACTCCCCGAATATCTTACAGAGATGGTGCGGAGGTTCGCAAAAGGTGCTTTTTCAGAGCAAACATTAATCATCGCTAAATGCATGAGATATTTCATCATAATAATTGATCATCAAAGAGATGCAAAGTACACTACCCATTGATCCACTTATATATAGCTTTGTCTCATAATTTCCCATCAAAAAAGATAAAAAAAATGATATCCTATAAAAAATGGTAAAGTAGTTAAAATTAATAAAATAAACATCCACCTCCTCCAATATCCATTAACTTAAGCAAGTTCTTATCAAATACTAACCATTTATAAGTGATTGAAATATGTAGCTCATCGTACAACTATAAAAAAACAAGTATACCTAGCCTTCATAAGCAAAGAAAGGAAAACAAAACTACAACCATAAGTCGTGAGGAAGAAAAGCATCTTTCAAATCCAACAAAACAATCAAATTCATATAAAGTATAGTGATACTACAACATCAAGTAATTCAAATTTGAATTTACTTTTTCTACTTTAAAGTTAGAGAGCAAATAATTTCTCTCCTTAAATATGTCTATTTTAGAGCC
Source organism: Cymbidium sinense (assembly GCA_021442155.1). NCBI lineage: Eukaryota > Viridiplantae > Streptophyta > Magnoliopsida > Asparagales > Orchidaceae > Cymbidium > Cymbidium sinense. Next base: position 194,931,896 of record CM038215.1, read on the forward strand.
AGTTTTAAACATATTCTTGTTGCATTCATATAGATAATTTTAGTAATCTAAATGGCATGGAGATAAAGTTTTCTACTATTGCTCAACTTCCATGAATCAAAATTTGAGAAAATGTGCAGTCAAATAAAAAAAAATCCTTCTAAACTTCAAAGTTTTAATATATTATGTGACACTTGACATTCAAAGAAGCGATGATAATGAGTTTCATTATAAAGCTAGCAAAGAACACAAATTTAGTTTGACCATGATCACCCAAAACATAGTTATTTTTAGGCCAAAAATAAATAAATTTGTAAATAAGAGTGGCATATTTGATAGCAAATCTTTTAAAACAAATGTAATTTTTCCTAGCAAATTTAGGTCTATTTGAGTTAATGAGTGAAAAAACAAGTTTATAAGAAAAGTACTTTATATCATAGGGCAATAGTAATTTTATTATCATGAAGTTAATGTAAATCCCAAGCACCATTTGGAATGATATCTTTAACAATACCTATCAGTTGCAAAGAAAACTAATTGATGATCTAGTGACCAAATCCCATAATTATAGAAGATCCCAAAGATCTAAGGGTAATAAAATGATAGATTGCTATTAATCATGACCTTAAAATTTAACCATCTAAAAACTTAAATAGCAATACCTTAAAGTAATTCCCTAAAGTGAGAGATAAAGAGAAGGATTTTTTCAGAAGGATACACACAAACACACACACACCAAATAGTAAACAGCAAGTTTGTATTATGCATTCTAATTTTTTCAAATAATTATTGTTTTACACCTTAACTTTAAGGCATTCAATTGATGGTAAGGTCGTGTAGTAATTTCCAAGAGATTGTGCTCAACTTCTTATCAATACCATTATTATGTAAGAAAGTGTATACAAAGCTAACAACTTTTTTTTAATAATTCATTTAAGTAAAGCAGCATGAAACCAATACGTGAGGTAACTCCAAATGATGGTATGAACAAATTGTTGTCAGGAGAGAGAAAACTACTTTTTTTTCACCTACTTATCCAAGGGTCCAATTTAGTCACGATTTTGTTGTAATCAATAGATTCTAGAAAAGATAAAATATCATCATAACAAACCTAAAAAATCAGTAAACTAAGTATATATTATCGTGCTCAATGATTGTAAGAAATAGAGAAATGATTTTGTAGTATTGAAAATAAGGACAGAAGCAACATTAAATATATTTAAGGAGTCCATACATTAATTAATAGAATGAGTATCAACTTGTTTTCTCAATAACTAGAATATCATCAGCAAATATAAGATAAAAAAAAGGAATGCTCTTATTTTTAATAACCATAAACTTATTATTTATATAATTTGACTTGATTAATTTAAAAAGATTGTCTGCTATAAAAGTAAATAAATGATAGGAAAACGACATCCTTGCCCTTATTAGAGGGAAGATAACTTGTAACCTTTCTATTTCTGATCATTGAAAAAATAAATATCTGAGGTGCAACTGCAACTAATTATCCACTTACCAAAAAATCTCATGAAAGAAAATATTCTGTAAGCAACTATAATGGAACTAGTAGTTAACATGATCTAATGGTTTTACAAGATACATCTTGGTTCATAAGTTTATAGATGATTGATATGACACTTAAAATACTACTAGGTGAAGCACGAATCTTGATGCTAAAAGCAAACTGATCCGAAGTTGAAACTGGTCGAGATCGAGCACTTAAAATATCATTGAAAACTTTGGGATATCAGTTAAATCCTTAAAAAGCTCTTAAAACATGGAGTGTTTATAGTCAAATCAAGCGTCTCGACGAGTTGGATCTAACAAACCCAAGATCTCAAAATTCCGACTTCATATGAGCATTCAAATACTTAAAATACATCAAATGATCAAAGGGATCATTGTGAGCCGTCCAATGAAGTGGAGTGGTACGGGTTTTGCATGTATTTATAGAGACGCCACTCCTCTAATCTATAAATAGCCTCTCATTCCTCATATGAGGGGAGCCCAAGCAGGTGAGAGGAGAGAGCCCGAAAGCTTGAAGATCCTCCAAGCACAATCGTGTCACCACTCGACGGTCGCCAACCACCGCCGCTGATCCTCGCCGTCGTCAACCTCTGCCGGTCTCTATCATGATGATCTTCATCGTCAGTCGTTGTTCCTCGTTGTTCGTCATCATCTGCTACCACTAGCAATTGTTACCACCTGAACGTGACTACAAAGTCGTTGTTCCTTTCTCATATACAATTTTGTAATCCCGTTATCGGTAAAACAGATACATAGTGGAAGCTTTTTACTGGGCTAGGCCCCGTAGTTTTTTCTCTCTTTTCGAGGTATTCCACGTGAAAATTTCTGGAGTTTTCTTGTTCACTCTTTAAATACATGTGTGTGTGCTGGATTTCACAACAAGGCTAAGACGTAAATTTTTACTCTACCGCAACTAGTTTTCTAGCACGCAACAATGATAAATTTCAATATGCCAACAATTAATTTGGCAATGACCTTCTACAGAGTACTACAAAAAGATATTGACTAATAATCGTTAAGTGATTCAATATGCAGTTTTTGATAATTAATATAATAGACAAATATTTCATGTAAATGGGAAGTTTGGCTATACATAAAAAATAACATATTGCATCAATAAAAGAAGCCCCAATGCCAAGTATTAAAAAAATATTCAAAGTAAATTGTCTAAATCTAGATATTTATTCTTGCCAAATACAAATAAGGAAAGCTCTTATCTCTTAGAAAAAAGTTAACCAAAAGTAAAAGATATAATCATCAAATAGAAAAAAAAAGCCAAAAGAAAGATCAAAGTCTAGTGTGAAGCATGCTTGCTAATAGTACCTAAAGAGGAGCGAGCTTTCTGATGCAATTGAAAATTTTCCTATTTTTGATTGTTTCGGTAAAATAAATTTAATGTCATATTTTTCTTTAGAAAACCATGACAATTTGGCAAATTATTTAACAAAATTTGTTCTCATAATGATTAGCTTTGTAAAAAAAAATATTTGCACAATCATAATTTCTTGAAGAAGAGTAGGGTCAAGAGATTTATCTTTCAAAGGATGATAGATCCTTTGTTGCTCATCTTTAAGCGTAGATATGACATTAATGATGTAATTAAGGGAACTCCAAATTGTAGTTTTAAAAGCATTCTTGATAATGTTTAATTCATTAAAAAAAATACAAAGAGAGGGTCACAAAAAATAGAGTCAAAACAATATCTATGACTCAAGTTCTCTAGGATTAAGTTTGTATAAAATACTCATAATAATTTTTATTGGAGAATGATCTAATGGGAAAGGTGTATAATATTGAAGTTACAATATGAAAAGAAGTGTAATGAAGCCCTATTGCAAAATTCTTTATCTAGTAAGTAATGTATTTGATTATTTAATTGTTGATTAAACAAATTATAAGATAAAATTATACTTGAAAGCTCAAGTAGAATTGTATTAAGACATGTAAAAAGAGGATCTAAGATGGACTATTAGGACATATAATCAATTTGATAACATTTGACCAATTATTAGGCTAATTCATTACCATGTAGACCCTAACCTTAGACTTAAATTGATGTAATATATATATAAAAAAAAAAATTCTTGGATAACTACAACTATAATGAGTAAGATCAAGAAAAAGGTTAACCCATCATAAGGATTATGATCAAGACCTTTCATTAGATTATTCACTCAAAATTTGAGAATTTTGATATATTGTAATTTTTTACTAGACTATGTCATGTTTCAACAAAGTTGTTAAAATTAGATTGGATTGGCTGGTTGGACCAATTCAATCATGAATCAATCATGATCAGACCGGCTTGTCATACTAATTCAATCATGGACCAATCAAGAGGCTGATCAGATCACTCTAAAATTTTGGTCTTATAATGAACTAGCCATAACTAAGAAAAACCAACGATTGGTCATAGTATTAAGAAATCGATTGGTTCAAGAAATTCTCTCGTAATCACCATTTTATAATATTTAATCAAATAATTAAAATTTTTTAATTTTTAATCATTTATATTTAATTATTTTTATAATCATTTTATAAATTTTAAAAAAAAATTTTATTAACATGAATATAATTAAATTAACTTATAATATAAGCATCATGCAACCACTCAAGTGGTTTATAATGTTACTGTTTGACGCTCTTTTAATATATAAAGAGTTCAACACTTATTCCCCCTTATGATATAAGACTAAAGAATACATCTACGTTTTAACTTTGAGAATAGTAAAGGGCACTGAGAAATAAGAGTATAAGAGTAATATTTGAATTTTTAATTTTATATTCTTATTTTAAATTATATTTTATAATATAAAAATATATTTAAAAATATATATTTATAATAATATTTTAAATATTATATTTTTCAAGTTAGCTATATTTATAAAGGTTTTAGAATAATTTGTATATTTTAAATTTTATATTTTGATTACAGCAACAGTTTTTATAAATTAGATTTTTATTATAAATTATATTTATATTTATAAACTTATATGATAATTTTTTAAAAAAATAAATATATTTAATATACTCTTCTAGATTTATAACTCATATAATTATATCTTAATGAGTTTTATATCAATCTTTATATTTATAAGTACTAGAAATATTATTTGTATATTTATTCTATTTATTTTTTATTATATATTTATATTGTTGTGTCATTTAATTAGATTAATACTTAATGTTTTGAATATTTATTATATCATCCGGTTCAACCTCAATTGAATCATCAAATCATCGAATCTTGAACCTTTCTTCTTTTGGTTCTTTATCTGGTCTAGTTTTCATAACCTTGTGTTTCAATATTATGAACACATATTGAAAAATTTTAAAACTTTAATTTTATTAGAGTTTACATTTTTAAATGAAGAGAAAAAATACAAAATTACATAAAATAAATATTTACATGAAATCAACCAACAAATATAAATTTTTATGCAATGATTGGTAGGCTTGGCGGGTGACGGGGGAACTAATTTTTTCCTGAATTCAAAATAAGGGGTTAGATGTTGGGCCTTTATATGGTTGATGTTTTAAAGAAAAAAATTGGAGTTTTTTAAAGAAAGGGAGGAATTGGTGGTCAACCACATTCAGAAGAGATTTTGAGTAGTCATTTTAAAGAAATTTGCTCAACATATAATTGACAAAAGATATGGAATATAAAATTACATATTGTGATGATAATGCACATTATTATTGATCAAAACTCACAAGAAAAGTGATCCCAAAACAATACCATTATATTGTCAAAATTTTGCCTTATGAAATTTTTTAAATGATGTAAATATAATATATTATGAATTTATCCTCTTATCACTAAGGATGATAAATTCATAATATTTAGAAAAGCATATAAAATTCTCTCTCTCTCTCTCTCTCTCTCTCTCTCTCTCTCTCCTCCCAAATAAAGTTGAGAACTTCACCAAAATGACTACTAAAAAATAACAATAGTAATATATTATAAAATTATCCACCTAATCACTAAAATGCTAATTTCATAACACATTGTAAGCGATAAACAATTTTAAACAAAGCAATATTATCACAAAGTAATTCACATTAGCAAATCCCACATCTCTCTTACTCTCTTAATTTTCTTCATGTTATTCATTATGCAATAGTCTTCAACCTTCTCTACTTAAATTTATCTTATAAAATCTACAAATTTATTGAGATTCATAAAGGATGACCCTTCTTCCATGACACTATTCTGAGCGAAAGATCTTGCTAAAATATTTTTGTCCTCAAGCAACTCCCCCACTTTTTATCTAATCTCCTATTTGGAAATTATCCCATTCTCATTTGAAACAAAACTCAAACCTATCTTCCAGGCCTTAGTTATATAGCTTTGGTTTAATAACTGATCAACATAGTAAGGCCAGCAAAGAAAAGGCACCCCATTTCTTACTCCTATGGTTAAGTTCCAACCACAGTGGGATTTGAAACAAGCAATTGTAGGATGGTTTAGAACCCTATGTTCAGGAGACAAACCAACCATTCTCCCTTGATTTGCAACTCTTTCTTCGAAGCCAAAGTGATAGGTGCAATTAATAGATTTATTAACTAGGTCAATCCTTATCTCCCATCAGAATGGCCGACCTGTAAGCTCAAGGCCAAGTGCTAACTCTTGGAATTATCTACAATCAAAGATAGTGATGCTGCCAAAAGGCAAATAAATAATAGAATTTGTAGGTTGCTTATTGAGCCAAGTACTGCATTGCTTATCCCAGACCAAAAATAATATAAATTAGAATCTCAAGATTTAAAGTTGGGAAGTGGCCACACAAGTAAAATGTATGATATTTTGTTAAAGATGGGTTTTTCAAGCTTCTCAAAGTGACTGCAAATTATCATCTCTACATTACGAGTTGCTTGATTATTAGTTGTAAAGTAGTTAAAGATTATTTTGTCAGTATATGAGTCATTAAATCAATGCTAGGGGAGGATGGTTGTGTCCATGGGAGTCACTTCTAGGTTTAGCAAGAAAACTTCCTTCTTCATTGGTGCACCAAAATTATTGATTAAAAATTATATTCATAAATTCAAATAAATGTAAATTGACATAAACCAAAATACATTATGAGACAAATTAGAAAATGTGTGAAGAAAAATTGATAATATAAATATTAACAAATTTTATCATGAGCTCTAAATAATCATATATGAACTAAGTCAAGAGATCCAATATATAAGATATTTATATAATAATAATAGTAATATAAAATAAGATTAAAATTCAGTGTTTACTGAACGAAAAAAATTCCATTATATTATATGGTGGATGAATTCACTTTTCTCTCTCTCTCTCTCTCTCTCTCTCTCTCTTTTGTTTTGCACTTGGCAACTACAAATCAATTAGAAGTTTTATCCATAAAGCTTAAAACAAAAATACAACAGAGCTTACTAGATTGAGATGCGTAACTTCAATTTTCTTTTAAGAAAATATCACATCATAACTTTCTAAAGTGTAAAGTTATTAACAAATAATTATGTAAATTTTAATCAATTGTTTAGATTATTCAGTAATAAAGAAGGTAATATGAATTAATCAACTCTTCTAATGGAATTATATAGTATGATGCTAATAATTATATTACTAATAATTATTCAGTTTTATTTAACTAATTAATAAATTGCTTGTTTGAATATTAGGTCATCACATTAAAAAATCATAGTAAATTCTTTTCTTGATTATTAAATTTCTTCACAACTAACTAAACTTTAGGTTATGTTTGGAATCAATTTGATTTTTGTTGTTTTTTTTAGTGTAATTTTAAAAAAAAAAATTTAAAATTTTTTAAAAATAAATTAACTAATTCTTAAAAATAGTTAGAATAACTTTTTTGAATATTTTTGAGAGATTTTAAAAATAATTATCACTATCATTTTTAACATCCACTGCCACCTATCTCCCACCACTTAGCCACTATTTTAATTGCGAACACCTCTTCTCACTTTCTTATCTCTTGAATTGTAGAAATTTCAAAATAAATCCAATGATTAAAAAATGTTTTTTTTCTCACATGATATATTCTTTTTTGGGATTTTACATACATAACACTTAAAACAACACAAATTTCATACTTCACAGCAAAAGATGAATATTTACATTTTCAGCACTCAAAATATCGAAGTAAATAAAAAATAGCACCCACCATAAGAATCCCATTACGTCATCACTGTGTCATCGGTCGCGGGAGCGATGGTGTGGCAGAAGGAGGTGGTAATCGAAGTGATTAGATATCTGAAATGGCTTGCGAAGGAATATAGGAAGTTGCTGATGAAGTTGCTACAACAAAAAATAGGGATAGATGTTGTGGCCTACTCGCATGAAACGAGTGGAGATCAATAAGAAACAGAGGGATGACAAGCAGTGGAATGGAGAGCATGGGGTTGGCTGAGAATAAAAAATCGAGTGAAGTGCTCAATAGTTTAGTATGAGAAAGCAAACTGATAGGAACTCGCATACGAGAAAGGGTTAGATGCTTGATTGGATCGATTTCAGGAGGTTGGTTGTCTCGTGCTTGATTGAGGAAAGGAGAGGGAGGTGATGAGGTGTTAGCTCTGGAATAATGATGGGCTGGGATTGGCATGTGAATTTGGGACGAGACGAGGCCTGCAGGAAGAGGGTGAGTGGCTAAGAGCTTCTGCATGCTCAGCCTGAGAGGGGAAGTCGCTTGTACAGAGAACTAAAGAAGGGTGTGTTCGGCCTTCATAGAGAGGAAGGCAATGGCTTCCAATACAGGTAAGGAGGTTTGAGGCGTGGGCTATGCCTTATCTAGGGAAGGAGAGGAGTTTGATGAATAAGGAAGGAGTCAAGGGTTGTATACCTACAACAAGTCTGAGCGAAAGGAGGGAGACATTATTTGTTGGTCGCAGGCCAGGCATTGTCGAATCTCGTGGGAGCTTAACAACTAGGGGGACAGTGAGCCCAGCAGTATCAATGACTTCAGCCATATTGGTTTTCAATTCAATAATTTCTTTTCAGTTTCCCCGCTCTGCCCTAGCCGCCGTCCCTCCTCAACGATTTCCTCTTCGACTGTTCTGTGTGGTTCCGATCGCGCTTGATCTCGGAGCCGCTTTTGATTTCTCTGTTATGCTTACTATTGATCATGGAATCAACCGTGGCTCTCCCTTGGGGGAATCCCACATCTACTCGTGAGCCTACAACAGGTATGGATCCTCTTGGGAACTCTGGATCAAATCCTACCATGGTTACTAAATCCTTTAAGGAGGTGCTTGCGGGTAAGGCGAAAAACTCCGGTGCGTCCTTCGATTTTGTTTCTACAACTTTCCGGGGAGTACCCGCTATTATGTGCTCAGATTTAATGGTGGAAAAGCTGGCAAAACCATATGAATTTGATTTGGTTGGTAAATTTGCACTTCGTTGTCCATCTATAGATAATATCCAAAGTTTTTTTCATTCGCTGAAATTGACTGGAGTTTTTTCGGTTGGTCTAATTGATTCTCGGCATGTTTTGATTCAATTATCTAGCGATTTGGATTGTTCTCGTATTTTTGCAAGACGTTCATACTTTGTTTTTAATTGCCAAATGCGGTTATTGAAATGGACCCCTTTTTTCGACATTAAGGAGGAATCTCCTATCATTCCAGTTTGGTTGTCTATCCCTAACCTCCGCATGCATTTCTTTAATCCAGAATTTCTCTATGTTGTGGCTGGTCTGTTTGGTCGGCCTCTCCAGTTGGACCAAGCAACCACTTCTAGCACTAGACCTTCTGTTGCTCGAGTACTTGTGGAATTGGATATCACTAAAAAATATCCTAAGGAAATTTGGCTAGGTTCAGAAAAATATGGCTATTTAGAAAAAGTAGAATGTGAAAACTTTCCTATATTTTGCTCCCATTGTAAAATTCATGGACATGGATTTGCTGATTGTTTTATAGCCCATCCGTATTTAAAGAAAAATCCTGTGGTGCCCAAAGCTGCTCCATCCATTAAGGTCACTCTGAATGAACCATTACAGGATATGGATACTAATACAACTGCCCCAATATTTGATAAAAATGAGGCCCAATTTCTTAACCACCACCCTGAATCCAAGATGGATACGGATGGGCAATTTCCAGTTGGTGCATTTCCTATCTTGGAATAGACTCCTCATGATGGAACCCAATTACAAAATCACAATATTGGCATTAATGCTTCGAATACCAGCTTTGGATTCCCCCTTATTACTGATTCCCTTACTAATGCAAATATTCCTACTTATGCATCTCCATTAGCTAAAGATCATATGAATGCTAATGTAGGATTGGAGGATGTGCAGTATTTAGAGATAACTTTCACCCCTGATCTAGGTATTTGTGTTTTGCCTAATTCCAATACCTCATGTAACTCTTCTTCTAACTCTGATCTAAATCCAAAACCTAAGTTGCATCAGGTCATCAACAATAATTTGGAAGAAGGAGAAATGACATTTAACGTCCAATCTCCTATTGGCAACAAACACTTAATTGGACATTCATTATCGGATGGTAATGTTGTTGGTTTGAAAAATGATTTTCACACTGTTTTAGAAAAGAGGAACAAACCATCTAAATCTAAATTTCCTAGCTTTGCCAGAGTTACTAGATTTGGCTCCTCTCATCCTAAGTAAATGGTCTTTTTCTTGATCTGGAATGCGAGAGGGATAGGCTCCTCTCTATTCGCAATAGACTCAGCAACTTAGTTCGCACCCATAACATTTCTTTTCTGGCTATTTTGGAACCCTTTTTTTCCTTCCTTCTAGTATTCAATCTATTGCTAGAATGATTGGTTTTAGTAATTTTTTTGCAAACTTGAGTAATAAAATTTGGATCGTTTGGAAAAATCCTTTTGTGTTTCATACTATCCAAGATCTTCACCTGGTCGTGAATTCTAAAATCTCTTTTGCAATTGGTCTTATTTTGGATCCTTTTTTTTCCTCCTGTAGTAAGTATGGTAGAAGAAGCTTATGGGAAGATCTCGTTAATTTCTCGACCTCGGTTAATGCGCCCTGGTTCGTGGGTGGGGATTTTAACACTATCTCTTTCTCTTCGGAGCGAGTGGTGGAAATGCTCCTAACCTATTCTTTATGGAGGAGTTTAATAATATGATCCTCGATTGCCACTTGACCGATCTAGGTTTCATTGGCTCTCAACTCACTTGGAATAATCACAGACTTTGGCAAAGACTTGATATGATTCTATTTAATGATCTATGGATCAATTCCTTTCTGACTACTTGGTTGAACACCTCAGTAGAACCCTTTCCGATCACTCTCCTTTGCTAATCTCTGTTAAGGTTAATACGGAGTCCCCCTCTTCCCATATTCCTTTCCATTTTCAAAATATGTGGCTTACGGATGTGATTTCAGGTGGTTGCTACTAATTGGGGAAATCCTCTTTATCCTGATGATTCTGTTATTGGGATGAAGAGATTATGGCTTAAATTAAAAAGGCTTAAACAATTCCTTAAATGGTGGAACAAACATTACTTTAAAAATCTTTTTGCAAACATAAAGGATTTAGAACAAGAGGTCATAGCATTAGAAGAAGAGGTTATCCAGGATACCTTTAAAAATACCTTATTAAACCAAGCCAAAGAGAGGTTAACATGCTCTCAAGACATGGAAGAAATATAATGGAGGCAAAAGGCTTCTGCTAAAAAGTTATCAGAGGGAGATAGGAACACCAAATATTTTCATGCTATGTTCAAAAAGAAAAAGGCCTTGAATCACATCAAGAAAAAAAAATTGATAAAAGTTGGGTTTTTGATAACAAGGATCTTGCTGATTCGGGTGTATCCTTCTTCAATAATCTACTTAATAATAATGTGAATTATGAGGAATTAGCATGGCCTGAGGCTATCCCTAAAATCATTACCGAAGAAGATAACATAATGCTTACCTCCTTACCCTCTGAATTTGAAATTACATCCACCCTATAGAATATAAATATAGATTCTATGGCTGGCCCTAATAGATTCACTCCATTTTTCTTTCAAAAATGTTAGAATATTATCAAAGAAGATGTGGTTGAAGCTGTTCTGAATTTTTTTTAAATGAAACATCCTCCCAAATTCTTTTCTAGTACTTCCATTATTCTAATTCCTAAAATTGATAATCCTGAACTTTGGAACCATTTTAGACCTATAAGTCTATGTACTTTTTTTTATTAAGCTCATATCTAAGATCCTAGCCAAAAGATTAAGTAGTTTACTTCCTAAAATCATTTCCCCCAATCAATCAGGTTTTGTTAAAGGTCGATCTATCTTTGATAATGTATTGTTAGCTCAAGAAATTATCCATGATTTAAACACCAAAGTTCGGTGTGGGAATCTAGTTTTTAAGTTGGACATTTCCAAAACCTACGATAATATTGGTTGGACTTTTCTCTACAAAATTCTATTTCTCTTTGGTTTTTTCAATTCATTTATTACATTAATCAAGAATGGTATTGAAAACTCTAGGTTTTCATTACTTATTAATGGCAAGGTTCATGGCTTCTTTTCTTCATCCCATGGAATAAGGCAAGGGGACCCCCTTTCTCCGGCCCTCTTCATTATCACGGTGGAATATCTTTCTCGAAGCCTTAAACTTATGTTTCTCAAAATGCCTAACATGTGCTACAAGACTAGGGGTGGTTTTCCTATTTCCCACCTCAGCTTTGCGGATGATTTCATTATTTTCTGCAATGGGTCTACCCGTTACATAAAGAAATTGTATAAGATTCTTGTTCACTATGGTAGGGAGAGTGGCTTAAAAATTAACCCTGACAAAAGTGGCTTCATTGCTAATAAATCGATTCCTCTTCCTAGGATCAATATAATTAAGAATATCACGGGCTTTTCCATCATACTCTTCCTATTAAATACTTGGGGCCTTTATACCATGGTGCTAAAAGATCTTTCCTTTTTGATGAAGTGATTCAAAAAATTTATAAGAAAATTTTCTCCTGGGAATTCCATCTTTTATCTTTTGGAGCCAGACTGGTACTGATTAAAAGCATTCTCTGCTTCCTATCCTTCTATTTGCTTTCCACTATTGTCCCTACCACATCTATCATTAATAAGATTAACCATCTTTTCAATAAATTCTTCTAGGGTTCTACTTCATCCTCCAAAAAAACTCATTGGGCTAGTTGGTACACTTGTTGTGGCCCTTTGAATGAAGGTGGTCTAGGTTGTAAAACTTTAGAAGACTCCATTAAATATTTTTCTTACAAAATATAGTGGAATCTTAGAAGCAATCATAGTTACTGGTCGAAATTTATTCTTGCCAAATACTGTAAAGGTAATCACCCGCTCATTTGTGCTTTCAAAACGGGGGATTCTCCTGTGTGGAGAAGACTCTATAACATCAAGTGGGCTGCTGAGGAGCTGATTTCCTGGGGTGTGAATTCGATTTATCCTTTTTTGGCAAGATAATTAGTTGGGTTTGGGTTCTATTGACTCTTTACTCAATACTCATTCTATGGATAGGCTAATAGTTAGCCATTTCATTACTCAGAATTCTTGGGATATAGTTCAGTTAGGTTCCTATGTCCCTAATTTGATCATTAACAAAATCCTGAATATTAACCCAATAGCTAATAAAATGGATCAAATTCTGTTTAACAATTCTTCCACTGGTGATTTTATTTTTAAGGATGTGTGGCAAGCTATTAGACTCAAAAGTGAAGATTCTCTAATCTTTCCCAAACTCTGGAGTAATTCTATCTCTGCCTCCTTGTTGGTCCTTGCGTGGTGTATCCTTAAATAATACATTCCTGTGGATGCCATTCTTCTGAAAAAAAGGCTTTCATCTTCCATCCAAATGTCAATGTTGCTTTCACATTGAAAATCTGGATCATGTCTTTGTTAATGGCCCCTTTGCTACTAAAGTTTGGCACTGGTATGATAGTCTATTTAATACTTTGCAGTTTGATGGATCCCTTTCTATAGTGCCTTTTAAATAATTTTTTATCCTCTTTCTCGAAAGGTCATGTCAAATGTGTTATGGCTATTACTTTATTGTGGTATATCTGGTTGGAAAGAAATGATGCTAAACATAATGACATTCCCATGAATTTTTATCGCATTATTGCTAGAACCAAATGTAAAATTACCTCCCTTTACAAAGCTAACCTTCTTCCTCCTTCTAGCTTCAAAGATGTTAAGCATCTGGCCCACTACTTTGCTCTCCCGTCTACTGAAATTGATTTAATTTGTAAGACTATCTATTAGATTAAACCCCACTATCATATTATTAAGGTTAATACTGATGGATCTGTAGCTAATGGGCTTTATGGTTATGGGGGTATTCTAAGAGATTTTAAAAGCAAGATGATTGTTGTGTTTGTTATTCCTTTAAGACCTTGTTCTCTTCTTTTTGCTGAACTTCATGGCCTACAGTATGGGATATTACTATGCATTCAGAAAGACTTTAAAAAAATCTGGTTTGAAATTGATGCTCTCCTCCTTTTGAATTTATTAAACTTTGGAGCTCATGGCAATGTTGAAGTATACTATACTCTCAACCACACAAGGAGGCTTCTTGCTTCTGTTGATTATTATATCTCACATATTTATCGAGAAGGGAATTCTTATGTGGATTTTCTTGCCAATTTGGGTGCAAAGTCCTCTATGGTAAATATATTCTCTTATGATAATATTCTCCCCTTATTAAGGGGGCTTGTTAATTTAGATAAAAGTGGTTTACCTTATGTTAGGAACATGTAAACTTTTAGTTTTGCATTTTGTTTCATCTCCTGACTGGATGAGGTTTTCCCTCCCCCTTTTGGAGCATATGGCTCTTGTGTTCGTACAAAAAATAATTATTTTTTGGGGGATATATATCTGGAATGCTATTTGGAAGACCTTTCAGATGGGCTTTGATGAAAAACTTTATCATTCTATGTGTATTGTGCGTTTCTTAAATAGTCCTATGCAGTTGTTAAGAATGTTTCCTGAGGCTGATTCTGTAGATATGCCTAACTGCTGCAATGGTTTTCATATTATTTACTTGAACATCTTGGCAGTTTATTTTCTTTCTACAGCTAAAAATCTTCCTTCATTCTTATTGTCTAATCTGAGTTGCTGCTATGGTGGCCTCGGCTATTTGTTCCTGAGAGTTGTAAGTGCCTTCCTTTCGATTTGGCGTATTGCGGCTGCTTGCAGTTTTATTTTTTTATGTTATGATGTTGGAGGCTTTTTCATTATTTCTCTTCGAGTTTGGGATGATTTCTTTTGTTCTGCTATTTACGGTGCCTACAGATTGGTATCATGGCTTCATGTTTTTCCATTTACTCTAGTATGTTATGTCCCTTTGGATCTATTTACATGGTGGTTTTACTTAAGCCTCATTGGATCTGGATGTTATTTCCTATCTTCCTAAGCTTGTTCAAGTTAAGTATAATATGGACCATGGGTGGATTGGTGTGGTTGTTTATTGGATAGATGTTGGCAATATATGCCTCGTTGGTGCTATATATGTTTTCCTTTCGGTTGGGAGTTTTGTGGCTGCTTGCTGTGCGGATTGTTTATCGGAGAAATGATGGTTCTATATGAAATGAGCAGTTGGTGGATTCACATTTCGTATTTTCATCTGGGAGTTCTGTATGCCTTGCTTTGGTTTGGTATATGGAGGCTGCCTACTGATTGGTGTCATGCCTTCTTTCTTTTCACTTACTTTGTTATGCTATTTTCCCCTGAACCTAATTATAATTGGTGGATTAGTATGGATTATTCATTGGATAATTGTTGGCATATATGAACTCGAATGTAGATAAAAGAAGGTAGTTTTGGCTTCATTTAGTGGAAATTGGTTTGTTTTCTTTGATGGGTGGCAAATTACTTCCCATATTTGGATGGTAGAAGCATATGTACTGTATCACCCCCCCCTCTTATTGTTGAACGCATATGTATGTGGCTGCCCCAAACTAGTGTGGATGGTTTGCTACCCCCTCTAAATTCTTTCTATCATCTTTCAGTTTTTTTTATGTTTACTCATTATATTTAACTCCTATTTTATTGGTACTAACTGGCCTTCTAGTTGTTTGCAGAGTTCTTTTTCTTTGTATACAGGTTTCAAGAATGTATTTCTTTTGGATGCAAAATCTTATCAGCTCTCCTTTTATTGCCATTGGCGGATGTATGGTTGGTGCTTATGTGTTTTCTCTTTATTCTGGATATTGTCTTTGCTTTTGCTGTGTGAGTTGTTCTTAGATAGGAGATTTACTATTTAGGTTGATTATATCTCTTTGAGCGATAGACTCAGAGTTTATCCCCTTTTAAGGATCTTGTAACCTTTTTCTTATGAGCAATAAAATTCCCCTATATGGGGTTTCTTAAAAAAAAATAACTTCAGCCATGTCTGGACAGATCACAAGCATGCTGGTCGGGACGAGTATTAGCAGTACAATAACGAAGTATGTAAATATTCAACTTTGTGTGTGAAATATGTAATTTATGATATTTTTTGTGCTAAGTATGTTAATCCCCCATTTTTAATGAGAAAATTTTTAAAGAGCTTACCATCTTCAACAATGAGTCCATCTCGAATAAGCTCCAAAATGCTAAACATGGCGTCGAAGACTCCAGTTGCAGTAGGCCAGAAGGTGGCCGTCCGAAGCCTGACATTCTTGGTGATGTGCGAGCCCAAGCCATGATAAAATCTTCAATGAAGCATGTGAACTCGGCAGCATTATTATTTCTCAACAATTCTTCCATGAAACTGGGCATCACTGCGATCAAGGATTCCATCAGCCTCCTAAAGTTGTGGTGATCCTCCTCAAGTTTCACGCCATCAAGGATCATCACAAAATGGATTATGTTAATGAGCTTAGGCTGGCCAAGCCCATCATCGCAAAAATACACAGATGGTTCAACTGTATGTGGATGAAAGTTATGTGAATCCACATTCTATGAGACTGTAAGATAGCTCCATGAGTGAAATGATATGGCCCTATGTGGGGTAAGGGAGTATAATAGCAGCTAAACTTTTTGTAAATGTTTATAGGACATAATAACAAAGCTAAAGATCTCAATTTATAACAAGCATTAATTTGTTTGTTTATTATTTCATGCCATTTTAATCTATTTTTAAAGTCTACAATATGTGCGCAAATAAATAAATGACAGGCGGCTAGTATAATTAATAGAACAACAACAACATCAACAACAACAAGCCTTTATCCCACTAAGTGGGGTCGGCTACATGAATCCTTCATCTCCATTATGTCCTATTATGTGTCAAATTCTCATTTAATTCAAGCATATTAAGGTCATTTTTTATACATCTTAACCAAGTCTTTTTAGGTTTATCTCTACCTTCCTTAACATAAGAAAAATCTAATGCATCTACTCTCCTAACCGGGTCATTGGATGGCTGACGCTTTATATGGCCAAACCATCTAAGGCGACTCTCTCTAATCTTATCTGCCACTGGAGGTAATCCAACTTTTTCCCGAACATACACATTTCACATTTTATCTCTAAGAGTAAAGCCACTCATCCACCCGAGCATCCTCATCTCTGCAACACATAACTTAGTCTTATGCTTCTCTTTTATTTGGCCAACATTCTACACCATAAATCATTACAGGTCTTACCATAATCTTATAAAATTTTCCCTTAAGTTTATGCGGTACTTTTCTATCACACAACAGACCAGATGCATTCCTCCACTTCAACCATCCAACTTGAATTCTACTAATAACATCTCTATCTATTTCATAATCATTTTGAACAATAGAGCCTAAATATTTGAATCACTCACTCTTTTTAATGACTTGTTCACCTAATGTCACAACACTACCATTAGAACTTCTTCAACTAAAGTTACACTTCATATATTCAGTTTTAGATCTACTTAAATGAAAACCCTTAACTTGTTATTATGCTGGCTTAAGTGGTGATGGCATCCTATAAGTCTAAGTTCTTTCCCCTTATGTATGCATAAGAGGGGAACGAACTACGAACATGTTAGTCCTCTTGATCTAATTTGATTAAATCTTAGTTAATTAATTGAGTTAGACCCAAAATATACTTGGCCTTACGTTCTTAAGTATAATTGAAATTATTGTAATGAGATAGTTATCTTGATTATACATAAAGAATCCATTTAATTCTTAAGATAACTTTCAAGACTATTTAATTCTTTTAAATTATTATGAGGTACATAATTTATATCAAACATATATCTAATTTTTTTATGTTTTTTTTATCCAAATAATACACCTTATTTTATGAAATTGCTAAAACAAATTTTAATTTTGATTTATAGGTTTTAAATAGTTTAATTCTTAAAATTTATTTTATGATATTGTTACTTAAGAAAATTTAACTTGAAACCACTCCTTAGTCATTAATACAAACCTCTTTTTAACACATGGACATGATTATTCCCTTTTTATTTTAAATTTCATTCATATAGAAGCTCCAAATATCGTGGCATCTCCTTCATCTTAGTAGATAGTGAGGTTTCTTGATATATGTATATATATATATATATATACATATATATATATACGAGTGAATTTGTTGTCAGGTCTTCCGTCTCACGCGAGAAAACCTAACGTCGGTGATTTTCAGTTTCCTCTAGGCTCCTTGTGGCTCTCGTGATTTTGATCGCTCTCGATTGCGATCTCGTCTAATAGCTCCCCATTTTGGCCGCTAATGTAAGTTACGCTTCTTCTACTGATGGCGGAAATGCCTTCTTCCGCACATCCGAGCGCTTCGACTTTGAAGGAGCCGGTCAGTGCTTCTGATCTCCAAGGTACTCTCAATCCTTCATCCTCTGCTTCATTGCCCGCTGTTAAATCCTTCAAAGATGTGCTATCTGGTAAAACTTCTTCTCCTATTGCTTCGGTAAATTTAATTTCTACCACTTTCCGTGGAATGCCGGCTGTGATGTGTTCGGACTTGGATGTGGGAAAATTAGCTAAGCCTTGTGAATTCTCTCTGGTCGATAAATTCTCATTGAGGAGATCGACTCTTGATAAGATCCGATCCTTCTTCCACAGCCTTAAACTATCGGGTGCTTTCACTGTTGGACTAATCGACCCTAGGCATGTTCTAATTCAATTGTCTAATGATCCAATTATTCACGGGTCTTTGCATTGGCTCTATTTTATTTACAATTGTCAAATGAGACTTCTTAAATGGTCTCTAGTTTTGATGTCAAAGAAGAATCCCCAATAGTTCCAATTTGGCCTTGCCCAACATGCGTATCCATTTTGTTACTCATCAAGTGCTATTTGCGGTGGGGGCTATCTTTGGCCGGCCACTTCAAATAGACCAGGCTACGGCGGTGAGATCTCGTCCCTCTGTTGCATGGATATTAGTCGAAATTGATATTACTAAAAAATACCCAAAAAGAGGTTTGGATTGGTTCTGAAAAACTGGGCTATAGTCAAAAGGTAGAATTTGAAAACTTTCCTTTTTTTGTACACATTGCAAAATCCATGATTACGAACATTCAGAATGCTTTATTTTACACCCCTATCTCAAAAAGGATAAATTGCCAGTTACTAATTCCTCCTTACCAAAGCAACATCCCAACAAAATGGCTTATGTGCCTAAAGTCAATCAAAATGAAGCACATCCGCATAACACTACTATTTCTTTATCTTCTGACTTGCACAATGGGGTTCATCATGAGATGGTTAAAATTATGATGATGTGATTGGTGATGGGGATATTGAAAGCTTACCTAACATTGTCTCTAATGGCAATATAGCTCAACCTAACCTATCCCTTTTGCCTAGTGATTCAGGGCATAAGATCTCTAGTGAGAATATGAATGGGATGAAAACATTTTCTGAAAATTTCTCTTTGATCCAAAAGCAAAACAGGACAAATGCTGATCCGTTGATCTTGGAAAAAAATCTAACAAATAACCCAGAAAATGAGAATGAAACAACTCATCCCTTCCCCAACTCTCTGAATGATACACATGCTAACCTAATTACTCATTCGATTTCAGATACGGAAGAAGGGGAAATTACTATCATGATTCCTTTGATTGATACTGAAACTACTATGAATACCACAAATTACTCACTTTCAGATGGAGACACTTTGGATACTAAAAGAACCTTTCAAAGCTGTCTTAACAAAAGAAATCCCTCAAAGCTAGAAGCTCCACTCACAGCTCCATTAGAACCACTAGATCCTCCTCGACTTCACATTTATAATTACTCTTTGATATATCTTCTTCTTGATCTTTATATTTCTATTCATCCTTTTATTCTAATCCTCATTGATATGCTTAATTTTATTATTTGGAATATTCGTGGCATTGGGACTCTTACTGTCCGTAACCGGGTTAGAAGCCTTTGTTGCACGCATAACATATCCCTCCTTCTTATTATTGAACCTCTTATTCACTCTTCTAAGATTGCTTCTGTTGCTAGAGTACTAGGATTTCAAAATTACTTCTATAATATTAACAATAAAATTTGGTATTTTTGAAATTCATTAATCAATCTCACTATCCTTGAAGATCATCAACAACTGAGTAATGCCCAAATCTCTTTGGGCAATTTTTCAGCGTTGGGCTCTTTTATCTATGCATCATGCAATAGAGCGGGTAGGAACATCCTATGGAATAATTTAAGATCATTTGCCTCCTCTATTAATAAACCCTGGTTGGTTGGAGGTGATTTCAACACTATTCTTACATCTTCGGAAAGAAGGGGAGGTTCCTCTCCTAACATTCATTCAATGGAAGATTTCTCTAACACGATTCTTGATTGTAATTTGACTGAGATTGGCTTTTCGGGCTCTAACTATACGTGGAACAACTCTAGACTTTGGCAGCACCTAGATTGTACCCTTTTTAACTCCCTCTGGATTGATCAATGGCCTAATACCTCCATTGAGCACTTGAGCAGAACCTTATCTGATCACGCTCCGCTCTTAATTTCTGTGATAAACTCTCCCACCAGATTACTCTCTCCTACTCCCTTTAGATTCCAAAATATGTGGATTCAACATAATGATTTCATGAATGTTGTTTCTATAAATTGGATGGCCCCCATTCATCCTGACAATTCCATTAAGGGTTTGTTTCGATTTTGGCTTAAACTTAAAAGACTCAAACAAACTCTTACTTGGTGAAATAAACATTATTTTAAAAACCTTTTTGCTAATCTCAAAAATATGGAACAACTGGTTTGCTCTCTTGAAGATCTTTGTCATAGATCCTAACAAGCGTGAAGATCTCAATGAAGCTAGGGATAACTTGATTAAGTATCGAATATGGAGGAAACTTATTGGCTTCAAAAGGCTAGCATATATTGATGGCGACGTACAAAGTATTTCCACGCTCTTTTCAAAAAAAGGAAAGTCCTAAATTTTGTTAAAAAAATTAAAAATGATAATGGTAGCTGGATCACTGATATCATCGATATTAAAGAATCTGTCGTCCATCATTTTGAAAATCTTTTAAATAACAACTCTCTCGCTGAAGCTATCTCCAATCCTCATTTGATTCCCTCTATGATTTCTACTGATCAAAATAGCTTACTTATCTTGCGCGGAATCGAGATTAGTAATATTCTCGACTGAACTGAATTACATTCTTGTACGATGGATTTACAACTCAATTCTTTCAACATTGCTAGCCTATTCTTAAGTCGGATCTTGTTGATGCTGTTATTGATTTTTTCGATGGCACCCCTCTTCTTAGATCCTTTTCTAGTACTTCCATCATTCTTATCCCTAAAAATACTAACCCGAAAACTTGGAATGACTTTAGACCGATCAGTCTTTACACCTTCTTTAATAAACTAATTGCTAAACTAATCACAAATAGAATCAGCTCACTGCTGCCTATTATTATTTCCCCCAACCAAACCGGCTTTATTAAAGGAAGAGCTATATCTGATAATATACTTCTAGCACAAGAAATGATTCATGATATTGATGTTCCTATCAAAGGTGGTAACATTGTCTTTAAACTTGATATTACTAAAGCTTTTGATAACCTATCTTGGGATTTCCTTTTTAAAATCCTTCATCTATTTGGTTTTTCAGATACTTTTATTTGTATCATTAAAAATTGTGTCACTAATGCTTGGTTCTCTATTATCATTAATGGTGAGTCTACAGGCTTCTTCCCCTAACCATGGCTTGAGACAAGGAGACCCCCTATCACCCTCGCTTTTATTATCATTTGAATATTTATCCGAGTCTGAATGATTTATTCTACAATAAGCCTAGTATGTTTTATAAAACTCATGGTGGTATTCCTGTTACTCATCTTAGTTTTTCTGACGATTTTATCATCTTTTGCTATGCTTCTATCTCACACATAAAAACTATTATGAAATTCCTTAATAAATTTGGCAAGGAAAGTGGCCTTTTTCTTAATAAAGGTAAATGTTGCTTCATACCTTCTTCTAAAATCTCTAGTAATAGGATTAACCATATTTTGAGGATCACTACTTTTCAGCAACATCAACTTTCTATTAAATATCTTGGAGCCCCACTCTTCAAAGGTCATAAAAGATCACATCTTTTCGCCTCAAATCATATTTCTACTCTCTTTTGGTGATAGGCTTACACTGATTAAGAGCACTCTTAATTCTATGCCTTTGTATCTCATTCAAACCATTGTGCCAACCAATTTTATCATTAATAGGATTGAGCAGCTTATTAACAAATTCTTCTGGGATTCTAACACCTCCTCAAAAAAAATACACTGGTCCTCTTGGCACAAAAGCTGTGGCACCTTTGAGGAAGGTGGTCTTGATTGCAAGCCTATTAGAGATACCATCATTACTTTTTTTTTACAAGCTTTGGTAAAATTTTAGAAGTAACAATAGCGTTTGGGCTAACTTCATGACTGCCAAATATTGCCAAGCAAAGCACCCTCTTAATTGCTTCTACAAACCGAGAGATTCTCCTATTTGGAGAAGACTATATAGCATCAAGTGGAAGGCCAAATCATTAATTTTTTGGGGCATTAATTCTGGAAACTCTTTTTTTTGGCAAGATAACTGGATTGGAAGTAGGTCCATTGATGAATTACTTTCTTCCCATTCAACTGATAATATCAAAGTCAAATTATTCTAGCAAAATAATATGTGGAACAATTCTAAGCTCATTGAGTATATCCCTTCTTCTATTTTAGGCAAACTTAATAATCTATCTATTACTCCTAATAAACAGGATCAGATTCTCTTTAAGCTCTCTCATAGTGGAGAATTCAACTTGAAAAATGTTTGGCTTCGTATTAAAGAAGCACATGAATTTTCTAATGTGTATGCTAAACTTTGGCATAATAATATTTCTATTTCCTACTCTATTCTAATTTGGTGTATACTGAAAAACTTTATCCCTGTTGACTTCTTAATGTGGGGAAAAGGTTTTCAATTACCTTCAAAATGTCACTGTTGCTTTCATATTGAAATTGTTAACCATCAATTTGTTAACGGGGCCATTGCTTCTAAGCTTTGGCTTTGGTATGATGATCTCTTTAACATTGTCAAATTCAATGACTCGCTAACAATATATCAGCTCCTTGAAATCTATTTTGAAAATAATAATAAAGATCACATTAAAGTCGTTACTGCTATTATTATTATTTGGTTTATATGGATGGCCAGAAATGATGCTAAACACAGCGGTATTGCTATGAATCACATGAAGATAATTGCTAGAACTAAATACAAAATCCTTGATTTGTTTAATGCCAATCTCATTAAATATAAGCACTTTAAAGGGTGTAAATATGTGGCTATTAAATTGGGTTTTCAATTGCCGGCTCAAGCAAGTTGTAATAATGTCCAGATAGTTTATTGGGCCAAACCTCATGATAATGTTATTAAAATCAATACTGATGGCTTTGTATCTCATAATGCCTCTGGCTGTGGTGGAATCTTCAGAAACTCTACCGGAAATGTCCTCTATGCTTTTGCTTATCCTCTTCATACTTGCTCTATCCCCTTTGTTGAACTTATGGCAGTGTATAATACTCTTGAGATTTGCCTCTAGAAAGGTTGGCTCAATATCTGGATTGAGGTGGATGCTCTCCTGCTAATTGACCTCTTGAACTCCAATAAATCTGGAAATTCTGATTTATACTATTTACTCAAGCAAACTAGATCTCTTCTTTCTCAATTTTCTGATAAAATCACTCATGTATGGCGGGAAGGTAATGCATGTGGTGATTACCTTGCTAATTTATGTGCTAGATTGAATGAAATAATAATTTTTGATCATCTTACTCTCCCTAAATATTTGCAAGGTTTGATTAACCTTGATAAGACTGAGCTTCCTTATATTAGAATTTAGCTTACATGATTTTGTTACAACTAATTTTTATTGTTTCTTTGGTCTTTCTGCTGCACTTTGAAGAGCATTTAGACTTCTTTTACTGGTGTAGCTTCCTTATTTTATATGAGAGGCCTATGGCTCCGGCTGAATCTTCTCTTTGTTTCATCTGCTGGTGGCTGTCTTTCCTTATCTCTATTTGGGGTTTTTAATGTTCTACTGCTACAACATAGATAAGAATTGTCTTGGTTTTTGATAAGTTGATACTTTTCATGTTGTTTATCCATTTACCCTGTTGGTTTTTTCTTTGTTTTTTATTTTGCCTATTTTTTTTGGGTTTGGACATTTTTCTGCTAATTGGATGGTTTGAGATGGAAATTTTTTTCATGCTTTGTGTTTCTATGCTTGTATTAAATTGGCCTTTGCAGTTGTTAGGAGTATTTCCTAAAGCTCCTTTGGGAGATAGGGATAACTGCTATATCTTTTTCTGTCTTAGACTTGAATATCATGGTATTCTGTTTACCTTGTCTGCGGGAAAAAGTTTAATACATTTTGTGGCTATGGTAATTTCGGCTGTGTTTTCCTGGAACGGTAAGTTCCCTCCTATCGTTTCGATTTTTGGTGGCAGTTTGTTGTCATTTTCTTGCTCGGTGATATTATGGCTGTTGTGTTACTCTCGCCAGAATGGGATGGTTCCTCTGCTTTGGAGTTTCGGGTGACTGCTGATTGCTCTTTCCTTTTCTGTTTCATTTTTGTCGGCTGTTTCAGGTTATGCTTATACGGATCTTGGGTGGATTGGTGGGGTTTTTTATTGATAGAGGTTGGATTTATAAACCTCTTTGGTGCTGTATAGGTTTTCCTTTGGATTGGGAATTTGAGGCTGCTTGCTGTAGGAATTATTTTCTGAAAAATGCTTGCATTTCTATTTCAGTTATATTCGGCGTTTTTAGGTTATGCTCATACGGATCCTGGGTGGATTGGTGGGGTTATTTATTGATAGAGGTTGAATTTATATGGCTCTTTGGTTTTGTATATGTTTCCCTTTGGTTTGGGATTTTGAGGATGCATGCTATGCTCTCTTAAATCTAATTATAATAGGTGGCTGTTTGAAAGGAAGGTGATTTTGACTCCATTCAGTGGAAATTAATAATTTTATGTTTAGTGGTCATATCATGTTGTTGAGCTATATAATTTTCCTTTGGATAGACGGTGGTCTCATGTTTGTTTTCTGTGACGGGTGGCAAATTACTCCTCTAATTTGGATGGTTGTAGCATATGTACGGTACCCCCTAGCGGGAGGCATATGTATGTGGCAGCCCCAAACTAGTGTGGATTGTTTGCTGCACCCCGTTTTCTCTGTTTTATGATTTCCCAGTATAATTAATTTCTTTTTTATGGGTACTAACTAACATTCAAGTTTGTTTGCAGGTTTATTTTCTCTTAATGTAGGTTCTAGCAGACTTTTTCCTTGGGATGCAAAATCTCTTATATTCCTCCCATTCGGACGTTGGCGGACTTATGGTGGGTGCTTAGGTTTTCTCTGTATTTGGGTAGTATATTTGCTTTTGTTGTGTGAGTTTTGTATTTAGATTGGGGTTTTACTCTTTAGGTTGATTGTAGCTCTTTGAGCGATAGACTCAGAGTTTAACCCCTTCTTTAAGGATCTTGTAATCTTTTCTTATGAGCAATAAAATTCCCCATATGGGGTTCCCTAACTATATATATATATATATATATATATATATATATATATATATATATATATATATATATATATATATATATATATATATATATATATATATATATATATATATATATATATATATATATATATATATATATATATATATATATATATATATATTCTACTAATTTTCAAAACATTCTCAAATTATTTATGTAAATTTCTAGATCATATATTATTATTTAAATATTTAAGTATTTATTTGATCTCATATTTGAATGATCTTGAACTTAGTAGATTAAAATAAAAATAATTGATGAATATTTTAAATATGTCTTGAATTAGAGTTAGGAATCATAGAATTGGTTAGCATCTATCATTCTTTTAATATCCTCATGCTATTTATCGATAGGATTTTTTGAAAGGACGTGTTAGTTGTTTCGTTAAAATAAGCAGTTTGGTGTGACTAACTCCGGTTATTTAATAGGCTTAATTAAAATTTTAATTAGGTAAATAAGCAAGAAAAAAATTTAAAAATAGACCTATTCTCCTGTTGAATGGACAACTTGGCTAACATGGATTCCACATCAGTGTCAATCACCTGTTCATCGGGAGACTAGGCCTAAGCTAAATTTAAAAAAAAAAAAAATTGACACAACTGCAGTATTCTGCCCGTATCGGACTCTTCCAGTGTCGGAATCGAGCTAGCTTGGTATTATTGGAAATGTAACTAAATTCTCCACAACTTTCATGTTGACAAAAATCTACAATTCGAGCCCGGTAAACCACAGTTTTTGCACACGCTTGCAAAAATTGCAGTGCAGAGTTGAAAATTTTGGCATAGCCGTAAAATTTTACCCTTATCGAACTCATCCGGTGTTAGAATTGAGCGAGCTTAATATCGTTGGAAACATAACAAAATTTCTCACAACTTTCATGTTAACAAAAATCTACGATTCTAGCCCAATAAGCCACAATTTTTTTAAATGCTCGCAAAAACCGTGGTGCGGAAGAAGCAAAGCTCACTAAATTATTGTGTTGAGTGTTTTTTTAATAATCTCCCTAATGAAACTCACTCCTTCAGCTTTTGCTACTTGACATAATTTCTTATGGAGAATGACGAAGCAGTGATGATTATGGCTAACAATGGGCAACTTGTCCTTGACTGATTCGTCCAGTCTCACAGTTATGAATCATCAAGGGTGAGCCGAAGCTCCTCTAGTAATCAATGCCACTGCATTTGATCTTGAAGTTTAGGTATTGAGAGTTTGTTGATAACTATGTCGTGTTACTTTTTCTATTCAAAGAGAGATTGATGAGAAGGCTTCTGTTCGTTCTCCCTTGATGGATTTCAACATGTGGTAATATTTGTGTTTTGTGTAACTTTTGTTCAAGGAGATGATAACATGTTTGCATGGCTCAATTGTGTCGCCCTGCATTGATTTTCATGTTCAAAGAGCTTATCTTACGGTACATTTATACTTATACAAGCATGCAGTTACATAAGAGTCTCAAAGAGGCTATCAATTATTTGATTTCTTGTGTCTGTTTTAACTCTTTTAAGTGGTGGTGGGCAGTATGGACTTATGAGCTAACTAATACTCTTTTTCTCCTCATGTAATTTTGTGCCTTCAAATAAAAGCATATTTATTAACAATTATGCTCACTTGATTGTGACACCGGATGAGTTTGATTCAGGCAAAATTCTACGGCTATGTCAAAATTTTCAATCCCACACTATAGTTTTTGTGAGCATTTTCAAAAACTGCAGCATATCGGGCTAGAATTTCAGATTTTTGTCAACATGCAAGTCATGAGAAATTTTGTTACATTTCCAACGATATCAAGTTCGCCCAATTCCGACATCTAATGAGTCTGGTATGAGTAAAATTCGGCTATGCCAAAATTTTCAACTCATAGCTTTTTCGCATTTGCAAAAACTAGCCGTCTTTGGAATCACATATTTTTGTCAACATTAAAGTCATGGGGAATTTCATTACCTTTTCAACGAATCAAGATCGCTCGATTCCAACACCAGATGAGTCAGATACAGGCAAAATATTGCGACTGTGCCAAATTTTTTTTAAAGAAAATTAGCTCAGACCTAGTCGCCTGTTGAACGGGCGACTATGCCTATGTTTAAATTTTTTTTGTACTTATTTACCTAATTAAAGTTTTAATTAAGCCTAATTTAAAATTTTAGCCTATTTAATATCCCAAGTTCTCTTTGAATTTATTGGTCAACACAAAATTAATTTTGGCATTTTATTTTGAAGACATAGGCTTCTTTCCCGAGGAGAATAAATTATTTAAGTTAACTCCATTTCCCTTAAAATTCACAATGGACTATTTCTACGAATATTATTTTCCTTTTTTAATATATATATATATATATATATATATATATATATATATATATATATATATATATATATATATATAATTTTAATGAAGAAAGCAAATATAGAGACTCAGCTGGCAAGCATATGAAAATTTAATTATTTTAAATTATAAATTTGATTATATTATAATTAATACAAAATTAAAGTTTTTGAATCAATAAATTGAATTGAAAATTTAAAATGCGTTTAGGTCCATTTAATTTATTGAAAATAATAATGTAAATAAAAAAAATATGAGTATTTTTAAATTTAATTGTTTAATTGGATGAAAAAGGAATGCAAGTAATTTGTTAAAATATTTAGACTAAAATTTTTAATTAATTTTAAATATATTTAAAATTTATTTGAGTTAATTGAATTTCAAATATACCATTAATGTGACACTACTCCAGCCACCTGTGCCGTATTTGTCACTAGTTGTTACAACTTATTATGTCATTAAACTTCAAATCTAATTTACTCTACTAAATAATTTTAAAAATTTTATAAGTTAACATAAACTATGCTGGTAAGAATTCTAAGGACCCGCAAATGAAGTTATCTTTAAGCTATATTGGTGCAATAATAGCTATTGATCTCTAAAAATGTATTAGTTAGTGAGGATTGCTCTAAGTGTAATGTTAGAGGGCAACGTTCAGAGGTGAAATGAGGATTATTTTTAAAATAGGTAAACTTATTATTTAAGAAAAAAATTAAAATTAAAAATAATTCAAAATAGAATCTTCTATTTGATGAGAAAATATCAATCAATTATTAAAAAATTGAGAACCATGATAATATAAGTACTCAAATTAAATTGTACTGCATTAGCATTCATAATTTAAATAAATTTTATTAAAGAGATACAAAATATACTAATGTGCATATAAAAGAAGATGATGATTTAATGTCAAAGAAGAACGTTATATAAGCTTATAAAAAAAGATCATGTTGATTGACTGACTATACATAAAATTATTGAATGATGGTATTATCTTTATATATATATATATATATATATATATATATATATATATATATATATATATATATATATATATATATATATATATATATATATATATATATCTTTTTGTGGAGTGTGCCCCTTTCAACTTGATATAAAATACACTGATCTCAAGTGATTAAAGTAAAATGTATTTTAATTTTAAGTTGATTTAGCTTATTTATTTTGAGGTATATATTGACTCATTTTCATCATAATCACATCTTAGAAAATATGATTCAAATTTGATAAATATATAAAAAATTAATATAAATTTAAAATTTTTTTAAAATATTATTATAATTTTGAATAATGAATAATTAGCTTGTATTTAAAATAAATAAACCTTGAAAATCATTTACATATTTTCCAACTTGCCATTTGCCACTTGTAATGTACTAATTTGCGTATCATCACTTTGGAAATATAAAAATTTAAACAAATTTTCTGTTCAATCATAAAAAAAAAAATCTTCCCATCAAAGATATATTGAAGGAACAAATTACTATTTTAAGGATATGTATCATCTGTTAGTGGCCATCTGTTATCGTTGTCATCAGTGTCAAGAGTGGGGGAGAAGTGTGTTAGTTAGTGAGGGAGGGAGATGGGGGGAGCGGGAATTGCCGTCAATTGTCACAACAGGAGTTGAGAGAGAGAGAGAGAGAGAGAGAGAGAGAGATGGTCGAGACCACAGGATGTGCAACAATGAGGTTCTATACAACAGAAGCGAATAAGATTACGAAACTACTCGATTTAATTATAAAAAAAATGAGAAGATTTACATACATAATATATAATTTTTATGTATTTATATATTTATAATATTCATCTTTATATTTGAAAAGATGTATTTCACTTAAAGAATTAGAAATGATACTATTTTTAAGTAATATTAAAATTTTAATCATAATTTATATAAATATTAAAATTTAAGTTTTAGTTGTGTAAATTTATATATGAATTGTGTGCTATATAAGTTCTCCAAAAAAAAATTAATTTTTCATGATGGTCAATTATGAATTCACCCCTAGAAATATTACAAATGATGCCATCTTAAATAAGAATCAGGTAGAATCAGGTAGCAGCAATTTTATGAAAGAAAGATAATAGAGATCTATTTAATTTGACAATAAATCTCTAAAACTGAATAACTGAAGCATCCACAGATTTAGAGAAATTTATAACAGATTTAGTAGAGCATTAAATGCAAGGTTGGACTCTCTATAAAACAAGTGAAGGAGTATAGAGAGACAATTAATATTAGCAAGGCCGGCCTTGCAAACACGAGAAGATCATCTGCATATATAAGATGAGAAATGGAGCAATTATTTTTCAAGATAGGTTTGAAAAAGTTATCACTACTTAGTTTTTCCATAAGCTAAATTTGTGAAGGAACTTCAAGAGGCACAATCTCTGAAGGATAAAGTGTCTATTGGCATTATCAAATTCCTTTTCCAAATCAATCTTTGCTCAAGAAATTTTAGGATAGCTTTTATGATTGAACCCAAAAAGAATCTCATTTGCAAGGAT
This sequence comes from Cymbidium sinense, assembly GCA_021442155.1. NCBI lineage: Eukaryota > Viridiplantae > Streptophyta > Magnoliopsida > Asparagales > Orchidaceae > Cymbidium > Cymbidium sinense. The sequence goes on from CM038215.1 coordinate 194,962,252, forward strand.
AACATTATCAGTTATGTCACGCCCCCTTAAGAAAATTGCTTGAGCCGAATGTGTGAGAGATGGGAGGAGCAACTTCATTCTATCAGCTAAAAGTTTTGAGATCACATTGTGAAAAATGTTGTAAAGAGATATAAGTCTATAATTGCTAATATTTTCAGCTTGAGGATCCTTAGGAATGAGAGTAATAGCTGAATGCTTGACTCTAATGGGGAAGCTTAGAGGATGAGAAAAATTATTGAACAGCTTCCATGAATGAGGGTCCAGTGATATCCCAAATATCCACAAAAAACTTTGAGGTGAAGCCATCACGTCCAAGAGCCTTATTGGGTCCAATAGAAAAAGTAGCCTTCTTTATGTCTTCAGGAGTAAATGAAGCTATAAGAGAATTACTATCCTGTTGGGATAAATGAGGGCCAATGAGAATATCCAACCAATTATTGCTATAAGAGGCCGGGAGTTGTTTAGTAAATGAGAGTAGTATGATATAGTCTCCTTGGAAATGTCATCTTGAGTAGTAAGAGTGATCCCATTAGACTTCAATGTGCTGATTGAATTTCTATTTTTTATGATAGCTCTTTAATAAAGAAATTTTATCTCATCCTCACCCTTAGAAAGCCAAGCACATTTAGCACGTTGAGTTACCCAGCTGTTCTCATAAGAGATGGCCTCACTTAGGCTAGCTTGTAAAGTGGTTTCTTTAGAAAGGAGCTCTTGGCAAGTAAGATTGGATTCAAGATATGTGTATATCTCATTGAGTTGCCTCTTCAATTCTGAAATTTTTTATGAGATAAAGTTGAAAGAGTTCCATTCAATGGATTTCAAAGCTTCTTTGACATTTTTGAGGTGATTACATTGTCAAAGATGGGTTCCCCTCCCCCACTACTTCACCAAGAATGCTGGACAATCTTATGAAAGTCAGGAAAAGAGCTCCAAAAGTTTTTATACACAAAGCAGTGCTTTAATTTTGGTAAAGTGCCGGAGGAGAGAATGATGGGAGAATGATCAGAAGTCAGTGGGATCGTAACTTTCCAATAGGATAATGGAAAGGTGGAAATCCAATGGTTATTGCAAAGCACTCGATCAAGTAAGCATCTGATGGGATTACTAAGTTATTGATCAAACCAACTAAATGAGCGGCCCAAATTTTGTAACTCAATTAAACTAGAATTGAGAATGCAGTTGTTGAACTCTATGAACTTACAAGGAATAGGAGCCCGACCACCCGAATTCTCTAAAGTATTCCAGATACAGTTGAAATCACCCAAAATTAACTAGGGCTTAGTGATGGAGGAAGCAAGAGAGAGAATGGATTGCCATAATGTCTTCCTTCTATGATTACTATTTTTTGCATAAATAAAAGTGGCAGGAAAACTGCTAGCAGAACTAGTAGTAAAATGGCCATGTAAGAACTATGGAAGGGACAAGAAAGCAGAAAATACAGTCGCTTCCACATTCCATTTTAGTCAGATATGGCCATTGAGAACATCCAAGAAGTTGTTATAGCTATCTTCAATTTTAAAATTTTGGAATTTCTTTATATCAAGAGAGTGGAAAAATAAAGATGAGGGATTTTAGTCTCCAGCAAACACAACACATTAATGTGGTTTTTCATCACAAATTTCCAACAGTCATATATGAAAGCCTCTTACATTCCAAAAGACAATATTAATGGCACTCATAAATTAAAATAAAAATATTTGATGAATATTTCAAATGTCGTGAATTAGAGATAGGCATCATAGAATTGATTAGCATCTATCATTTTTTAATACCTCATGCTGTTTATCGATAGGATTTTTTAGAAGGACGTGTTAGTCGTTTCGTTAAAATAGGGAGTTTGGGTGTGACTAACTCCTGTTATTTAATATCCCAAGTTCAATTTGAATTTATTGGTCAACACATAATTAATTTTGGCATTTTATTTTGAAGATATAGGCTCCTTTTCGCAGGAGAATAAATTATTTAAGTTAACTCCATTTCCCTTAAAAGACACAATGGACTCTTTCAACGAATATTATTTTCCTTTTTTTGTCTAAAAATATATATAATTTTAATGAAGAAAGCAAATATAGAGACTCAGCTGGCAAGCTGATGAAAATTTAATTATTTTAAATTATAAATTTGATTATAATATAATTAATACAAAATTAAATTTTTTTGAATCAGTAAATTTCTTTGAAAATTTAAAATGCGTTTAGGTCCATTTAATTTATTGAAAAAAATAATGTAAAGTAAAAAATATGAGTATTTTTTACTCATATTTTTAGAGATGGTCTAGACCACAGGATGTGCGATAATGAGGTTATAGACAACACAAGGGAATACAATTACAAAACTACTCGATTTAACTATAAAAAATGAGAAGATTTACATACATAGCACATAATTCTTATCCATTTATATATCTATAATATTTATCTCTATATTTGAAAAGGTGCGTTTCACTTTAAGAGTTAATAATGATGCTATTTCTAAGTAATATTAAAATTTTAATCATAATTTATATAAATATTAAAGTTTAAGTTTTAGATGTGTAAATATATAAGAATTGTGTGCTATGCATGTAAGTTCTCCAAAAAAGAATTAATTTTTCATGATGGTCAACTATAACATGAATTCACCCCTAGAAATATTACAAATGATGCCATCTTAAATAAGAATGAGGTAGCAGCAATTCTATGAAAGAAAGATAATAGAGATCTATCTAATTTGACAATAAATCTCTAAAACTGAAAAACTAAATTTAAAAATTCTTAATTCATCTCTATTTAATGTTTGTTTGATTTAATTTTAAATTTGTATTTTTGAGGTAAGCTTACTAATTTGTTTTATAAATGAAAAATTGAATCAAATTGAAATATGATTTTAAAAAAGTTATGATTCATTTAATTAAAAAGGTTTTTAATCTAAAGTTATAACTTATTGATATGGCTCTCAAAATACCACTAGTCAAAGCACAAATCTTGATGTCGAAAGCGATATGATTTTGAGTCAAAACCGATCGAGATCAAGCACTTGAAATATCATTGGAATCTTTGGGACATCAATTAAATCTCAAAACGCTCTCAAATATGGAGTGTTTATAGTCAAATCGGCGTCGGACGGATCTACGAGCCTAAGATCTCATAATTCGACTTCATTTGGGCATCCAAATTCTCAAAATACATCAAATGATCGAAGGAATCATCCTGAGCCGTCCGATCGAGGAGAGTGGTATGGGCCTTACATGAATTTACAAGAATGCCCCTCCTCCCATCTATAAATAGGCATTCATTCCTCACATGAAGGAAGCCAAGTGAAGTGAAGGGTCAAGTGAAGAACAAATGAAGTGAAGAAGAAGAGGAGCTGAAACAAGTGAAGAAGAGGAGGTGCCCGAGCAAGGGAGAAGAGGAAGAGTCCGAGCAAGGAAGAAGAGGAAGAGTCCAGAACAGGAAGAAGAGGAAGAGTCCAGTAAGGAAGAAGAGGAAGAGTCCAAACAAGGAAGAAGAGGAGGAAGCAAGGAAGAAGAGGAAGAGCACGGAAGAAGAGGAAAAGCCCAAGCAAGGAGGAAGAAGAAGCTCAAGCTTGAAGATCCTCCAAGCAAGGTCCCACGCCGATGGTCATCAACCATCACACCGCCGTCGTCACTAATTGTACCACTGTATTCCCGTTATAGTGTCTCCACCATCAGTAACAATTACAACCTGATCATTGTTACATAGTTGTTATTCCTCTCTCATATGCAATTTTGTAATCCCGTTATCAGGAAGACTTTGTACTCTGAAACAGATACATAGTGGAAGCTTTTTACTGGGCTAGGCCCCGTGGTTTTTCCCCTCTTTTCGAGGTTTTCCACGTTAAAAATTCTGGAGTGTCTCTGTTTCTTTAATAACTTGTGTGTGTCTTTGGACTAATTGACAAGGCTAAAAGTAAACTTTCACTCTCATGGTTTTCTAGCACGCAACACTTATAAAACCATATTATGTCACTTATAAAATGAGGTAGTAGATGCAATTTAAGTATTGACTTTAAATTTATTATATATATATATATATATATATATATATATATATATATATATATATATATATATATATATATATATATATATATATATATATATATATATATATGTGTGTGTGTGTGTGTGTGTGTGTGTGTGTGTGTGTGTGTGTGTGTGTGTGTGTGTGTGTGTGTGTGTGTGTGTGTGTGATATTTGATAGGTATAAGTGCCTGAGAAGAAACATGATATAAAGTGTTTGAAAATATTATTTATTTATGTAATTCATTATGATTCAAATATCATGTTAAGCATGAATTATATATTATAATTTTTTGTTATATGCTTTAATACTAAATTTTTTTTGACATACTGGACTTGATATGAACAATAATAGATGTGTTAATTCAATCTTTTTATATAGTAGACATTGTTTTATTGTGTTATATTAAAAATTTAGACTACTTTTCATATAACCTATTGAGTATTTATACTCATACTTATTTTATTTGTATGTGTAAATTTTAGGAAAGGGTAAGGAACAGGTTGATTAGAGAGTGAGATTGTAAGTTTTAGTTTATATGTATGTCTTTGGCTAGAATTAAGTTATTCTTTTTGCAATTATAGAGTTATTATTTTAAACCGAAATAGATGTGTATCATGATTATTGTGTATAGTTTTTTTTATTTTTGTGATTGTATAATTTTTTATATGAACATAATAGAAGTTGATATTTTGATGATATTAATGGCTCTGTTGAAAAAAGAAATCATATGGAAAAAATAATTCATTTCATTTAGAACTTGGGTAATATCTACTGTGCATCTCACACGAAGTGACCCGCTTGAGTTTAAGAATTATATCGCTTTCAGTTGTGACAATTAGGGACTTATTTTTGGACGTATTATTATATTTGATGATATTGAGAGAGGGTCATTAGTTTTACTCATATTTTGCTTCCTTTTTTCTATGTGTGCTGTCCTGTGAAGATTGGATCATTGTCAAACTATATTATCTAGTAGTGAATTAGTTGTAAAAGTTATAGATGCTAATGAAAGTTAGAATCTTGCTTCATAACCACCTATAACAAAGACTTGCATGAAAGAAGCCTCACCTAAGAAGAGTTAGAAGAGAAAATCTATAGTGTGAGAATACTTTTTTGAAACTACCTCCACATATAAAGGACTTACTCTAAGTTAAAGATACTAATTGTTTTTTTTTTTTTTGATTTAATATAGGGGATGCCCAATAATTTTGAGATGAGCCTTCAGCATTTATCTATTTATGGGTGTTACTTCTTTTGATATACAATGTTATTAATGCTTCATGATTTACCAATTCAACTAATTCATATTTTGCATCAATAATATTTCTTCCTGTCCTAGCCGCCGTCCCTCCTCAACGATTTCTCTTCGATTTCTCTTCGGCTATTCTGTGTGGTTCCGATCGACTTTGATCTTGAAACAGAGGCCGATTTAGCTTTCCCTGTTATGCCTTACTATTGATCATGGAATCAACTGTGGCTCACCCTTGGGGGAATCCCACCTCAACCCGTGTGGCTGCGACAAGTAAGGATTCTCTTTGGAACGCTGGTTCAATCCTACCATGGCTACTAAACCCTTTAGGGAGGTGCTTGCGGGTAAAGCAAAAAATGTCGGTGAGTCATTCGATTTTGTTTCTACTACTTTCCGGGGAGTAGCCGCTATTATGTGCTCTGATTTTATGGTGGAAAAACTGGCTAAACCATAGGAATTTGCTTTGGTTGGTAAATTTGCTCTTCGTCATCTGTCTATGGAGAATATCCTAAGTTTTTTCATTTGGTGAAACTGACTGGAGTTTTTTTTGGTGGGTTTGATTGATTCTCGGCATGTTTTGATTCAATAAGCTAACGATCTGGATTATTCTCGTGTTTTTGAAAGACGTTCATATTTTGTTTTTAATTGCCAAATGAGGTTATTGAAATGGACCTCCTTTTTCGACATTAAGGAGGAATCTCCTATTGTTCTAGTTTGGTTGTCTATCCTACCCTACCTGTGCACTTCTTTAATCCCGAATTTCTCTATGCAGTGGCTGGCCTGTTCAGTCGGCCTCTCCAATTGGACCAAGCAATCGCTTCTAGCTCTAGACCTTATGTTGCTCGAGTACTTGTGGAATTGGATATCACTAAAAAATACCCTAAGGAAATTTGGCTTGGATCAGAAAAATATGGATATTTACAAAAAGTAGAATTTGAAAACTTCCCTATATTTTGCTCCCATTGTAAAATTCATAGACATGAATTTGTTGATTGTTTTATAGCTCATCTGCATTTAAAGAAGAATCCTATGGTCTCCAAAGCTGCTCCAGCCATTAAGGCCACTCTGAATAAACCATTACAGGATATGTCTACTAATATAATTGCCCTAATACCAAATAAAAATGAGCCCCAAATTCTTAATCATCACCCTGAATCCAAGATGGATACGGTTGAGCAATCCCCAGTAGGCACAACTCCTTTAAAGGATCAGACTCCTCATGTTGGAACCCATTTACAAAACCACAATATTGACATTAATGCTTCGAATACCAACTCAGAATCCCCTCTTGTTACTGATTCCCTTATGAATGCAAATATTCCTGCTCCTTCATCTCCATTAGCTAAAGATCATATGAACGATAAGGTAGGATTGGAGGATGTGCAGAATTTAGAGATAACTTCCACCCCTTATCTAGGGATTTGTGTTTTGCCTAATTCCAACCCCTCCTCTAATTCTTCTTCTAACTCGGATCTAAATCTAAAACCTAAGCTACATCAGGTCATCAACAATGATTTGGAAGAAGGAGAATTGAAATCTAAAGTGGGAAAATAGTAACTTACTTCTAGCTAGATAATTTTTCTTATAGGCTAATAGACAAAATCTACTCTAAGATGGCCAAACCACACTTTCTCTTCTTAAAACTCTCTATTTCTCTTCTTCTTCTTCTTCTCTCTCTCTCTCTCTCTCTCTCTCTCTCTCTCTCTCTAACCTGCTCTATCTTAGAGGAAAATCAAATGCTAGAAGTGGATATAGATACTTATAAGATAAGTATTTTTTAATTAAAATAAAATAGATATAATGGTAATTAACAAATTTGTTATATTTTAATTATAATTTTATGTAAATTCTCTTATATATGAAAATACATGACTCCAAAAATTATAAAAAGTAATCAATAAATAAAATATCATTACTAGAATACAGTAATGAAAATAGTTGCAAAATGGATACTAGAGTATTTTTGAAAATTCGCTTTTGCAAAATATGCTAATTTTTAAAGGAAGACAAATCTAATAAGAAACTTTTTATTTTTTACATATAATGCTCATAAAAATTAATAAAAATATACTTAAATTAATTTCGAGAGTGCTTTATAATATGATAAAGATGGTTTGTGAATCAAACATAAAATACATCTAGATAAAATAATTAAATATTATAAGATAAATTTTGAGATGCCAAAATTATGTCTAAATCAAAATTATGAAAAAATCTGAATTAACCAGACATATAATCAACTCCAAATCTCATTAGATATTATAAGATAAATTTCGAGATGCCAAACCTTACAAAGTTTTGGTAGTTTCATTAGTTGTTGATTGTATTTAATAATTATCAATATAAACTTCCAAAATTAAATTAATCTCATCATACACATTTTATAAAGCATCTTAGTTGTATTATAATGGACCAACAAATTTTTTTTTTGAAAAAATATTAGGCCAGTTTATCAAAATTTCATTTATTTGTATCAAAAAGTTCATGAGATATGTTCAGCCAATATGCCGCCATGTTTGGTATCCCTAAAATTAATCAAGATGGAGTAATCAGCAGGGATGGTAAGTTCTTTATGGTTTGTAGCATGCATGATAACACCTTTAGATATTAGCACATCTAATGTCAAACACTAAGAATAATAAAAATAACTCTCAAGATCTAGTGTATAATTTAATGCCCTTAGGTATTTAATATTATATGACCAAAATTTTTCTTCATGTAAAGTAATCTCATTTTTCCCTAATTTAATGACTTCGCGTATTTTAGGTCATGTCAATTTACATTAATCTGAATTTATTAATATAATTTTATAATCAATAATTTAAGGGTATTGATGAAGAAAGAAGTCATCAAACTAAGCCTAAGGACCACCATGGACATAATTAGCTCCCTAATTTTATTAATGATACACAAAAAAAAAAATAATGTTCAACTATTTTTGAATAATGTTGTTGACCTCATGTTTAGAGTGAGGCTGATAATCATCTAAGCACTAAGATATTCTTAGAGCTAAGACGCTTTTAGTGGCTAGGAGAACACTAAACCTAAGCCTAGAAGACTCATAGGGTTCAACCCTAAGGTTAGACCCTAAAATAGGTTAGGTAAGACATATCTACCCTAAACTTAATTAAACCTTATGCCAAGTTAATTCCTCAAATCCAAATCAACTGATTGTAAACCAAATCTTAACCAAGACCAACTGATTTCAAACCTAGCTTGACCCATTAAGGTTCAATTTGGCCAAATGGTTGAGTTGACCCAATTTGACCCATTTGAGCTTAAAAGGGCTAAATCCAAACTTAACTCAACCCGATTGAAATTAAAATCATCCAAACTCATGCGAACCTAAATTGAACTTGATTGAACCTTGATTGCAACAATTGGATCAAACCAAGCCAAATTGGCCCTTAACCTAAGTTGACTCATTTTAAAATCCAATTCAACTTGATTAAAGCCAAATGTAATCACTCTAACTAAGCCTCATGATCATTCCAAACACTCAACTAAACATTCCAATCCATCCCAACCAACCCAATTTGATCATTTGATCCACTTAATCCAATTTGGCCTAAAGGCCCAAATTGAGTCAAAATTGAATTGAATCCAAATTTAATTCAATCAAAGCTATCAATTAATTCCAAGTCCACAATTCAAAAAATTCAACCCTTAATTGACCCCAATTGAACCTAAACGAAGTAATTGACTCACTTGACCTGATTTGGCCTAAAAGGTTAAATTGAGTCCAACCTTGATTCAATCCAAATTAGACTAAACCAATTTATCCACTCACTTCCAAAATAATTGTTGATCATAACCAAACACTCAATTTCAATCAATTGAAACCAATTGAGTCAATTTGTTCATTTGACTCAAGTTTTCCCAACTTGATCTAAAGTGCTAAATTTGGGCAAAACTCATTCTAAACCAAATTGAATTAAACCAATACCTCCAATCAATATGATTGACTATTGAACACTCTCCAATCTAATTGAAGCCAATTTGATCAACCCAATCCAGACATATTTAGCCCAATTTGGCCTACTTAACTAAAATCAATTATAAACAAAATCAAAGCCTCCAATCAATATCAAATGATGAATCAAATATAACTTAACCCCTCATCCAATCAATTTAACCAAATTGATCAACCTAACCTATTTGACCCATGTGACCCATATCAGTCAAATTCAAACCCATTTCAAATTGAATCAAATTGATTGCACCAATACATTTTATATGATCATTAGAAAATATTTTAATAGCTCTCTTGATCCAATTTGATTTATTGGTCAACCTAACCCATTTAAACCCAATTAAACTTGGTGTGACTCACTTTTTTGGTCCCCATTAACCTGTATAAGTGGGCCCAACCTAAGGTGAACTTGGCTTAGCGCAAACAAAGTGAACCAAGGATTTTTATTACGATAAATACCCTAAATAGTAAAGTTCAACCCTTCCCTTTTCTTTTGGTAGCCACCGTAGCATGCCTTGAGCTCCCCCATGTTGATTGGACCTGACTCAAAGATATTAGGCTTAGCCATTAATCAAGTTTAGGTCCTTCTCACTTTGGTCGACCCTTGGTTCAGACACCAAGGGTTGTCCCCATCACCATTAGCCACCAAACTCCACCAGCCAGTAGGAGAAGTCCAGCTCAGCTGTCACATGCCATTTTTATCCACCCCTATTGGCCAGATGGTTCTCATAGCTTAAACTAACCATTTTGGTTGGTTCACATGGAGAGGAGGGTATACACCTCCTCTCTTATTCAAATTCAACACACACACTCGTCATAGCATGAGAACCAATCCCTTAGGTTTCTTAGAGCTTTCTGTGCACCCATCGTAGGAGACCAACACCCTCTCAAATCCGAGCATCCCTCACATCCAACTTCGCCAAAACCTCATCAAACTTAAATCAACCTTTCCCACACCATTCCTTAGCTCCGACGAATGAGAAAAAATTGATTTCCTCTTGATTCGATCACAAGAACATCAACTTCGATCAAACTCCAGAGAACAGCAATAGAGCTTGGCTTCGAGAGTGATCGATGAAGAGGCAAGGGAGGATCTTCTCAACATGGTTTTGCCTCTTCATGGAGAAGCTACCTCAGTTGATGGACCATCGGTCTTTTGCTCCAATGAGGTAATCATCTGAAATCGTAGTAATGCCAATTAGGTGTTAGTCTTTTGTGAAAGGGATGCGCATTTGGTGTTAATCGAGCCATAGGATCCCTTCCACTCCACCATCAAACAAGCACTAATGAGCTCAGATTGAGTAGAAAAAGATGAATGGTGTTCATCTCTTGCTAGATGTCGATGATGGATCATCTGTCATCAGTTCGTATGATTAGAACGGATGACTATGATTAAATGTGTTGGATTTATTTGATTGAATCCCTTTTATTTAGGTGATTAATCTCAACCATTTGATCATGAATGAACGACTAAGATGAAAGTGCGACTACCACTATTGAGATAGCAGCCATGCGAAAGGATTTAAATAACCAATCCCATGGCGCCACATTGAAAGATCTAAAATGGTGCCAACTGTGTAAATAACCATCCCATGGACCTGACTTAAAGATATTAGGCTTAGCCATTAATCAGGTTTAGGTCTTTCTCACTTTGGTCGACCCTTGGTTTAGACACCAAGGGTTGTCCCCATCACCATTAGCCACCAAACTCCACCAGCCAGTAGGAGAAGTCCAGCTCAGTTGTCACATGCCATTTTTAGCCACCCCTATTGGCCAGATGGTTCTCATAGCTTAAACTAACCATTTTGGTTGGTTCACATGGAGAGGAGGGTATATACCTCCTCTCTTATTCAAATTCAACACACACACTCCTCATAGCATGAGAGCCAATCCCTTAGGTTTCCTAGCTGCACCCATTGTAGGAGACCTACACCCTCTCAAACCCGAGCATCCCTCACATTCAACTTTGCCAAAACCTCATCAAACTTAAATTAACCTTTCCCACACCATTCCTTAGCTCCGATGAATGAGAACAAATTGATTTCCTCTTGATTCGATCACAAGAACATCAACTTTGATCAAACTCTGGAGAACAGCAATAGAGCTTGGTTTCGGGAGTGATCGATGAAGAGGCAAGGGAGGATCTTCTCAACATGGTTTTGCCTCTTCATGGAGAAGCTACCTCGGTTGATGGACCATCGGTCTTTTGCTCCAATGAGGTAATCATCTGAAATCGTAGTAATGCCAATTAGGTGTTAGTCTTTTGTGAAAGGGATGCAAATTTGGTCGAAAGTCATAGGATCCCTTCAACTCCACCATCAAACAAGCTCCAATGAGCTCAGATTGAGCAGCGAAAGATGAACGTTGTTCATCTCTTGCTAGATGTCGATGATGGATCATCTGTCGTCAGTTCCGTATGATTAGAACGGATGACTGTGATTAAATGTGTTAGATTTATTTGATTGAATCCCTTTTATTTAGGTGATCAATGTCAACCATTTGATCATGATTGAACGACTGAGATGAAAGTGCGACTACCACTATTGAGATACCAGCCATGCGAAAGGATTTAAATAACCAATCCCATGGCGCCACATTGAAAGAGCTAAAATGGTGCCAACTGTGTAAATAACCATCCCATGTGACTAATTATGATTTAAAATATTCTTTAATTAGTGTAATTAAGACTTAATTATTTGAGTAATTGACTTGAAAATTGATGTGAGTGTTCCATGGGATGATCTCTATCTCCCATAATTAATTCAAGTTAATTTGATAAATAATTTGAGAAATTCAAATTTTCATACCTAAATTTGTCATTTTGTGCATTTAATAATTATGTAAAATAAAAAATTATGAAATTAATTATGTGAACTTATATTATGCATTAAAATAATAATTGTGATCAAAGAAATTAATTAGGATCTATGGTTCTGATTATTCCTCAAAACCAAAGATATTTTATTTAATTAATTAACCTAGAGCTTAGAAAAATAATAAGTGCTCAGCTAAAAGGGGTTTTCAATGGAAACAAAATCCCCAATTAGTTTGGGGTATTTTGAGTGTAACTCATGATTTTGGGTTTTCTCCATTTATTTAATTAATCTGTAATTATTAGCTCAATCATATTAGAACTTTTAAGACATGTTTACTTCATATTTATCATATTTAGTAATTTTAGCATAATTTCTGGGCTTATACTTAAGGCTTAATTGAATTTATGAGTTCTTTTGGGCTTAATTTGATTAAATAAATAATTGACTTTAATTAATTCATAGAAATCATCTAAATCACTTTTAGATCATTTAATGAATATAGACGGGTCAAAGAATAATTTAATAATTTTCTCTCATTTTTAAGGCTAAATAATTCAAATTCTAAACATTAATCCTTAATGAGTTTGATTATGTTTAAGGGTGCTTATCTTAATATGAATGTCCTTAGGAATTAATAAATTTAAATATGTCATTTCATGATGTTTAATTATTTTGTTTCAATTATTCATAAGCATGTATTTCATATATTTCATGCATTCATGTTTCAAAAATAAAATAAAATAAAATAAAAGATTTCATTTAATTGCATGCCTTTAAATTAAATAGTGTGGCTATTATCATTAGTAAATCCTAAATTAAAAGTATCTAGATCCTATTAATCTAAATATAAATTAATTTGAATAATTAAAATTTCAATTTAGATCCTATGTGTATGAGCTACAATTTGAAATGGTATATAGTTTGGAAACTGATTTCATTGGGCTATTAGTTTCAAGAAGGTCTTGATGTATTATACTTTTGGTATAACAATGACATGTACTTTGAGATTTATTTCGAACTATATGTTAAGGCTAAATTATTTTTATCTATATATCTAAAGCATCTTAAAATTTTCATAATTTAATCATTATGTCTACATATGTATGCATAGATATATGAATTAATAAGTATATAGTCTAGACATCTCAGGAGCTCAAAACTTTAAGTAATCCTAAGGGGGTATGTGATTACCTCACATCCTTAGTTCAACAATAGCACACACTTGTATAAATTTTATATACTAATGTGTATGTATATGCATAAGGTATAACTGAATTACCTCACTTTTTGCCTTATAAAATAGAAAAAAAATCACTCCATGAATTAAAGCAATAAATATATGTTGCTGATCTCTATATCTACTAATAAACTAATCCAATTAATAGCAATTAAATATGATGGCAATCCTGCAATGTCATAATGGATCAATTTAAGATGCATCACTCACAATGCAAAATATGGATCTATTTATTATGTGTGTTGCAACTATCTATAAAGATAACTACAGAATTATCTTGAGAGAAATAAAATTTCTAACAATATATATAATTATTAATTATAATTTTAAAAAATAATGATAGAATTATTAATCAAAAATGTGACAACTTTTTGAAATGACATTTTCAATCAATTACAAGCAATTGCGACCAAAACCAAACCTAATAAAGTCTGACATTTTCATTAGCAGTAGATTGGAAAAGTTTATCAATACCTATCTACACTACCTTCATATTAAATAAATCATAACGTGCGAATGACATAAAGCATCCAAGTTGTCATGTAACCAACTAATAAAAAAGTTGGTTCATATTCAATTTGATAAGATAAATGAGCCTCAAAAAGCATATCCTTTCATTGATGTTATCGTGGAGCTCTTTTTGAGGAAAATTTCCAAGCTATATGGGACCTGAACATAAATGCCCTCATTAATTTTAAGAAAAAAATCTTCTCATTGGTAGGAAAAATTTAATGATAGTGTATCTAATTCTCTTTTTTTTTTTTCAAAATTTATCTAATTCCTTTTAAAACAAATGAATAATGCCAGTCTGTCCACTTTTATTTTTTGGTAAGTTTTTTAAAAAATAAAAATGACATTAAGAAATGAAATGCCACATTAATGGTTGTTATTTATTGAGATTTACAAGCTTGTAATAAATTTCAATAAACATCAAGAATCTAGTTGCTCTTTAGAATCAATCACGAGGTCCCCTCATATACCTCATACACTAATACTCCCGTACCCTTCAGAAGGCATTGTCATTCCTTTCCTGGAGCTTTTTTTTTGCCTTATAGGTCATGAATTTTACATAACATTTATTAATAGAGTTCATCCATAAGCATATTGTTTATTCATATATGTCCTATCAAGCTAGTTTATTGGTAGGGAATTTGATGGAATTCAATTTAAGACTATCCCCGATAGCCTTGAACCACAGGAGGATCGCCATAATTTTGGCAAGATGACTAAATCAATGATAACGATGATGCCAAGTTTTTAAGAAGAATTGATAAGGAATAATGTTATGAAGTTCACATGCTTTATTGTAGATATCAACATGGCTTGGGCTCTCAACATTGCCATGTAAGTTGGGCTTCGGACAACTTTTTTCCTATTGTGGTTAGGGGTGTAAACGAGCCGAACATGCACGAGCTGAGGCTCTGTTCGTGTTCGGCTCGTGTTCGATTTAAGCTTATTATGAGAATGTTCGTGTTCGGCTCGTTTACATTATTCCTATTGTAGTTGGAGTCCTTACTACCTCATTTAATATCTCCAAGCTTATTCAAGATGGAGTCATCAACGAAGCTTTTATGGCACCTATGGTTTAGCATGTGTACTAACACCTTTAGGTAAAATTTTCTTATTATTGAGAACAAACCGTGACCCAAACATGAAGCTCAAAACACCAAAAAGATGAATAAAATTTTTTTGACAAATTTATGGACTAAAATGCACTCCATATTTCACAAAATTGTAGAAAACTAACCTTATCTTGTCCACTCTTGTTCATATGGGAATAGAAATATGCACCTAAGAAGAAAGTAAATTACAATTATATTTGTCTTATGGATATTTCACATAAGAGCAGAATGATGCTGCCTTATAAAATAGAAACAAATAACTCCATGAATTAAAGCAATAAATATATGTTGCTGATCTTTATATCTACTAATAAACTAATCCAATTAATTGCAATTAAATATGATGGTAATCCAGCAATGTCATAATGGATCAATTTAAGATGCATCACTCACAATGCAAAATATGGATCTATTTATTATGTGTTTGCAACGATCTATAAAGATAACTACAGAATTATCTTGAGAGAAATAAAATTTCTAACAATATATATAATTATTAATTATAATTTTAAAAAATAATGATAGAATTATTAATCAAAAATGTGACAACTTTTTGAAATGACGTTTTGAATCAATTACAAGCAATTGCCTAATAAAGTCTGACATTTTCATCAGCAGTAGATTGGAAAAGTTTATCAATACCTATCTACACTACCTTCATATTAAATAAATCACAACGTTTTTCCAAAAAAAAAAATAAATCACAACGTGTGAATGGCATAAAGCATCCAAGTTGTCATGTAACCAACTAATAAAAAAGCTGATTCATATTTAATTTGATAAGATAAATGTGGCTCGTATAGCTATTCCTTTCATTGATGTTATGGTGGAGCTCTTTTTGAGGAAATTTTCAAGCTGTATGGGACCTGAACATAAATGCTCTAGTTAATTTTTTTTTTTTAAAAAAAAAATTCTTCTCATTGGTAGGAAAAATTTAACTATAATATATCTAATTCTCTTTTTTGTTTTTTTTTTTTTTGGAAATTTATTTAATTCCTTCTAAAACACATGTATAAAGCTAGTCTGTCTACTTTTATTTTTTGGTAAATGTTTTTCTTAAATTACGTTAAGAAATGAAATGCCACATTAATGGTTGCTATATATTGAGATTTACAAGCTTGTCATAAATTTCAATAAGCATCAAGAATCTAGTTTCTCTTTAGAATCAACCATGAGGTCCCCTCATATACCTCATGCACTAATACTCCCTTACTCTTCACAA
Source organism: Cymbidium sinense (assembly GCA_021442155.1). Classification (NCBI taxonomy): domain Eukaryota; kingdom Viridiplantae; phylum Streptophyta; class Magnoliopsida; order Asparagales; family Orchidaceae; genus Cymbidium; species Cymbidium sinense. Next base: position 194,978,396 of record CM038215.1, read on the forward strand.
GGCCATGCCATTCCTTTCTTGGAGCTTTTTTCTCGCCTTATAGATCATGAATTTTACATAACATTTATTAATAGAGTTCAACCATAAGCATATTGTTTATGCAAATATGTCTTATCAAGCTAAGTTTATTGGCAAGGAATTTGATGGAATTCAATTTAAGACTATCCCCGATGGCCTTGAACCAAAAGAGGATCATCATAATTTTGGCAAGATGACTAAATCAATGATAACAATGATGCCAAGTTCTTTTTAGAAGAATTGATAAGGAATAATGTTATCAAGTTCAAATGCTTTATTGTAGATATCAATATGGCTTGGGCTCTCAACATTGCCAAGAAAGTTGGGCTTCAAACAACTTTTTGCCTATTGTAGTTGGAGTTCTTGCTACCACGTTTAATATCTCCAAGCTTACTCAAGATGGAGTCATCAATGAAGATTATATGGCCCCTATGGTTTAGCATGTGTACTAACAACTTTAGATATAGAATAGGCAAGAGACACAATATTTAATTTAACCACACACTTGTTGACATGGTCATAAAATGATGATATAACACAATATTTAAAGTAAAATTGAGTGCTCTTATTTTTTTTTAAATATATATGTTCAAACTGTTTTCTTCATTTGATATAATCTACAATTTCTTTTTCTAATTAAATAACATTAGATATTTGGCTCATGTTCATTTTCATTGAATTGAAATTATGAAGCTAATTTTGTTACTAATAATTTGGGTCTACCAATGAAGAATGAGATCATCCAATTGAGCCAGGGGATGCTTACCTTGGACATAATCAACCTCTCTTAGAATTTGTAAGTCATACTAATACAAAAAAAATAATGTTTAATTATATCTTCACTAATATATAAGCAACTTCTAATATTGAGATGATAATTTACAATAGCCTTGAGGAGCTTGAAAAGCTAGTCTTCAACAACACCAAATATTTTACCTATAGGGCCACATATCAACAACATTAAATCATAAGGAGATTCTAATTTACCTTATTTTTGGACCGAGGATAAGTAATGCATAGCATGGCTCAATAAGCAATCTACAATTTATATTATCTATCTGGCTTTTAGCAGTTTTGCAACGATTATAATAGACAATTCTAGGAGTTAATACCTGGCCTTGAGCTCATCTATCGGTCTTTCTTATTGGTGGTATGACCATCCACTAATTGCACATATCACTTATGATTCAAAGAAAGAGTTTCAAACTGAGGATGACTGGTTGATTGGGCTCCCCAACATAGTGTTTTGAAGTATCCAACTATTGTGTGTTTTATATCACATTGTGGTTGGAACTCAACTATAAAGGGAGTGCACAATGGAGTGACATTCTTTTGCTGGCCTTCTTTTGTTGACTAAATTTTTAACCAAATCAACATAACTGAAATTTGGAAGATAGGCTTGGGTTTCAATCCCGATAAGAGTGGGCTAATTTCCAAAGATGAAGTTAAATCGAAAGTGGTGGATTTGATTAATGATACGTATATTTTTGCAAGTTCTCAACTTCAAAGAAGTTTTCTAAGAGGAGTTTCATAAAAGGAGGGTCATCCTCAAAAAAGATCAAAAAATTTGTAGAATTTATAAAAGAAATTTCAATCTATGAGGTTGAAGAATAGTGCTTAATAAATTTAAAAAAAAAAATTGGAGAGAGAGAGAGAGAAAGATGGGGTGATATATTGGTGTGGAGTACTATTATGATTAATAATACTATTATATCCTCTCTTTTTTTTTACACAATCATTTCTTGCAAAAAATAATGTTTCATGAAAGCATGTCAATCGAATACAAATAGTAAATTTAAATTATTTTATTTAATAATGAATTATTCAAAAATATTGCTATAAATACTTGGGTGCCATTTATGAAATTTAAAAAATATATTCTCAAGTTAAGGTATTAGGAGATAAATGTTTTTTCCATTATAGCTTGTATTATCATTTCACTTAATAGATCTATTGCTAAATAATTCAGTTAGAGATTTTCTTTCATCAAGATTGTTGTGCTGTAATAAATAATTCATTATAGATACTAATTAATTAAAAATACTATTTGGGAACACTTCTATTTTTTATTTTAGTTTTTAATATAATTTATTTATATTTTATTTGAAAAAAATTATGTCTTGTATATTACATGTATTATTATTTTTTATTGAATATTAAATTGATTTACATAAAGATGATAGCAATCCAAGCAAAATAGTTGTAGTAATCATGACCTAATAATAGAGAAAACAATAGTGGTGGTCAACAATCAATGATGGTCAAAGATCATAATCAGTGATGCAAGGACAATCAATGATGGCGATGGTTATTTTTCAAAAGCTCAATATATTTTTTAATAGGTAAAAATAAGAAGTCAAAATGATTCCATACAGAACCTAGAGTTTTGTTATTTGAGAAGAAAATTCATAATGAATTATGAGATTTATCATGACTTTTTATAATGTACTCATGACTAAATATTCAAATGCTACACCATTAGCTTGTTAAATATTTTATTACTCCTGAATAATTAATAATAACATAGTGGCATCATACATAATTCAATAGTAATTGTTGATCTATTATTAGACTAATCCAAAGCCAAGGAGCTCCTAAGCTTAGACATAAATAGGTGAGATACAAAATGCTTCTTACCTAATAACAAAGAGTTAGAGTAAGAGGAAAAGTTTATCCACTACAAGGATCATGATGAAAACCTTACATGAAATTATCTACTTAAATTTTAAACACTTTAACATATTATAATTTTATTTTGTGAAATTATGTGTTTGTGTTTCAATATTATGAACATATATGAAAATTATTAAAAAATTATAATTTCATTGAAGTTAAAGTTTATAAAATCAAGAGAGAATATTATAAATTATAGAAAGTAATTAATTCCTTGAAATCAAGTAATTAATTTTTTTTTTTTTTTTTGCATACTTGATCTACTATTTTTGCGGGGAGGGGGATATAAATCCTTTTACTTAAAAATAAGGAGATCAATTTATATTAGTCCTTCATATTTTATTAGTATTATAATTTATATTAGACCTTCATATTTTATAATATGTGAATAAAATAATGGTTGATGTTTCGTAGAGAAAATTTTATAATTTATTAAGAAACAGGGGGCTTGGTGATCATCCACAGCTAGAGGACAAGTTGAGCAATAATTTAACATACCAATATATAAGTAGTTATTATGATGATACCAATATATAAGTAGTTATTATGATGAAAATGCATATAATTATAAATCAAAACACACAAAAAGGATGATCACAAGAGAATAATGATATTTTATTATAAATTTGTCTAAAGGAATTATTTAAATGATGTAAAAAATTTAATTATGAAAACTATTCACTTAACCACTAAGGATGATATTTTTTGAGTATTTGGCAAACAAAATAAAAAAGTTTAAGACTAAATAATATTATCCATCATAGAAATATCTCGTAACAACAAATTCTAAATCTCTCTCTCTCTCTCTCTCTCTCTCTCTCTCTCTCTCTGTAAGTAAAATTGCATAACACGACCAAATCTTAAAGTAAAAACAATAATAATATTTTGTAGAAATTTTTTTTCTGGAAATTATCCAAATGATGTGACATATAATATTATTATAAAATTATCCATTTAATTACTAAGAATAATACCTTCATAATATATCGCAACTCAGATGAAAAATTTCAAACAAAACAGTATTATTCATCGCAAAGTACTTCACATCAACAAACCCCTCATCTTTCTGTCTCTCTTAATTTTCTTCATGCTATCTATTACACAAGTCTTCAACCAACTAGACATAAATATATCTTATAAAATCTACAAACTTGTTGAGATTCATAAAGGATTACCCTTCTTCAATGACATTGATGTGAGCAAACATCTTCAAATCATGAGATCTTGCTAGAATATCTTTATCCTCCATCAACTTCTCCACTTTTGATCCAACCTCCTCTTTGGAAACTATCCCATTCTTGTTTGGAACCAAATTCAAACCTATCTTCCAAACCTTAGTTATATATTTTTTTCCTAAATTACTGATTAGCAAAATAAGGCCAACAAAGAAAAAGAACTCCCCTTTCTTTACTCCTTTTGATGGTTGAGTTCCAACCATCAGGTGATAGAAACAATAATTGCATGATGCTTTAAAACCCTATATTGAGGAGACCAATAACCATTCTCCCTCAATTTGCAACTCTTTCTTCAAAGCCTAAGGGATAGGTACAATTAATAGATTTATAAGCAAGGTCTAGCCTTATCACAATGGAATTGATAATGAGCTCTAGACCAAGTGCTACCTCTTGAAATTTCCTACAATTAAGATAGTGATGCTTCCAAAAGACACATAAATAACAAAATTTGTAGGTTGCTTGTCAAACCATGCAATGCATTGCTTATCATTGGCCTAGAAATAACTCAAATTAGAATCTCCTCTTGATTCAAAGTTGGGAAGAAGTGGCCCTATAGGATAAATGTGTGGTCTTTTGTTGAAATATTTTCCAAACTTCTCAAAGCTATTCGATTATCATCTTAGCATTACATTACTTGGTTAGAGTGATAAAATAGGTGAAGATTATTTTCTTAAATATAAGCATCATTAATGCGGTGCTAGGGAAGACTATTGTGTCCATGGGAGTTATCTATAGGTTCAACTGAATAACTTCCCTTCATTGGTGCTCATAATTAATAATTAAAATTTATATTCATAAATTCAAATAAATGTAAACTGAGATGAACCAATGAAATTAGAGAAAAAAATGTATTGTTGAATGAAGGAAATGTTGGCACATATAAATATATAATAATAATAATAATAATAATAATAATAATAATAATAATAATAATATAATAATACAAAATGCATTAAAATTCAATATTCATTATTTGAGAAAATTTCATTATCTTATATGTAGGATGAAGTGACACATTTTTTCTCTTCTGCCTTGCACATGGCAACTGCATTGAATCATAGCTTTTATTGGATGCTTAAAACAAAAGTGCAATAGAGAGTAAGATACATAATTTCTTCTTGTTTATTTTAATGAAAATATCGGATCATACCTTCTATATAGTATAAAGTTATTAACAAATAGTTATGTTAATTATAATTAATTATGAATAATAAAGAAGGTAATATAGATTGATAACCTATTTTATGTAATTATATGATATGACACTACTAAATATGTTTTCAATAATTATTTAGTAGTAATAATGTAATTAATAAATAAATCAATTTTTAAGATATTTGAGCAAATTCAATCTTAAATTCACACAAAAAACATATGTAAGAACTTAGACCTTTTAGTTGAAAGCTTAAATTCTCAATCACTAAACTAAGATGACTTGCACATAAATAAATTATTTGAATATTACTTCATGTATACATTATAAAAATTCAAATTAAATTCCATAATTGATTATTAAATTTCTCAACTAACAAAACTTTAGGTCTTGCTTGGCATCATTTTGATTTTTTTCTTTTATTTTTAAAATATATTTATTTAATGTAATTTTTGTATATTTTTATTTTATTTAAATAAATCAATTTGCTATAAAAATTTAAAAATAGTTTTTAAATGTTTTGAGTATTTAAAAAATAATTATTAGGATCAATAGTTGTCAATGTCGAGAATTCTTCAATGTCATCCGTCACCTATTGCTGTCTACTAACTCTATTTTTTTATTGATCATTAGACACCAATAGCTGTTAATAGCTCAGTAGTCTCTATTAATCTATTGTTGATCGTCTTCATTAAGCATAAATTAATTTATTTAATATTTAGTAAAAATAAAAATATATTTCAAGATGTCAAAATAATTTATTTCAAATCAAAATATTTAATAAATAATAATAATAATTTTAAAAATAAAAAATAAAATTGATCTGAAGTAGACTTTTAGTAAATTTGTATGTATAAATTAATGATTTTGTAGTAGATTTATTGAATGGAATGATAATGCAAGTTACTCATCTAATTTGCAGTTAAACATTAGCCTGAGATGAATTTCATTAATTTTTAATAATTTTAAATAGGTACTTAATACCTTCGAAAAAATTATAATTCGTCTATTAAGTTTGTAAGTTAAGCTTTAATATTTAATAAAATATTTGTTAGCATATTCCCATCACATGACCATTACATTAGCATTAATTATAGATGTATTAAAAACATTGTTATATTAAATAGTTAATGGGCAATTAGTCAAATAACATGAATATTCTCAGTGTTTAAATATATCTTCATACCTATATCTAACTATTTATATATTTATTTATTTATTTATAAAACACTTTCTTCTTCCAGATCTCCTACCAGCAAATCTAAAGTTTTTTTTTTTAACGTGATAATATTTTATGACAAATTCCTGAAAGAGCTCACCATCTTCGTTTATGAGTCCATCTCTAATAAGCTCCGGGATGCTAAACACGGCGGCAAGGACTCCTGTTGCGGCTGGCCAGAAGGCGGCCGTCCGAAGCCCGATGTTCTTTGCTTTGTTCAGAGTCCAAGCCATGTTGAAATCAGCAATAAATCAGGAGAACTCGGCAGCATTACTTGTCATCAGTTCTTCCAAGAAACTCGGCATCATCGCCATCATTGATTCCGTCAGCCTCCGGAAGTTATTGCGATCCTGTTCAGGATCCAGGCCGTCGGGGATCGCCACAAAATGAATTCCGTCAAAGAACTTAGTCTTGCCAGGCGCCTTCGAAGCGAAAATACGTTGGTGATTGAACTGCGTGTTGATGAAAGTTACGTGAAAGCCGCGTTCTATGAGATGGTAAGATAGCTCCATGAGAATTAGGTGGCCCTGTGCGGTGTAAGGGAGGATAAGCGCATGTGGGTGCGAGGTGAGCTCATGGCAGGTGTTGAGAGGAACAATTACACTCTTTTAAGCTAATTAGTGTTTATAGGACAGACTCAACAACTTGATGATCTCAATTTGTAAGAAGCATTACTGCGTCCGTACAATTTATTAATTCCCTTTAGAATTAAAAATTTAAATAAAATCGAATCAAATTGACATATGCTTTAAAAAATTTTATGATTCTTTTAATTAAAAAAGGTGCATAACCTAAAGTTATACTTCAAATCCACTTTTATTTCATCCTAATGTGCCAACCCAAACAAGAAAATCCAATCTAAAAAGATCCAAACAAAACCACATAGATTTTTCCTTAACACAAAACTATAAAAAAAAAAAAAAAACTGATATAAAACCAAAAATTGTATTTGATTATTAAAGAATTTTAATATCCAACAAAGTTGAAATGTTGGACAAATTTATTGCAATTTAAAAATAATAGTTTCAATTAATATTAGTTAAAACATAAAATTCTCATAAAATGGGGACCAAATTATTATAATGCATAACAAAATGTGGCTTCTTATAAAATCAAATCAGTGGATACATTTAGAGTTGTAAATGAGTCGAGTCAAGTCAAGTACTACAATGTTTAAGCTAATCATTCATTCATTTATTTATTTTATGAGTATAACTTGAATATGATCTTAATTTTAACATCTTATTTTCATTTATTTATTAGTTTTATAATTAGATTCATGATAAAATTAAACTTTAATCAGACCTAATTAATTATATATTTGATGTTAAAATTCTAAACATGTAGTCTTAATATTGGCCATAGTTGAATTTATATAGTCTCATAAAAAATCACATGATTCATCATATGTTATTAAAATTGTTTGGTGAATTTTAAGTATTATTTAAAATTGAAATTTATCGATTTTTATTTATTTAATATTTTCTTCATTTATATAATTAATTAATAATGTATAAAGTTGCAAAAGCAAAAAAATTATTAAAAAAAATTTAATAGAATAATATAGAATAAGTCATTAAATTAAAATTATTGAGTATGTCTTTATTGTATTTTTATCAAGCTACTTGTTATATAATAAATAAGCAAGTTCTATAAATAAAATTAAAAAGAAAGTTAATGTTTAAATTTAATTGTTTATATTATTTTTTAAGATTTTATTCAAATTTATTCAATATGGTATAAAAATAAATATAAATTACAATTATATAAATAATTATATTTGGGATAACTTTTTTTCTCATTTTATAATTTTATATTATTTTGTTTATGTTTCATTTCAAAGGAATTAGAGGGATTAATACAAAAGATACTTCTTGAAGAAAAAGTATTTATTGGAGGATATTTAAATGCCCATGTTTATAGAGTGGTAGAAGATTTTAAAGTGCTCATGGTGGCTATGAATTGGAATGAAGAAGGTAGGACATATTAGATTTTGCCTTGCTATGATTTTGTAGTTGCTAATAGTTTATTTAAGAAAATGATAATTATATTATTACTTATAAAATGGATCTAATGAAATGTTGATTGACTATTTTTTGGTAAGAAAAATATATCGTTTAGATTGTAAAGATTGTAAGTTCATTCATGAAAGTTTTAGTACCCAACATTAGGTTTGGTTTTAGATTTTAAGATGAAAGATTGGAAGATGAAAACTAAATCAAATTATCTAGGATTAGATGGGGACCAAAAAACTAATAAAAATATTTTTTAAGAGCAAGCTACAAGAGAAAAATTTGAGATGTTCATAAGGAAGCTAATGTTATGTATGAAAAAGTAACAAGTGAAATTAAGTAAGTTGTAAAATATGAGAATCAAAAGAAAAAGCTTTTTTAATTAAAATAGTTGGTGATAGAGTCATAATATGTAAGAAAAAAATAAGAAATAGGAAGCATTATTATATAACTTGATTTAGATGTAAAAACTCAAAGAATTGAGAAAGATATAAAGTGGCCTGTAGAGATTCTAAGAAAGCATATATGATGCAAAAAATTTAGCTTTTAGTGATTTATACAATAGATTGTATACCAAAGAAGGTGAAAGATGTATTCATAAGTTATCAACCAAAGAGATAAGAGAAGTAAAGATCTAGTTCAAATTTGGTGTATTAAGGATGAAAATCATAAAGTACTTTTCTTAGAAAGGATATTAAAACTAGGTGGATGAGGTATTTTGATAAACTTTTAAATGAATGATCTGAAAATATAATTGATTTTAGCAACCTTATACCCAAACAAAATAAATTTTACTTTTTTATTATGTATTAGTATAACTTTGAAGTTAGAAGCATTAAATAAAATGAAATGTAGAAAAATAGTAGAACTTGAAGATATTCCAATGGAAGTGTGAAAATGTTTAGGAGATCAAGGAATTTCTTGATAAATCTTTTTAATATTATTTTAAAGACTAAAAAGATGTCAGATGAGTGGAGAAAAAGTTTGTTTTCCATATTTAAATAAAGGTGATGCATGAGAGTGTGCAAATTATAGAGGAAGAAAGTTAATATGTCATACATTAAAATTATGAGAGAGTAGTTGAGCATATGTTACGATGTGATACAAAATTTCTCATAAACAATTTTGTTTCATGCTAGATCTATGGATCTATACATTTCATTTAGAGGTTTGATGGAGAAGTATAGAAAGTAAGGAGGATCTACATACGATATTTGTTGATTTAAGAAAGCTTATGATAAAGTTTCAAGAGATGTTCTTTAGAAAGTTATAAAAAGAAAAGAGTTAATATTGGTTATATTCAACTCATTAAGGATATGTATACTAAAATACTTGTGTATTCACAAGGAGGATTGACAAAATATTTTCCTATTTCGGTTGGATTACATCAAATCGACTTTAAGCCCTTATCTTTTTTCTTTAGTTATGAATGTTCATACTAAGCATTCTGAGAGAGATGTACCTTAGTGTATGCTTTTTTTGCTAATGACATTCTTCTTGTTGATAAGACTAGAGAGTCCAAGAAATATATGAATTATGGAGGTTAACCTTAGAGTCAAGATTTTGTTTAAGTGGATCTAAAATTGAATATATAGAGTTTAATTTTAGTTGTAGAAGTTCTAGTGGTAGTGTTGTGACATTAGATAAACAAGTCATTAAAAGAGTAAGTGATTGAATACTACGCTTTATTGTTCAAAATGATGGTGAAATATATGGAGATGTTATTAGTAGAATTCAAGTTCGATGGTTGAAGTGGAGGAATGCATCAACTATTGTGTGATAGAAAATAGCAAACTTAAGGAAAAATTTTATAAGGCGGTGGTAAGACAATGATTTATGGTGTAGAATGTTGGCCAATAAAAGAGAAGCATAAAATAGGTTAAGTGTTGCGAGATGATGATGCTTTCAGTGGATGAGTGGCCTTACTCTTTAGAGATAAAATGTGAAATGGGTATGTTAGTGAAAAGTTGGAGTAGCTCAATGGTAGATAAGATTAGAGAGTGAGATGGTTTGGCCACATAAAGCATCGGTCATGATGAATTGGAGAGTAGATGCATTAGAGACTTATGCTAAGAAAGGTAGAGGTGGACCTAAAAAACTTAGTTAAGTTGTATAAAATGACCATAGTATACTTGAATTAAATGAAAATTTGACACATAATAGGACACATTAGAAAAATGATTCATGTGATAGTGGGATAAAGGCATGTTTTGTTGGGCAGCTTAATTAGAGTACTAGGATCTAAAGCACTAGCCCTTCAACTTGACTAATAAGTTCCTTTAATAGAGTTATTATCAAATTTTGTACATCATATATCGATCTTACATTTGAAGGATAAATAAAATTAACTTATCATTAATGTGTAACATAATATACTTTGATGCTTAAATTCTATCAATCATTGAGGCTTGCTTTATCTTGTAAAGATTTAATTTGGTTAAGTTCAACAAAATAATCTAATCTAATGCAATACTTTTCTTGATAGTTAAAGTTCTAAAATATTAAAAGTTATTTTTTTAATTAATAAAATCATTTTTGGATTAAATAAATTAGAAAAGGTTATTACTAAGAATAAGGAGAAATTTTAGGTATTATTTCCTAGAATTTTGCAATATTTCTCTAAGTCATCTTTATTTCACTTAACTAAAATGTTATAAATTTAATGTATGTTCTTTATGACTAACTTTATTTACTCTTATGTATATATTTTTTTACTACTCTCTTAATATTACTTGAAAACTTCCACTTTCCATGAAAATTATTATGTGATGTTCTAGACATTCAAGTAAGCTCCAAAGATAAACAATTTATAAAGTTAGAAATGAATAATAGTGCTTCAAAACCCTCATTTGTTGATAGTTTTTTAATATAAAATTTTAAAATTAATATTGGTCAAGCGGTAACTTAATAAAGTAGATTATCTTTAAGTCCATTGTACTAAATAAGGGTTCATAATATAATCTATGTGCTATGGTTATAAACATCAAATTTATTGACAATAATTTTACAAGTTTCAAATATTCTACATCTATATTAGGCATGCATTACTAATCATTTGCATGAATACCATCTTATACATGATGAAGTATTTCATTTATAAGGTGATACTATAGGACATATTCCCTTTATATTCATCATCATTTTCTACATTAATTAAGGCATAATGGCATGGCTTCGAAAATAAATTAGGTAGAGTTAAAAGCATTTTCATTTAAAAATAAAATCTATTATTAAGCTTGATAACCCCTAGTTAGTTTGTAGATCCTTCAATATGTATCTTAATGGTAGGTTAATAAATAGTCTCATATATCCCTACTTGCTGTAACAAATGACAACACTCATTTCATATCTAGTGGTAGTTGCTTCTAATAACATAAATTGATAAAATTTGGTACTCATACATGTCTCTCTTTGAGTGGTAGAAAAATTTGTATTTTCATATAGGCATCAAAACTCATATGTCTTTCTTGGTGCGGTGAGATGGCAGTTAGACCATAGTATTGACATCACCCAACACCTTTCTTGTCATAGTGAGTAGACTTAGCATAGCCAAAGCCACCCATCATCAGGGGATGACATCGAATGCTACTAGATCACAATGATAGAGAAGTAAATAGGGTAAAATGAAGTGCCTATTGAACATAAATTTAGAATCAAACCCAAATCAATTTTAAAAATGCAAAAATATAAAGTCCTAAATATATGAAAATGAATATGAAAAAGTTCATTTACAAGAAGACTTGATACCTTGCCACAAGCATGAATGAAACTTGTTGTAGATTTGTCAACTTGCTTGTAGATGAAGATAAAATAAAGAACAAGCTAAAAGTAGATTAATGGCTCCCGAATGAACAAAATTGGCATTCTTAATAAATACTTGGGTCATGATGTATTGGATATTCAATCTGTTAAAAGTACTCAAGTCAAAGAACGACAAGAATTGAGACTTATACTTGACTTATAAGAGATTCACATTGGGTTGAGAGTCAACTTTCAAATAAGAGTAAAATGCAAATTGACCTTGAAGATAAAGTTGTGTTGGAATTGCTCACTTTGCCAATAAGTATGGACCAAGTCTAGCGAAAAATTCTAATGAATGATTGACATGGAGCAAATAAAACATTTCATTTTGAATGATTAAATAGAAACTAGAATGCATTAGACCATCAGTTTGCAATAAATGTATATAAGCGAATAGAAGGTGTTAAGTTGCATTCAAAGTATAAATGCTAGAAAAATTTCTTTAACAATAAAATACATGTGCAAGAAAGTGACATTAAATAATTAAAAAGGTGATGCACACTTTACAATTGTATTGCAGTTGCTTATATAAGTAGATATAAAGATTTTTTGAGCTTTGCATGAGTTTCAGGGATCAACCTTTTAAATCAAATTTGACACCCTATAAGTCATGCAAATTTCTTTAAAAGCAGGCAAGCCCTTTTAGACTGTATTGTATCATCAATAGTGAACACTTACATGGGCCACAACACATGTTAAACACTTAATTCTAGTGTCCAAAATTGCTACGAGGTAAGACTAATAAGCCTATATCTCATCTTACTTTGAAAAGCATGCAAATATATCATGTAATTACATTAAAATCCATGTAACCATGCAATGTATATGCACACTCTCCTTAGTGTTTCATCAACATAGTGAGGTTGTCTGTTTCACCTAATTAGTCCAATTCTTCTTTCACGATCATTGTCAATAGGAATAATGTTATTTAATAATATTGCAAATGATAAATCTCAATAAAATGAATGTAAAAAAAATTGGTTGAAATTCTTGCATTTAACTCAATCACATCAATTCTATTCTATTATCTTAAAATGTTTTTATAAAGATATACCGTATTTTCAAAAAAATACAAGTTCTTAATATTAAATGCAAAACATGATCATGATTTCCAATCATAAGGATAATCCTTTATGCTTGGAATAGAGTTAACATGATCTATTATGTAGTAGATTTTCAAGAAAATTTTAAATCATAAGTATTTTAATTTTTGGCAAGTAAGTAGAGTTGATAAGATTTGTGCCCCAATTAGAGACATGAATTGGATGGGTTAATTAATAACAAATTCTCTAAAATTTTAACACCAAATAATTTTAAGTTCAAATGATAATTAATCATTAAATAACCATAAAATTTAATGAAAAAAAGCATTTAAATGAAAACTCATCATTCAAAAATTAAAGCTAAAAATTCATCAACCCTTAAAAATTTTTAATCAAGGATAACAAATTAAAAAAAATTATAACTGAAAAAAGAACCAGTGTCAAGTCAACTGTATTTTTATGTTTACTCTCAATAAATCACATGCCACTAACAAAATTGATTGTATCCTTTGTCCTCATGGTTTTGCCCCTAAATATCATCACAAAAATAGTGGTTACAACTAGTGTCCTCTGATCAAGTGATTTTACTCCTTAATGGCTCCACCAAATTATGTTCACTATTGTAGTCCATTTATTTCCTAATCGCTCATCCCTCTTGAGTTGTGAATCATAGGATACATTTGATAGAGCATAAAGTCTTTTGTTAGTTAAGATAGACTTGAAGTTGTCTCCTTAAATAAACATTAACTTAGATCTACAAGGTTCCCTTAAAGCAAGTAATTCATGGTTGCTAATAAGGATCTTTTGATTTGGTTGGGTTGACTACCTCTTTTGACTAAATAGGCCAAGGGATATGATTGCCCAGAGATGGTGAAACCATATGATCCTCAAGCACATCATCATTTCCTCAATTATATTCATTAAGTCAATAATGATAAATTCTAAAATTCTAAACTCAATTTATTGATATTATACATTAAGCAATTTATGACCAAATGACTAGACTTCAAAAGTTATCTCTCACTATTCAGAGAGGTAATTAACTATAGGTGCTTGTACTTATAGAAAACTTGTAACCAAATTGTTTTCCTCACTTTTATTGAGGTTGACCACCCTCCCCTTAGACATAAGATATAATCTAGGCACTAAGGTTGTGTTAACCTCAAGTGAGATTAATAATCACCATAATCTCAATGAATTAGGATCTCCAACCTTATATTAAGAGCTTTCTAATTAGGCACTTATGATACTATGATTAGTAGCTAATTGCACAACCTCAAATAAAATAGAAATGAAAACCATAAATTAAAATAAAATTTAAATTCAATTGAACCCAGATTAAGGTAATTGAGTTTGATTAACTCAATTAACCCATTTCTCAAAATCATCTAAATCAATGAAAATCCTATAAAATTAAAACTAAATCAAATCAAACCAAACAAAAATCACAAAATCAATACATAAGTATAAATGAACTCAAAAATAAATCTAATATGGTTCAAAGTGATTACTGTCATCATCTACTAGTTGACTCATGTAGGCCCAACCAATTCAACAGTCAAATGAATCAAAATTTGGCCAATTTATGTCATTCTAAATGCTTAAATTTATTATATGATAGAACATAAAATTAAATAAGTCTAAATCCAATGATCACTTAAATAACCTAATCAGGTTACCTAGTCTAAATGAACCCAAATGGACCCTATTGAACCTAAAAAAATAAATCAAAATTAACTAAAATTAAATGTTCCAAAATACTATTAAATCATATTTAAGTATTGCTTCAAATTGATTCAAATACTCAATCAAATATAATTAAAACTTAAGCAAGCTTTAATTTGAATTATATCAATCGTTTGATCCAAACTAACCCAATCTAGTTCATTAAACCCAATTTAGGTTGAAATAGATTCGAATCAAAACCAACTCCAAATCAATTAAAATTAATAGTTATAATTCATTCTAAATATCAAGCCGAGCATAATTATAACCTATTTTAATCCTACTTGAGCTAATCAATGCATTGAACCTAGCTTGACTCATTTGAGCCAAATGGGTCAAGAAAGGTTCAAACCAACCCAAGCTAACAAAAGTGGACACAAATCACACCGAAAATCTATCACATGGAGGCTAACACTTCAGCCCATATGAAGTGGAGCTTCAAGTCAACAATTGGTGGTCATGGGAGAGAGGATAATCAATGGCAAGGTGCCAAAATCCAAGATCCACTTAAACACAGGCTATATCTTCACTTGGCTGACAGCTAGCAAGCTCTATAGTAGCTAATCTACCAAATCGACTTCTCCAAGCCTCCTCCTAGCCATCACCTCCCCAACCAGCATTAATGGTGATTTTGCCACCATTAAAGAAGGGGAAGAGAGACTTGGCTCTCTCAGTTAGCTAAAATAACCCTTGGAGCTCCTCGATAAAGCCGCACCTTCCCACTTCCTTGACACATAAAATAATGAATTACGGCCAAATTCCGGTGAGGAGGCTGTGGGCATTGATGGAGAAGGCGATCGACTAAGAGGCAAGTGGGTATATTCCTTCTAGAGCTTCCTCTCATGCCAAAGAATGTGCTCGTATCAAAAAATTCGTCAGACGCCCGCTCCGGCGAGGTTATTTCTCTAAAACTTAGAAAATTGATAGGCTCTTCTTTTTGCATGAATACTCACTCGATTCTAGGAATTTTCTTTTGAAAACCTTTATATTTTTCATTTCCAAGCTTCACTATGAAAAATGCCTTGTTTTTCAGCCAAGATCGTTAGAAAATGGAGGCAATGGGCTCGTGCGCCCCATCTATCGTCAGCTCCGTTCATAGTCGGGAAGAAGAATTGGCGGCGACCATCGCTCTATTTATGAGATGGACGGTGTGATTAGAAGGTCCGTTGGATTTAATCTGCACCCTTGGATCAACAAATTAGATTTGGACCATCCGATATGAAATCAGACAGTCCAGATTTTTCCGATCGAGGTTCATTTTCCTGCCCAAACGATGAGTCGGTACTTGTGTGGCCCAATCAGGCTACGACACGTGTGATATGCAGCCCAGTGAGTGCTAACTCAGCACTAACTAGGTTAAGTAAAAAATCTTAGACTTTTTTAAAAAAATACTAAAAATCACTTGAAACTTCAAAATGTATAAAAATAAAATACTCATAAAAATTATAAATAAAAGCTCGTTAGATTCGCCTCTTCGAAAAGAATCTATTAAACCCAAAAGCCCCAATTTTTATTGGGTGTTGCAATTTTAATTTTAGTTCGAATGAAAATTGAAGTTCTCTAATTAATTCTAAAATAATAATCAAATTAATATCAAATTTTTTAGGAAATGAAATAAAGGTTGAAACACATCTACATTAAAAATTTCTGGTTCGAATGATGAGTGTATTAAATGTTATTGAAATTCAATGTTTAGAGACCCATGTTTTAGAACTAATTCATTAAAATTTAGAAAAGTTATGGAAAATGATCAAAAGAGCTCAAACAGTTATAAATGACTCTAGCGAACCTCATAAAATGATAAAATCCTCTGAAACCCATTAAACATCTAAAGGACCTAATTAGGAGATTAATAAAATTAAATAAATCAATTAATTGACCTGAACTTTGAAAAATCATGATAAATCAAATAAAATTTTAAAAATTTCAAATAAACCATCTTTGACTTTATCTTTCAGAGAGGAATCAAGAAAATTTAAAAGTTGAGTTTAATTTTATTTTTATTGGAAACATCAAAACCTTAATTAACCCCAAATTACCTTTCTGATCATGATGAAACTTTAGGGAGATAAAACTGGAATAGAACCCTGTGCTCCAAAAACACTTTAAGCTAAAATAATGAATAAATTAAAAGTTATTAAATTTTAAAGTTCAAACGCCTAATTTTATAAAATAATTACTTTAAAATTTTAGAAAATCATAGAAATCATTAAAATAGGTTAAATCACTTTAATTAACATCAAGGGACCTTAAGAAAATAAGGTAATCTTCTAAAGCTTGGTAAAAAATCACTTAAAATTAGGCTTTTAATTAATCAACATTAATTGAATATATCGAAACTAAATTGTCTAAAAAAATTTAAAAATATCAAACCAAATTCATGAATAAAATAAGACTTAAACTCTTATTAACTAAATCTTAAATTAAATTAAACAAATATCACATAATCTCCCATTTAAACTAAATTAAACATAAACTTAAACTTAATTAAATTAGCGAATAAAGGTCAACTAAACATTAATTAAATTTCACATTTAATTTTTACTGAATCATCAAATGATTAATTATATCTTTAATATCAATTCATACAACCAAATTAAAAGCTGCAACTAATCAAATTCTAATTAAATTGATAAAATATTATGATCAACTTACAATTAAACTTTGATTAAGCCTACCATGATCAAACTTTCTAATTAAATTAATTTAACTCTTTAAACAAATTAATTAAACCCTTTAATTAAATTAATTAAACTCTTTAATCAAATTAATTAAACTTTTTAAACAAATTAATTAAACACTTTAATCAAATTAATTAAACTATATAATCAAATTAATTAAACTCTATAATCAATTAATTAAACTCTTTAAACAAATTAATTAAACTCTTTAACCAAAATAATTAAACTCTTTAAACAAATTAATCAAATTTATTTATCAAATTAATTAAACTCTTTAAATAAATTAATTAAACTTACTAATCAAATGAATTAAACTCTTTAAATAAATTAAATAAATTTTTAAAAAAAATTAATGAAAGTTATTAATCAAATTCTTTGATCAAATTAATTAAACTCTTTAACGACATTAATCAAACTCTTTGATCAAATTAATCATTAAATCAAATTAATTACATTAAACTTAAATTAAGACAATCAACTACTTGACTAAGTTAAACTCAATTTGAGTAAACAAATTTAAATAGAATGAACTAACTTAGCCATTAACTAAACTTTGTTTAAACTAATTGAACAAGGCAATTATGAACATTCTAATCATGTGGGATATAACAAATCCAAATCATTAGGGACTAAACCCTAGTTAAATTAATTATGTAATCCAATTAAGTAAGCTTTAAAACAATACTAAGAACTTAACCAATAACATGTTATAATATTTCACCTAATCTTAACTAAGATAATTATATCACCAAGATGATTCAATTAAGCACTGATCAGTTAATAATTTAGTAGTTCAAACTAATTAGATAACCAACTAAACATAGTCTAACTAACAATTGAATCCTATTTGAATTGATCATTTAAATTTAATTGAGTCATAACTAAACTTTAATCAAATCAATTTTCTAAAGTAAACCATGAACAAATGAATAAAACAATCAAGTCAATCATGAATCAACCAATCAAGTTTATTAAATATGTTAACCTGATTAAACATTAATCACAAAATTAATCTATATGATAAAAAACAACTTAAATTCAATAAGTCAAACTAACTTGAACCTTAATTGATTAGTAAGAATTAAATCAATCATGAAGTAATAGTTGAACATTAACCAAATTAAATCAAATAAAATTGAAATAAACTCTAGTCAATTCAATTAAATACATATAGCCAAGCTAAATTCAATTCAATCTGCTCGAATAGGGTGAATTAATTAACCATGACATATGTAAGTTTAATAATCAAATTAAACATGGACTCCTAATTAAGTACTAACCAAACTTTAACATAATAGATGAATAAGGTTAAATGAAGTTCTAATTATAAATAATCAAACTTAACTGAAATGAAGGCAAATCTTTAAATCACTCAATGCAATTGAACTAATAAATAAAAAAACTAAATCAACTTGAAATATTTAAATCTAATGAATACTCAAATTAAATCTAGTAGGAAGAATGAATAAAATAATCAATATAAAATACATGACATCAAACAACCATAATAAATTTATTATAAACCTTAATAAACTAATAATAATAATAATAATAATAATAATAATAATAATAATAATAATAATAATAATAATAATAATAATAACAACAAAAGTTAAATATAAAAGCCATTAAATCATATCAATTCCAAACAACATTAGAGTAAATCAATCAACATAAAACACAAATAAATCAAATTAAATAAAAAGGATCAAACTAAACCAAATAATCATGTAACTAAAATTAATATGCAAATCAAACAACTAAATTCAATAATCTAAATAATTAAGCTCTTAACTAGAATCCAAATGAAAGATCACATTAGACTTTGACCAAGTTACAAGTTAATTAAATTGAAGTATATTCATTACTCCAAACTGATTTTAAATGAAATGGTTAAATTAATAATTCTAAATAACATTGAAATAACCTAATCAATATTAATCATATATATAATTAAAATTGAAATAAAAAAAGAAAGGAATTAAATATTAATTCAAAAGATATTGAAGTGTCAAAAATTTAATCAAATAAAACTTAAAACCTAATAAGTCCAAAATCAAACAATCAAAATACATGAAGTTAAGCAAACTAAAATTTTGAGATCTAATCAAAATCAAACAATTGAATTGAATTATTCAAATAAACTCAAATGATTTAATTAAGATATGTAGGTTCTTAGTTTTCCCTTAGAATGAATTTTCACTTAATGGTGGAAAATTCTCAAATTCTCCTTTACTAGGATCGGATGTTGATTGAAATAGGATATACCCAAAGTGAAATTTATTTTATTCTATATTCTTTAAAATTCAAATTCAATTTTAATAATAAAATAAGCCTAAAATTAAGATTAAATCATAAATCAACTAAACCATTTAAAGTGAAACCACCTAATGGTAAATTAAATAAATCTTGAAATGAAATCAAAATTTAAACTTAAGAAAGCCTAATCTGATCATACCATATAGCCCAATTCTTACACACTAGAATATTAGGCCGATCCTAGACTTAGTTTAGGTTAATGTGTTATTGTGGTGTATTGATTTTTCTATTTAGTGATGTAATATTTTAAACTATATGTTAGGATTTTTGTATGTTAGTATGAATCGTAGCTCATTATTTCTTAGACAAATGATGCTTTTGTAGGGGATTTTGCTTAAAGGACTAACGTAATAAGAAAATTATAAATGTCTTTTCTTGCAGGTGTTGCTTAAAGTTCATAAGCATAATCCATTAAAATAGGAGGGCTTGGTGACCCAAGGTAGGGTGCTAATCCCAAATGTGTAAGACATAACTGTTTGGTTTGAATGTGTGTTATGCTAATCCTTGTTTTGTAAGTGCAGCTAGATTTTTATTTTATAAAAATATAATTTTTGCAATAAGATTAAGATTAGAGCTTTGGGGTTTAAAATGATCAGTGGCTAGAAGACTTTAACCTTGGAGGCCCTATGATACCTAGAGTACTTATTCCATGAAGTGAAGATGAAGACTAAAATTGAAGACACCCATAGCTATATTTTTATTATGAATTGTAATTCGCCTATAAGGGTACTATTATGATGTATTGGTTTGGAGTACTATTATGATGAATAATACTATTATATCCTTTTTTTGCTTTGCAGTGTATTATAAATTATTATCTTAAATGATATCGTGGATTATTTTATAATATAGTATATGCCACATCTTTGAGATAATTCTTATGATAATTGTTTTTTAATAAAACATAGTTATTCTTTGAAGAACATCTTCTTTTATGTATCTTAAACAATGATGTATATTAAATTCACAATATCTACTTTTATATTCGCATCTTCTCTCTATTATGTCATGCATAGTCATTAAATGGATACTAAAAAAAATTATCTATTTAAAATACTATTTGTTTTACATTAAAAAGTTAGAGATAAAGCATAGAGTAAATCAAATTAAGAATATATATAATGATGAGTTCTCCTCTAGCTAATGAGTTCTACTCAGATAAAGTAGAGTGTATTTTTCATTAAAATTAATAAATGTCACGTAGTTGTTTATGATACCTCTTCTAGGTAATCATTACATATTATTTCTACAC
Organism: Cymbidium sinense; assembly: GCA_021442155.1. Lineage (NCBI taxonomy): Eukaryota > Viridiplantae > Streptophyta > Magnoliopsida > Asparagales > Orchidaceae > Cymbidium > Cymbidium sinense. The sequence continues at coordinate 194,999,527 of CM038215.1, forward strand.
AATCATTTCTTGCAAAATTAAAAAAAAAAATGTTTCACGAAAGCATGTCAATCGAATACATAAAGGTTAATTTAAATTATTTTATTTAATATTGAATTAATAAAAAATATTGCTATAAATACATGGGTGCTATTTATGAAATTTAAAAAATATGTTTTCAAGTTAAGGTATTATGAGATAAATGTTGTTCCCATTATAGCTTGTATTATCAGTTCATTTAATAGATCTATTGCAAAATAATTCATAGATACTTTTTTTTTTATCGTCAAGGTTATCGGTGGTAGTAAATAATTCATATATAGATATTAATTTTATTTTAATTTTTAATATAACTTATTTATATTTTAGTTGAAAAAAATATGTCTTGTATATTACCAAGGAGATCCTAAGCTTACATGAAGATGATGACAATAAAGATGATGACAAGCAATCATGAGCTAATGATAGTGACAATGACAATAGGGGTCAACTATCAATAGTGACCAAAGATGTTAATGGGTGATGCGGTGGCAGTCAAAAATGATGATAGTTATTTTTTAAAAGCTCAACATATTTTTTAAAATAAGTAAAAAAATAGAAGTCAAAATGATTAAAAACTAAGCCTAGTGTTTTGTTAGCAGAGAAGAATATTAATAATCAATTAAGAGATTTACCATGATTTTTTATAATGTACACATGAATAAATATTCAAACACCACACCATTAACTTGTTAAATATTTTATTACAACTGAATAATTAAAAATAACATAATTAGTGGCATCATAATACATAATTTAATAATAATTGTTGACCTATTATTAGACTAATCCATAACCAAGGAGATCCTAAGCTTAGACATAGATAGGTGCAATACAAAAAGCTTATTACCTAGCAACAAAGAGTCGCAAGAAGATGATGAAGACCTTACATTAAATTACCTAGTTAAAATATAAACATTTTAATATATTATAATTTTACTTTGTGAAATTATGTATTGTGTTTCAATATTATGAACATATATGAAATAAAAATAAAAATTCTAATTTCATTAAAGTTAAAATTTTTGAAATCAAGAGAGAAAATTATAAAATTATAGAAAGTAATTAATTCCATGAAATCAAGTAATTGATATATTTCTCTTTGCATACTTTATCTACTTTTTTTGAGGGGGAGGGGGATATAAATCCATTGACTTAAAATAAGGGGACCCCCCCCTTATAATTTTCTTCTCTACTAGTATTTTGATTTATATTAGACCTTCATATTTTATAATATGTGAATACAATAATGGTTGATGTCTCGTAGAGAAAAATTTATAATTTCTGATAAAGCTACAGTGCTTCTCCTTCAACACGTGAAGGCGAAAGCGGTTTTTTATGCTGATTCTTCTCCTTCAACGCGTGAAGACAAAAACGGTTTTTTATGCTAGGTGCCTCTCCTTCATCACGATCAAGCGACAAGCGGAATGCTGTCCTTCCTCTCCGCGTTGGTGAAACCGGCCATCACATACAAACCGTTGGCCTCTCCTTCATCACGATCAGAAATGGAATCTTGCTACGGTCCTTCCTCTCCACCGATCAGACGAGCGGCGCCCGTGCGCCGTTGCAGATCCTCTCCCTCTAACAGTCTTCTCGTCTCTTCCTCACTATCACGACGGAATAATCCTCACGAGCTCAGCACCCGTAATTTCCCTGTACACCGTAACTCTATATAAGGATATGTTATATACTGTAATCCGTTAGCCAAAGCAATAAACAATATCACCAAGGTACTCTACTTTCTCTCTCTCACTCTCTCTCTCGCTCCCTCTCACCTTCTCTCTCTAGCTTTCGCAAGCTTACAGAGAAGGATTTTCTACATGGTATCAGAGCAAGGTTCCGGATAAGAGATGTCAGCTTCCTCCTCCTCCAACTGAGAGCGATGGATACACAACAAGGAATTTTCAGCTCACTAACCATACCACCATCCACGAAATTCCTCATAGGGAATATGAAGTCGTAGCAAACACCACACTTACGGCAACTACATCATATGGAGCTCTCAAATCCAAAAGCTATTCAAGGCAAATGGCTTCATCTTCCTCGAAGGCACCACACCGTGCCTACTCAATACTCCCTAGACACAACAATCAACTCCAACCTAATCCAAACCACAACTTATGGCAACTTATTGATCAAAATCTCTCCATGACACTCTACTATTTCACCCTCTATCCTCCCCATGTTCTCAATCTAGAAACACCTGGGACATTTGGTCTACCTTGAGAAGAGAATCACAAATCGCTCCAAGGTCATTCAACTCAAAATGAGCTTCACCACATATCCCTTAGAGACAAACCGATCAAGTACCTCTGAAATCAAAATCGATAGATCAAATCTCCACTACCGGATCCAACTTGGATCCCGAGGAAATCATTCTATATACACTCAACGGGCTGCCACCAACTTATCACGCATTCAAAACAGCTATACGCACAAGAACCGACCCAATCAACGTCGACGACCTCTACTCTCTCCTCTGGTGAAGAACTCAACATCTCTACCGACCACAAAGAACTTACCCCATCCATCACGCTCTCCAAGCCAGCGAGTGGCGACCTCATTACAAACCCCATGGCAGAACTCAAAATCAACATACCCCTCAAACAGATGTGGGACGGACAAAAGCGGGATAAACTATAATAACACGAATCTCCTGTTGTCGGATATGCAACAAGGTAGGACACTTTCGAGCGTCGGCACCGGCAGAGACACCACAAACTACCCCTCCAAACCTCCCTCAGCACTTCAAGCCAATCTCACATCTCCTCCCTCAGAATGGATATTGGACTCTGGAGCATCCTCCCATCTCACCAACAACCTGGACACACTCCACAATTCAACCGACTATTCAGGTAATCAATCCGTCACCGTTGGCAACGGCCAATCAACACCCATTCTACATCATGGTCACGGCATCCTCCCCACACCTACTCGTAAGCTTCTTCTCAAACATATTTTTCATGCACCCCATTTATCTCACAACCTTCTATCTGTATCACATCTTGCAAAGATAATAATTGCTATCATCTTTAACGCCAATGATGTTCATATCAAGGATCGGACAACACATCAGACCCTACTAATGGGCCGTTGTATTAACGGACTCTACTCCCTCCCCAACACCACAATCCAAGCACTCCATTCGTTCCTCCACACATGGACACGCTCCGACACATCTGCTACAAAACAAGCATCTTCGCATACAACCAACCTCATCTCTTTGTCATGTTTGTATTGTCAAAGAGTCATAAACTTGTTTTCCTAAATCCAATAGTAAAGCGAAACATCCATTCGCTTATTCACTCGATGTATGGGGACCATCCCCAACTATTTCAATACAAGGCTACAAATATTATGTCATTTTCATTGTGATTACTCTCGATTTACATGGATGTTTCCTAACCCACAAAATCTGGTAGCCTCCAAATTCCAACTACATAAAATGGTACAGACACACTTCTCCAAATCAATTCAAACACTCCGCACAGACGGCGGAGGTGAATTTCTATCCAATACATTTCATACTTATCTCACCAACCATGGCATCATTCATCAACGTAGTTGCCCCTATACACCCGAACAAAACGGCGTGGTCGAAAGGAAACATCGACACATCATTGAACTAACGCGAACCCTACTCCACCGCTAACCTTCCACAGTGCGGATGGGGCTCACCGCATACATACACCTCATATCTACTACAAAACTCTTCGCCTCATCAAGCACTTTACAGAAAGTCCCATTTCTCTCACTCAGTGTTGGGATCAAGCTTCCCCTCCATCACCCCAACTCCACAAACTCTCCCTAAAGCACCTCTCGCATCTTCTCATCTCCCACCTACAAAGGCTACAAATGCTATAACCCTACCAATCGTTGATATCGCATGCGTCATTCACGAACATACTTCATACTCATCCAAACACCACAAACCACCATCCACACCACCACTACTCCTAACACCCATCCCTTCTCCTTGTCCCAAGCAACATTCAACACACCAACCAAACCATCCCGTCTACTCAAACAACCAAGCTCTCCAAACCCACAACCAACCAAATGGGCATCCTCATCCATCCATACACCCAATGAAAACTAGGGTCATTGGAAACCAAAAGTCATCCTAGATCTCCTACATCAGCATACCACCACAGAACCCCCCCATACTCCGTAAAACACGCATGGAGGAAAGCCATGTCCAAGAATTTCTAGCACTCCAACAACAAGTAACTTGGACATTAGTCCCACCACCAATCATACAATCATAGGTTGCAAATGGACATACAAAATCAAACACCACTCCGGCGGCTCCATAGCTACAAAGCCGTCCAGTGGCACAAGGGTTCAAGCAAGAATATGGGATTCACTATTTGAAACTTTCGGTCAGGCCAAAATGCCCACCATTCATCTCCCTACTTACAATTGCACTCCATCATCGTGGGATCCGGTGTAGGCGTTTCCAACGCCTTTCTTCACGGCTCCCTCCGGGACACAATATACATGACTCAACCACCGGTTTTCCGACAACCAACTTCCAAATCATGTGTGCCATAAAGCTATCTATGGACTCAAGCAATCCCCGATGGTACTCCACCTTCACCGAGCACCTCAAAGCGGTAGGCTTCACCACAAGTGCACCACCCCGCCTCTTCCTCCTTACATCCAACAACAACGCACCTACCTCCTCCTCAGAGTGGATGACATACTCATCAGTGTTCATCCTCAAACTATTTCCTATCCTCCAACACCTCAAATCTGCCATCAACCTAAAAGATCTGGGCCTCGTCTCCACCTTTCTCGGAATTCACATACATCAAACTAACAGCAAACTCCTTCTCACCCAAACTGACTATATCACTCGCATCCTGCACAACCATGGCATGACAAGCTGCAAAACCGCCCCGACCCCTATCTCCAACCGAGTTACCGACTCACCACAATGCGTGGATCCCCTCCGTCTGGGGCGTGTCGTGGGATCCCTCCAATACTCACCATAACGGATATTGCTCTTCATCGATCATCTATGCCAACATATGCACAACCCACTCACAACACACTCTCAATCACTCAAACGGGTCCTACGCTACCTGCAAGGCACATCCGATTATGGTCTACCCATAACACAAGGCGATCTCAATCTTCAGGCATACTCCGTTCCGATTGGGCGGAAACCGTGGCGCTCCACCACGGATTCGTCTTGGCTCCACCCTTATATCACGGAAAACAGACCACCGTAGCACGTTCCTCCACGGCAGTGTCGAGCCTTAGGCTGCCGCCACGCGAAATAATTTGCTCGTAAGATTCGAATTCGCTCCCGGCTACACCATTATCTTTGCGACAACACCTCGGTAATGGCAATCGCAACAAATCCCATACTTCACGCAAGAACCAAACACATAGAGATAGACTATCACTTCATACGGGATCACGTCGCTGCAAAAGAAATACAAATCCATCACATATCAACCAAGATCAAATCGCCGATATTCTAACCAAGCGGCCCGCCCGCTTCATCCACCTCAGCGACCTCACGGTCCAAACATTGGATCGTTCGGTGAGGGCCGATAAAGCTTCATGCTTCTCCTTCAACACGTGAAGACAACAAGCTTTTATGCTACTGCTTCTCCTTCAACGCGTGAAGACGACAAGCGATTTTATGCTACGCCTCTCCTTCATCACGATCGACAAAGAACGGAACATACGTCCTTCTCTCCACCACGTTGACGAAAACCGGCCATCACATGCAAACCCGTTGGCGCTCTCCTTCATCACGATCGATAGAAAAGCGGAATCGCTACCTTCCTCACCACGATCAGGGCAAGCGGCGTGCGGCCGTTGCGGATCCTCCCTCTAAGTCTTCTCGTCTCTTCCTCACTATCACGACGGAATAATCCTCACGAGCTCAGCACCCGTAATTTCCTTGTACACCGTAACTCTATATAAGGATATGTTATATACTGTAATCCGTTAGCCAAAGCAATAAACAATATCACCAAGGTACTCTACTTTCTCTCTCTCTCTCTCTCTCTCACTCTCACTCTCTCTCGCTCCCTCTCACCTTCTCTCTCTAGCTTTCGCAAGCTTACAGAGAAGGATTTTCTACAATTTCTTAAGAAAGTAGGGGCTTGATGGTCAGCGATATCTAGAGGAGAAGCCACCACCCCCGCACCCCCACCTTATAATTTTCTTCTCTACTAGTATTTTGATTTATATTAGACCTTCATATTTTATAATATGTGAATACAATAATGGTTAATGTCTCGTAGAGAAAATTTATAATTTCTTAAGAAAGTAGGGGCTTGATGGTCATGATATCTAGAGGAGAAGCTGAACAACCATTTAACAAACAAAAAAAATTAAAAATATAAAACTAGATATTTTGATGACAACGCACATAATTATACATCAAAACACACAAAAAGACGATCACAAGAGAATAATGATATTTTATTATAAATTTGTCTAAAAGAAATTATCAAATAAGGTAAAATACAATATATTATGAAACTATTCACTTAACCACTAAGGGTGATATTTTCAGAGTATTTGGCAAACAAAATAAAAGTTTAAAACTAAATAATATTATCCATCATAGAAATATCTCGTACCAACAAATTCTGCAACTCTCTCTCTCTCTCTCTCTCTAACAAAGTAAAATTGCATAACACCACCAATTAATGAATCGCAAAAATAAATAAAATAATAATATTTTATAGAAAATTTTTTTCTGAAAATTACCCAAATGATGTGACATATAATATTATTATAAAATTAGCAATTTAATTACTAAGAATGATACCTTCATAATATATGGCAAGTCAAATAAAAAATTTCAAACAAAATAGTATTATTCATCACAAAAGTACTTCACATCAACAAACCCCACATCTTTGTCTCTCTTAATTTTCTTCATGCTATCCATTACACAAGTCTTAAACCGACTAGACTTAAATGTACCTTATAAAATCAACAAACTTGTTGAGATTCATAAAGGATGACCCTTCTTCAATGACACTTGTTGAGCAAACTTCTTCAAATCATGAGATCTTGCTAGAATATCTTTATCCTCCATCAACTTCTCCACTTTTAATGCAACCTCCTCCTTGGAAACTATCCCATTCTCATCTGGAACCAAACTCAAACCTATCTTCCAAACCCTAGTTATATATCTTTGGTTAAATATCAGCCAAAAAATAAGGCCAGAAAGAAAAGGCACTCCATTTCTTACTCCTTCAATGGTTGAGTTCCAACCACGGTGATATGAAACAAGCAATTGCATGATGCTTTAGAACCTTATATTGAGGAGACCAACAAACAATTCTCCTCTCGCAACTCTTTCTTCAAAGCCTAAGGGATAGGTGCAATTAATAGATTTATTAGCAAGGTCCGCCTTACCACCCATAGGAATGGTCAATGACCAATCTAGACCAAGTGCTAACTCTTGAAATTGCCTACAATTAAAGATAGTGATGCTGCCAAAAGACACATAAATAACAGAATTTGTAGGTTGCTTGTCAAGCCATGCAATGCATAGCTTATCATCGGGCCAGAAATAACATAAATTTGAATCTCCTCTTGATTCAAAGTTGGCAAGAAGTGGCCCTACAGGTAAAATGTGTGGTATTTTGTTGAAGACTACTTTTTCAAGCTTCTCAAAGCTATTGCAGATTATCATCTCAGCATTAAGAGTTGCTTGATTATTAATGATAAGGGATTTGAAGATTGTTTTCTTTGTATAAGCATCATTAAAACAATGCCAGGGGAGGATGGTTGTGTCCATGGGAATCATCTCTGGGTTCAACTGAATAACTTCCTTCTTCATTGGAGCTCCTAAATTATTAATTAAAAACTATATTCATGAATTCAAATAAATGTAAACTGACATAAACCAAGTATATAGAGACACTGAAATTAGAAAAGGAAAATTGGATGATTGAATGAAGGAAATGTTGGCACATATAAAATATATATAAATTTTATGAAGAACTCTAGATATTCATCTATGAATTAGATCAAGATATCCAAAATATGAGATATTTATAAAATAATACTAATAATAATAATAATAATAATAGTAATAATAATAATAATAACACAAAATGCATTAAAATTCAATATTCATTGCTTGACAAAATTTCATTATCTTATATATAGGCTGAAGTGACACTCATTTGTTCTCTTTTGTCTTGCACATGGCAACTACAATGAATCAGAACTTTTATCAAAAGATTAAAACAAAAATGCAATAGAGAGTGAGATACATAATTTCTTCTTGTTTATTTTTCAAAAAAAAAATATCCCATCATACCTTTCTATAGTTTAAAGTTATTAAAAAATAATTATGTTAATTATAATTAATTATGAATATTAAATAAGGTAATATATATTAATCAACTATTTTATAAAATTATAAAATATGATAACACTAATTATGCTTTTAATAATTATTTTGTAGTAAAAAAGTAATTAATAAATAAACTATTTTTTGTGATATTTGAGCAAATTTAATCTCAAATTCATACAAAATATTAGTACAAGAGCTTAAGCCAATTAATTGAAATCTTAAACTCTCAATCATTGAACTAAAATGGATTGCGCATAAATAAATTGCTTGAAGATTAGGTTATGTATCCATTATAAAAATGCATATTAAATTCGATAATTGATTATTAAATTTCTCAACTAACAAAACTTCAGGCCCTATTTTGCATCATTTTGATTTTTTTTAAATATATTTATTTAGTATAATTTTCATATGCATATATAAAACATAATTTTAAAATATTTTGAGTATTTAAAAAATAAGAATTACTATCACTGATTGTCAGTCTTCATTATCATCCAATGTCATCATTCATCTATTGCTGCGTACTAACTCTATCCAATGGACATCAATGCACTACAGTTGTTAATACCTCATCAACCCTACTGCTCTCTTATCGATCATCTTCATTATAGTATAAATTAATTTATTTAATATTTAATAAAAATAAAAATATACTTCAATATGTCAAAATAATTTTTTTCAAAATCAAAATATTTTAAAAATAATAATAATAATTTTAAAAATAAAAAATATAAGTGATCACAAGTAGACTTTTAGTTAATTTGTATGTATAAATTAATGATTTTGCAGTTGATCTATTAAATGCAATGATAATGCAAGTTATACACCTAATTTGCAATTAAACATTACCTCAAAAAAAATTATAATTCATCTAAGTTAAACTTTAATATTTAACAAAATATTTGTTAGCATGATCGCCATCAAATGATCATTACACTAGCATTAATTATAAACGTATTAAAAACATATTTGTTATATTAATGGGCAATTAGTCAAATAACATGAATATTCTCAGTGTTTAAATATATATTCATACCTCTAACTAACTATTTATGTATTTATTAGGAAAACACCCCTTTCTTCTTCCATATCTCTTACCATCTGAAGTTTTTTCACCTGATAATTTTTTATGAGAAATTCTTTAAAGAGCTCACCATCTTCGTCGATGAGTCCATCTATAAGAAGCTCCGGGATGCTAAGCACGGCGGCAAGGACTCCAGCTGCGGCTGGCCAGAAGGCGGCCGTTCGAAGCCCGACGTTCTTTGCTATGTTCAGAGTCCAAGCCATATTGAAATCAGCAATAAAGCAGGTGAACTCGGTATCATTACTTCTCATCAGTTCTTCCAAGAAACTTGGCATCACCGCCATCAATGATTCCGTCAGCCTCCCGAAGTTGTGGCGATCCTCTTCAGGTTCCAAGCCGTCGGGGATCGCCACAAAATGAATTCCGTCGATGAACTTAGCCTCGCCAGCCGCCTTCGCAGCGAAAATGCGTTGGTGATTGAACTGTGTGTTGATGAAAGTTATGCGAAAGCCACGTTCTATGAGACGGTAAGAGAGCTCCATGAGGGAATTATGTGGCCCTGTGCGGGGTAAGGGAGGATGAGCGCATGTGGGGTGCGAGGTGAGCTCATGGCAGGTGTTGAGAGGAACAACTACACTCTTTTAAGCTAATTAGTGTTTATTGGACAGACTCAACAAACTGATAATCTCAATTTATACAAGCATTAATTTGTCTGTTCATCGTTTCAAGTCTTTTTTTATATATTTTAAAATCCGCAATATATGAGCAGATAAATATATGACATGATGGTAAAATTAAAAAGATTCAAATAATTCATATCAAAAGTTGATTATATATATAGAGAGAGAGAGAGAGAGAGAGAGAGAGAGAGAGAACTTGGGTTTTAAATGAGCTGTCCAGTCAAATATTAAATATGGATCTATTTATTATGTGTTTGCAACTATTTATAAAGATAACTACAGAATTATCTTGAGAGAAATAAAATTTCTAACAATATATATAATTATTAATTATAATTTTAAAAAATAATGATAGAATCATTAATTAAAAATGTGACAACTTTTTGAAATGACGTTTTGAATCAATTACAAGCAATTGCGATCAAAATCAAACCTAATAAAGTCTGACATTTTCATCAGCAGTACATTAGAAAAGTTTATCAATACCTATCTACACTACCTTCATATTAAGGGGCTGTTTGATTACCTGCATTTAGAATACAGTATAAAAGGAAATACAGTGTAATGTGAATACAGTGAATTCTGAATACTTTACAGTTGTTTGGTTCTATGTAAAGTAAATACATGTAAACTATATTTTCTGTTTGGTTGAGCATATGTAAAGTAAAGTAAATACATGTATTGTAAATATTAAACAATTAATTTTGGGCGAATCTCATTCCTCAAGTCGCGCGACCTAGGGCTTTTCCTTCCTCGTGAGGAGGTCATGTGAAGGATTCGCGTTTTTTCTCGCCGGATCGTGGATTCGGCCGCAAATGTCCATTCCGCTTCTGGCTTAATGGCGGAAAATATCCTTTCCGCAAACCTTATCTCCGCGCCTGGGATGGATCTGACGAAGGCTGATGCCCCTCTCGGTAAGTTCGTTCCTTCATCCATTGCTCCAGCGCCCGCTGTGAAATCCTTCAAGGAAGCGTTATCTGGTAACAATCACTCCTTATGAATCGGTTAACTTAATTGCTACCGCTGTGGAATCCGCCGTGATGTGTTGACATGGATGTTGAAAAATTAGCTAAACCTTCGAATATTCTCGATTGGGAAATTTAATTTACGAGACCTACCGTTGATAAGATTCGAGCTTTCTTTCATTCTCTAAAGCTGTTCCTTTTGGTGATTGACCCTCGGCATGTGCTTATCCAACTAAATAATGATCGGATTATTCGAGAGTGTTCACGCCGCTTACCTAGTTTATAATTGTCAAATGCGCCTCCTTAAGTGGTCGCCTAGTTTTGATGTTAAGGAAGAGTCCCCATTGTTCCAATTTGGCTATCTTTCCCTAACATGCGCATTCATTTTGTTACACATCAAGTCTTATTTGCCGTGGGGCTTTATTTGGTCGACCTTTGCAAATAGATCAGCCACTACTGTGAAATCCGCCCTGTTCGGATCTTAGTTGAAATAGATATTACCAAAAGCACCAAAGAAGTTTGGATAGGCTCAAAAACTAGGCTATAACCAAAAGTTGAATTTGAAAACTTTCCAGTTTTATGCTCCCATTGCAAAATTCATGGGCATGAAAACTCTGATTGTTTTATTCTCCATCCACAGCTAAAAAAAAATAAGTTATCAGATCCCATCTCCTCTTTACCAAAAGATCAACCTACAAAAATGGCCTATGTTCCCAAAATCAATCAAATAGACACAAATCCGCTTAAACTTATCGTTTCTACATCTACCGATTCGCAAAAAGGGCTTCACAATGAATTAGTAGAATCTCATGAAGATACATCATGTGAGGGGGAAAGGATTAACACAGTTGAATTTGTACCTATAGACAATTTAGTGCCCCAACCCAATATTGAAATTTACCCTACTGACCTAGCACAAAGAAACATTGGTGATGATCTTGTTGGGGAAAAAATAAGAGAGACTCGTGCCACTTTGACATCCGAACAAAACAAACGTAGTGAAGAAACCGTAGTTTTAGAAAAACATTCAACTCATAATTCTGAAATGATGACGAACAAATCACCACCTTCAATATCGCTCATATAGATACTCGAATAACATATCCTATCAACAACATACGTGACATCAAGAAGGGGAAATCTCTATCTACATTCCTAGAATTACCTTTAAGCTAACATGAATCTTTTATCTTACTCTCTTCGACGGAGATGATCGGAGACCGAAAGACCTTTCCAAACAGCTTTCCTACAAAAGAAGTCCACAAAACCTAGAAGCTCCACTAGATCCACCGATCCCTCCATATCTCTTCAAAATGCAACTAGGTTTTCTTTTCTGACCTTCCTTTCCATTTTCCTTATTATGCTTTTCAAATTGCTGCATCTTCGTTATGATTAGGTCTATTATTTGGAATATTCGGTATTGGGACCCCTATTGTCCATAATAGGGTTAGAAGCCTTTGTCGCACTCACAACGTCTCACTCCTTATTATTTTAGAACCTCTTATTCACTCCTCCAAGATTGCTAAGGTTGCTCGTAAAATCGGTTTCCAAAACTATTTTCATAACATTAGCAATAAAATTTGGTGCTTCTGGAAACCATCAATCACTATCACCATCCTAGAAGACCAGATTCAATTGATTAATGTTCTCATCTCTTTTGGGGATTTCTCTGCTCTGGGTTCTTTTATTTATGCCGCTTGTAACAGAGGGGGCAGGAACATCCTTTGGAATAGTTTAAGATCCTTTGCCTCATCTGTCACTTTACCTTGGATTGTTGGAGGTGATTTTAACACTATTCTTTCCGCCTCCGAAAGAAGGGGGGGATCCTCCCCTAACACCCACTCAATGGAAGATTTCGCGAATATGATCCTTGATTGTAACTTAATCGACATCGGTTTTCTGTGTTCTAACTTCACTTGGAACAACTCCAGACTTTGGCAACGCCTCGATCGTACCCTATTCAACTCACTCTGGATTGACCAATGGCCAAACACCACAGTGGAACATTTGAGTAGAACTCTTTCGGATCACGCTCCACTTCTTATTTCTGTTATGAACCCCCCTCCTCCTAGACAGTCCCCTTCCCCCTTTAGATTTCAAAATATGTGGACGCAACATAAGGAGTTTTTGAATGTTGTCTCTATGAACTGGATGGCTCCCATCCACCCTGACAACTCTGTTAAAGGTATGATCCGATTTTGGCTAAAACTTAAACGCCTTAAACAAACTCTAAATTGGTGGAACAAACATCATTTTAAAAACCTTTTTGCTAATTTAAAAAGTATGGAAAATTTGGTTTGCTCTCTTGAAGAAGCTGTCATCATGGATTCATCCAAACACGACCAACTTAAGGAAGCTAAGGATAACCTGATCACATTTCAAAATATGGAAGAAACTTATTGGCCTCAAAAAGCTGCTAGTAAACAAATAAAGGATGACGTAAATACTAAATATTTTCACGCTTCTTTTCAATAAAAGAAAAGTTCTAAACTCTATTAAAAAATTAAAAAATGAGAATGGCGCTTGGATCATGGCAAAGAAAGAATTACAAGACTCTGGTAACCATTTTAAAAATTTACTTAATACCAACCTCAACTTATTGATATCTCCAATCCTCACTTGATTCCCTCCGATCACCTCGAAAGCAAAACAATTTACTCACATTGCGCCCACGGAAGTGAGATTGGTGATACCTTACAAGCATGAACTCGTGATTCTATTTGGACTGATGGGTTTACTACCCATTTCTTCCAACATTGGTCCACTATTAAAAGCGATTTGATTAATGCGGTTTTGGATTTTTTGAGGGAACCCCCCTTCCTAGAGAGCCAGTACCTCCATCATTCTTATCCCTAAAATTCAAACCCGGAATCCTGGGGTGATTTTAGACCTATCAGTCTTTGCACCTTAAATTAATTGCTAAGCTAATCTCTAATCGAATTAGGCCCTTGCTCCCCAAGATTATCTCTCCAAATCAGTCAGGATTTATGAAAGGTAGAGCTATTTCTGATAACATCCTCCTTGCCCAAGAATTAATCCATGACATCGACGTTCCCACAAGAGGTGGCAACATTATCCTCAAACTAGATTTTTCTAAAGCTTTTGACAATCTCTCTTGGGACTTTTTATTTAAGATTCTTCGCCTTTTTGGGTTCTCTCAGCGATTATTAATCTCATTAAAATTGTGCCACCAATGCTTGGTTTTGTGATAATCAATAGTGAGGCGAGGTTTTCACGTCACCCATGGCTTGAGACAAGGAGACCCACTTTCTCCGACTCTTTTATCCTTCTTTGTTGACTACCTTTCCGTGTGTTTGAATGATATTTTCTTGTATAAGCCTAACTTGCTTTATAAAACTTCGTGGAGGAATTCCGTTTCTCATCTTAGCTTTTGGATGGCGTTATCATCTTCGTATCCCTCATATAAAACAATCTTAAAATTACTCAAGAATTTTGGTAGGGAGAGTGGATTAACTCTCAACAAGACAAAATGTTGCTTTATTCCTTCATCCAAAATTGCCATCAATAGGATTAACCATATTCAACGTATCACTGGCTTTCAGCAACATCAGTGGCCTCTTAAATACCTTGGTGCTCCTCTTTGCAAAGGTCACAAAAAGTCACATCATTTCGATGAGATAATCCAAAAGATCTCTAATCGTATTTCTTCTTGGGAATATAACTTTCTCTCCTTTGGCGGTAGGCTTACTCTGATTAAGAGCACCCTCAATTCCGTACCCATTTATCTCATTCAATCTATTGTGCCTACCAATTCTATCATCAACAGGATTGAGAGGCTGATAAATAAATTTTTTGGGGCTCTAACACTTCCACCAAAAAATGCATTGGTCCTTGGCAAAAATGTTGTGGCCCATTTGAGGAAGGGTCTTGTGTAAGACTATTAAAGATACACTCATTGCATTTTCTCACAAACTTTGGTGGAACTTTAGATGCAATTATAACCTTTGGGCTAACTTCATGAATGTTAAATATTGCCAAGGGAAGCATCCTATAACTTGTTCTTACAATGCTAGAGACTCTCCGACTTGGAGAAGACTATGTAGCATTAAATGGATGGCCGAGTCACATATTACTTGGGGCATAAATTCCGGAAACTCTTATTTTTGGCAAGATAACTGGATTGGTGCGTCCATTTTCTTTCTTAGCACTACCATTAGAGTTAACTCATTCTGGCTTAATAATAAGTGGAATATTTCGAAACTCCAGGAATATATCCCCTCCTCTATAATAGATAAGCTAAATTTCATTCAAATCTCCGTGCCCATCAAGGATCAGATTCTTTTTAAACTATCTCAGAATGGTGAATTTAATTTAAAAAACGTCTGGATGTATAATAATAGAAATGCTCAATTCTCTAACGTCTATGACAAAATTTGGCATAACAATATTCCTACCACTTACTCAATTCTTGTTTGGCGTATTCTAAAGAACTTTATTCCGGTTGACTCTTTAATGTGGAACAAAGGCTTCCACTTACCCTCTAAATGTTATTGTTGTTTTCACATCGAAGAGGTTAATCATCTGTTTGTTAATGGGGCCATTGCGTCGAGGCTGTGTGGTATGATGATCTTTTTAACATTGACCTTTTCAATGGCTCCTTATCCATATACCAACTTCTAGATATTTATTTTAAAAACAACCCTAAAGGTCACATCAAAATTACTATGGCTAGTATTATTATTTGGTTTATATGGTTGGCGAAACGAAGCAAAACATAACGGTATAGCTATGAATCACGTAAAAATTATTGCGAATAAAATACAAAATTAGTGACCTATTCAATGCCAACGTTATCAGCGAAACACTTCAAAGGTTGTTTTATTGTGGCGCCAAATTAGGTCTTCATCTACCTCTTCCAACTATATGTCATCACGAGAAGGTTGTTTATTGGGTTAAACCCAAAACAATCTTCTTAAAATATCTGGATGGTTGGTCCACCGTAATGGTTACTGATTGTGGCGGTATTTTTAGAGACTACCGGTAAAGTTCTTTATGCTTTTGCTTTTCCTTTGACCACATTCCATTTATGAGCTTATGGGCTATGCCATTGAGATTTGCCTTCAACAAGGCGGTTTAACATCCTGGATTGAAGTGGATGCTTTCTTTGATTATTAACCTCTTAACTTCTGAAGGCTAGTGCTGAATTGTTTTACGATCAAGCATCTCCGGACCCTCCTTTCTAAATTTACAAGATCTCCCATGTTTGGAGGGAAGGCAATGCATGCCCGATTTTCTAGCAAACTTAGGTGCTAGGCAATAATAGAGCTATCTTTGATAACTTAACTCTACCTCATCATCTCAAAGGCTTAGTTAACCTCGATGGGCTACCCTATTGCGATTTTAACGAGATTGGGGGCATTGTCTGATTGGTTTGGTTTTTTACTTGACGGTCCAATCACCCTTAATTTTTTATTTCTTTGGTACTTCCCACTAATAGAAATTTGCATTTTCCTTCCATGGTTTCGGCGGGTTCCTTTAAGTTGGGTTTCGCGGTTGTTTGGCTAAAAGCGTGGAGCCTTTGTTAGGCTTTATTTGGCATTGTCTATGGATTGTTGGTGTTTGGTTTCTAATGTATATGCATATGATACCTATGGTGGCGATTATTTTATGGTATTGGTTGGAAAGATATTAATGGAGGCATTTGTGTTCTTTTTTGTTGGTAGGCTGATCACGTTGGCGAGCATTTCCTTGTTTGAATATTTTGATCATCTGGTTTTGTTTTGGATGGTTTTCTTCATTCGGTTCTTTGCGGTATTTGCTCAGGATCCTTCACTGTTGTTTCCTTTTGAGATTGCGGCTTTGTCTGGTTACACGGATGTCTTGCCTATTCCTTTTTTGGGAGCTGTACTGTTTTGTTTTTCCTATACACTTAATGGATTCAAGTCTGGATACCTTCATCGTAGCAATTTGTGCTTCTGGACCATATATTATGTCTCAAATGACAAATCCCTAATAGTTCCTATTCAGGTTTGTGGGATAGGAGGGCTGTGTGGTCTTCACTTCATTTCGGTTGGTAGTTGCATTTCTGTGGTTTTCTACCTATGTTGGATGCTCATATTTGCAATTGCCCCAATTGGCGATGAATGACTGAGCCTTCTTTATCCCCTTTTTTTCTCTATCAAGCTCAAATTATCTCATTATTTTCACGTATTGAATTGGCTAAAACTAGTCTTTGGATTTTCACTTTGCGGGTTTTAGTTTTGTCCTTGCAGTTGCTTAGTCATGGACTCTTCTCCTCCGTTACTTCGACCTTATTTTTCGATCATTGCCTTCATTTGGTTGCTCGATTTATCATTTTACTCTTTCAATTTTATGCTTTGGATTTTGGATGTATTTAGCTTGGGGTTTTCTCCTTAGGTTGATTGTAGCTCTTTGAGCGATGGATTACAGGTGTAACCCCTTTTAAGGACCTTGTAACCTTTATTTTGTGGCAATAAAATACCCCCGTATAATGGGGTTTCCTTAAAATAAAAAAAAAAAAAAAAAAAAAAAAAACCTGTATTGTAAATATTTGGTTGGATGAATGTAAAGTAAATATTTGTATTCTGAATACCTTATTATATGTAAATTAATTATAAAATTTATTCACTAATTAAAGTATTCAATTAAAAAATAAATATTATCAAATAAAATATAGATAAATTATAAATAAAAATTTTTTTCTTGACTAAAAAAATAAATAAAATCAAATACAAATAAAATTTATTTCAAATATTTAATTATTAGTAAATAATTTACAAATTTTCTAAAATATTAAAATAAAATCAAATACAAATAAAATTTATTTCTAATATTTAATTATTAGTAATTAATTTACAAATTTTCTAAGATATTAATTATTAGTGTTATAAATAAATAAAATTTGAATATTATCATTTTATATTAACATAATGGCTCAAATTTAATATATATATATATATATATATATATATATATATATATATATATATATATATATTTTATTACTATATTAAACATTAATTAATTAATAAGAATTTTATTAAATAAATTAATCATCAAGATTTAATATTTATTTATTAAATAATTTTTCTTTAATAAATAATTTATGCTTTAATTATTTTTTTATTAAATAAAGAAAAATTTAATAATTATTTTATTTTTTTTATTTATCTTGAATTATTTAACATCAATTTGAATAAATATAATTATATTTATTAAATCTTAATTAAGCTATAATAATATTTATTTTAATTAAAGTTAAAATTAATATTATGAAGTGAATTCAAAAAAATAAATTAAAAAGAAAAAAATTTTCCCATCGCTCCGCTCTCCCAAAAGAAAAAAAAAATTTTCCGCTCAGGAAAAAAAATTTTCATTGAGTCCAAAAAAAAAAAATTTTCTCCGCTTCCTCATTCCGTGTAAACGAAATACTCTCATTTTTTAGCGTATTTCGTTTACACGGAAAATAGGTTGGAAAGGAAATTGAAATACTCTGAAATTTTACAGGGTAATTACTTTTACTCGGAACCAAACACAGAAAAAGAAGAATTGCACGTATTTGGATTACATTACACGGTAATTACTCGGAACCAAACAGCCCTAAATAAATCATA
The DNA here is from genome assembly GCA_021442155.1 of Cymbidium sinense. Taxonomy (NCBI): domain Eukaryota; kingdom Viridiplantae; phylum Streptophyta; class Magnoliopsida; order Asparagales; family Orchidaceae; genus Cymbidium; species Cymbidium sinense. The sequence goes on from CM038215.1 coordinate 195,018,156, forward strand.
ACGTGCGAATGGCGTAAAGCATCCAAGTTGTCATGTAACCAACTAATAAAAAAGTTGGTTCATATTAAATTTGATAAGATAAATGTGTTTCAAAAAGCAAATCCTTTCATTGATGTTATGGTGGAGCTCTTTTTGAGGAAAATTTCCAAGCTATATGGGACCTGAACATAAATGCCTTCATTAATTTTAAGAAAAAATCTGCTCATTGGTAGGAAAAATTTAATGATAGTGTATCTAATTCTCTTTTTTTTTTTTCAAAATTTATCTAATTCCTTTTAAAACAAATGAATAATGTCAGTCTGTCCACTTTTATTTTTTAGTAAGTTTTTTTAAAAAGTAAAAATGACATTAAGAAATGAAATGCATCATTCATGGTTGTTATATATTGAGATTTACAAGCTTATAATAAATTTTAATAAACATCAAAAATCTAGTTGAGCTTTAGAATCAATCACGAGATCCCCTCATATACCTCATCCACTAATACTCCATTACCCTTGAGAAGGCCTTGTCATTCCTTTCCTGGAGCTTTTTTTTTTGCCTTATAGGTCATGAATTTTACATAACATTTATTAATAGAGTTCATCCATAAGCATATTGTTTATTCATATATGTCTTATCAAGCTATGTTTATTGGCAAGGAATTTGATGGAATTCAATTTAAGACTATCCCCGATAGCCTTGAACCACAAGAGGATCGCCATAATTTTGGCAAGATGACTAAATCAATGATAACAATGATGCCAAGTTTTTAAGAAGAATTGATAAGGAATAATGTTATGAAGTTCACATGCTTTATTGTAGATATCAACATGGCTTGGGCTCTCAACATTGCCAAGTAAGTTGGGCTTCGGACAACTTTTTCCTATTGTAGTTGGAGTCCTTACCACCACATTTAATATCTCGAAGCTTATTCAAGATGGAGTCATCAATGAAGATTTTATGGCCCCTATGGTTTAGCATGTGTAGTAACACCTTTAGGTAAAATTTTCTTATTATTGAGAACAAACCGTCACCCAAACATGAATCTCAAAACACCAAAAAGATGAATAAAATTTTTTTGACAAATTTATGGACTAAAATGCACTCCATATTTCACAAAATTGTAGAAAACTAACCTCATCTTGTCCACTCTTGTTCATATGGGAATAGAAATATGCACCTAAGAAGAAAGAAAATTATAATTATATTTGTCTTATGAATATTTCACATAAGAGCAGAATGATGCTGCGTTATAAAATAGAAAAAAATCACTCCATGAATTAAAGCAATAAATATATGTTGCTGATCTTTATATCTACTAATAAACTAATCCAATTAATTGCAATCATATTTTGAATAACAAATAAAATTAGCCTGTATTTAAAATAAAAATACCTTGAAAATCATTTGCATATTTTTCAACTTGCCATTTGCCACTTGTAATGTGCTAATTTTTGTATCATCACTTTGGAAATATACATATTTATAGAAACTTTCTATTCAGTCTTAAAAAAAAAAAAATCTTCCCATCCAAAATATTTTGAAAGAACAAATTACTAGTTTGAGCATATGTATTACCTATTAGTGGCCATCTGTTATCATTGTTGGCCGAGAATTGTGGCCATGTGAGCGTCGACGTTGAGAGTAAGAGAGAGATGGTTGAGCAATGGGCGTCATCATTGGTCTTCATTGTCAAGAGTGGGGGAGAGAACCGAGAGAGTGAGAAGTGTGTTAGTTAGTGAGGGAGGGAGATGAGGGGAACGTGAGTTGCCATCAGTTGTCATATTAGGAGTTGAGAGAAAGAGAGAGAGAGAGAGAGAAAGAGAGGATGTGTGGCAATGAGGTTCTAGACAGCACAAGGGAATAAGATTACAAAATTATTCGATTTAACTATAAAAAAGAGAAGATTTACATAAATAGCACATAATTCTTATGCATTTATATAACTATAATATATATTTTTTTCTATATTTGAAAGGTGCATTTCACTTCAAAGAGTTAGTAATGATGTTATTTCAAAGTAATATTAAAGTTTTAATCATAATTTATATAAACATTAAAGTTTAAGTATTAGATGTGTAAATATATAAGAATTGTGTGTTATGCATGTAAGAATTAGTTAGTGAAGATTGCAAGTTCTAGTTTATATGTATGTCTTTGGCTAGCAATTACGACATTATTATTTTAAATCGAAATAGGCGTATATCATGATTATTGTGTATAATTTTTTTTTGATTGTATGATTTTTGATATTAACATAATAGAAGTTGATATTTTGATGATATTAGTGGCTCTGTTGAAAAAAATAATCATATGGAAAAAATAATTCCTTTCAAATAGGTCTTGGGTAATATATACTGTGCATCTCACACAAAGTGACCCGCTTGAGTATAAGAATTATATTGAGTTGTGACAATTAGTGACTTATTTTTGGATGTATTATTATATTTGATAATATATTGAGAGGGTCATTAGTTTTACTCATATTTTGCTTCCTTTTTTTCTAAGTGCACTATCCTGTCAAAATTGGATCGTTCTCAAACTACATTATCCGGTAGTGAATTAGTTGTAAAAGTTAAAGATACTAATGAAAGTTAGAATCTTGCTTCATAACCACCTGAATCGAAGACACAAACAACGAAGACTTGCATGAAAGAAGCCTCATCTAAGAAGAGTTAGAAGAGAAAATCTGTAGTGTGGGACTACTTTTTTGAAACTACCTCCACATATAAAGAAGTTACTATAAGTTTTTGGCAATGCATATGTTGTCATATAAAATTTCACAATTTAAAAACTGCACTACTTCCCAACTTCTTACACATATGAGGGAATGCAACAAAAATAAAGTTAGATAGTAAACAAGTTATTGATTCTTTGAATAAAAAGCCAAAAAATATTAAATTTTATTCATTTTAATGGTAATGAAGAAATCAAAACCCCTATACTTCCTAACCTAAAGAATTATGATCAACTTTAAATCAGAGAAATAATTATTAAAATGATTATTGTATGTGAATATCTATTCATGATTATTGAGTATATATGTTTTTAACATATTATTAAAGGTCTTAAATCCAAATTATATCGAAGCTATCCTTTGGTAAGTTTAGTCATCACATTATATATATCCTATTCTAATCAATTTTTTTAATTTCTGCAAGAGCTAATAGAAGAAGAAAATATATATGTGAATATTTCAAAGTAAAGAAATTCAAATTAAAAAGTTAATGGATGGGAAGTTATCTCATGATCACATCACTTTATTTTATATTTGTTGTGGTTACTTAATTGAATGTGAATTGATGTTTCTTTATTATTTTTGTCTAAATCAGAAATTGAGTTTTATCTTTTTTGCTTTCATATTTAGATTTTATAAAATTTTATTTGTTGACCTTGTGCAACTTTTGTTATTGAAAACTATGGTTACATTTATAAGTCCTTCAGGTTTGATGCCATTATTTACATGTTAATTTGGTAAATGAATACTTGAGTTTTATAATATTTCTCAATGCCAATGTTGCAAATATGTTGCCATATATAAAGCTTTTTTACTTTAGATTGTTTTGTGTGTTTTTTTTAATTTATTTATTCCCAAAGAACGCTGAACTGCTGAGAATATTGGAAGAACTCAAAATTGTTGGAATTATTTTCATATACAGGAATTTCTTGTTAAAATGGTTAAATTTTATTAGATTTTACAAAAAGTGGTGATGATTGATGATTATGGCTACTTGAATGGTAAATCTTTCATAAATGCTATGACATGCAAACCTTATAATACTTGTGCATCCAAGTAGAGAATAAGAAATGTAAATAAAAGTTTAATCTTGAGCTTATAATAGTAAATATTAGTAGTTTTGTTTGCTGCCTTTCATTCAATTAAATATGTCTGAAATTACAACTATTAATTTTCTACAACTTGAAAGTATGCTTGCATGCAAACCTTATGGAGGATTATGAGAATAATTATTGGGATTTTATGAACTTTATTTCCTCTATACTTGGAATGACATTCAAGTGTACAACCAAAAGATGATATGAAGGCCAGAATTTATAATCTCAACCTCCATCCATTGTTTAAAGTATATTGATTTGAATTAAACAAACGGAAGAAAAAAATTTATATCTAATAGGACTATTTTTGAGGCCTTACTGGTTTTGATCAAGTTGCATAACTATAATTGCACCTATGACTAGTTTTTTTGTTTTTTCTTTTTCAATTGTCAGTCCCTCTCCGCATCTTCTATCATAATTACGTTCTAAATGTCTGTTTTTAACTTGTTCTCAGCTGGTTTTGTAATTTGTATTGTTTACGTTATTGCAATGGATATGAAGACACAGAATTATATTAAATGATCTTTTTTAGTTTTTGTAATGCACTTATTATTTGGATTGTAATTATTACTTGTACTTTGTTGAATTAAATTATTGGATGTTAAATTTTGTGTTAAACTTTTTAGTATAAATGGTAATGGTATAATTGAAGCAAAAAAAATTTTATTTGTTAAAGGTCTATATTTTTTATGATTTATTTAAAATATTCATACGAGCCTAAATGTGTCAAATATGAGCAATAAATGAACCTAAACATGCTATTCATGAGTAATTTTGCACGCATGTCAAATTAGTAAAATTAAAATTCCAAACAAGTTGAACACTTATAGATACTAAATTTGGTCAAGCTCAACTTGTTTATACTCCTACACGTCAGAAAATGATAATTGCATATATTGTTTTTCCACCATCATACCCCTTCCCTTACGAAATGTGGATCCAAAATATAAAAATTATTTAATAAGTATTTAAAAAAATAAGAATATTTCAAATATATTATAAATTAAAAATACTAATCTTAAAATCTCAACTTAACTAATTTCTCTACAACTTTCATGTATAAACATCATATCAAAAAAAATCTGAAATCCTAAAAATCATACTTTATGCCAGTATTTCATCACTCGTTCTTTAGCCCAGTTAGAAGAAATTAATATCCTTGGAAATCAAACAAATTTATCTACAAGTTTTATGTTGACAACATTTAGTAATTATCATCTTATGCACTACGGTTTTCTTAAACATTAAATTGAAAAAAAATCAGAAATGTTGAAAATCATATATTGTGCTAGCATTTATCACTTTTGGTAAGTACCACTGGATACACTATAGTTTTTGTAAACATAAATGAAATAAAATTTAAAATATTAAAAATCATATCTTGTCTCAGTATTTTGCACATAACCTACTCTTTCTTTGGCCAAATTAAATGAAATTGATCTTGTTGTAAAGCTAACAAATTTCTCTATAATTTTCATGTTGATCACTTTGATAATCACCACTAGATGTGCTATAGTTCTTTTAAAATTAAAATTATATTTATTTAATTTAATAGGCAGTCATTGAGAGATAAGAAGATATAACTCCTAAAAATTTACCTAGTCTGATATAACTCCTAAAATTTACTTAGTCTGCAATATTAATAATAATTTATTTTTGCTTTAAAATTTTTTTTAAAATAAAATTATATCTTATATGCAAGAAACAACATCAAAGATTACAGTCCACATATTCAGATAGCATATCTCGAATTCAGAAGCAAAATCAGAATCACATCTTGGGTTAAAGGTATATTTTATTATTTCTGATAGTACTTGTTATGCTCTTTGGTGGGCATTCACATTTTTTTTTTTTTTTTTTTTAATAAATTTTTTTTAGGGAAACCCCATTATACGGGGGTATTTTATTGCCACAAAATTAAGGTTACAAGGTCCTTAAAGGGTTACACTCACCTCGCTCAAAGAGCTGTCAACCTAAGGAGAAAACCCCAAGCTAAATACATCCAAAATCCAAAGCATAAAATTGAAAGAGAAAATGATAAATCGAACAATCATAAGAAGGCAATGACCGCAAAATAAGGTCAGGCGGAGGGAAGAGTCCATGACACATCTAAGCAACCTGCAAGGACAAAACTAAAAACCTGCAAAGGGAAAATCCAAAGTTTATTTTTAGCCAATTCAATAGTGCCGACGTGACGAAATGAAGCGGAATGCAAGATAATTTGAGCTTGATAGCGAAGAAGGGGGATAAACGCCGGGTCATTCCGCCAATTGGGGCAATTGCAAATATGAGCATCCAACATGGGAAACCCGAAATGCAACTACCAGCGAAATGAAGTGAAGAACACACAGCCCTCCTATCCCACAAACCTGACTCCCATAAGTGTATCGGAAAAACAAAAGCGACCCTGACTCCCAATGAATAATGGAGACATCCATGTAATCGAGAAAATGCCCCCAATACAGAAGGATAAGCCAAATACTATAGCAGCAATGGGGATAACAGCAGGTGCTAAAGAAGCCACCCGACACCTTAGAATCCAAAGTAATAATGATGAGGCCAAATATTGCACTTGTAGATACTTTAGATAAGATAAAACACTGAAAAAAGGGTCAAAACCAAGGCAACAATATAAGATTCTTCACATACCAACCATACCAAAGACTTATCTTTGACCCGAGGCAGTAATTACCAGCAACCACATTAAATACCATAATGAAAAATTAAAGCATCACGGGTTATCCATACAACACAAACCCAATAAAGGAAAGCGGGGAAGGCTCCACAATCAATCAATGCAAGTCCATAATGAGGCAAAAGCACGGACAACAAACCCGGTAATATTTTTCCAACCAATACCATAAAATAATCTGACCATAGGTATCATAAGCATACACATTAGCATCCAAACACCAACATTCCATTGCCAATGCCAAATAAAGCCTAACAAAAGCTCCACGGTTTAGCCAAACAACCGCAATCCCAACATAAAAGAACCAGCCAGATATACCATTGAAGGAAAACTGCAGAAACTTTCATTATTGGAAAGAAACCAGCAACAATAAAAAATTAAGGGGTGATTGGACCGACAGGTCAAGCAACAGCAAAACCATTCAGAGACAATGCCCCCAATCCTGTTAAAATCTGCAATAGGGAAGCCCAGTCCGATCGAGGTTAACTAAGCCTTTTAGATGATGAGGTAGAGTTAAGTTATCAAAGATAGCTCATTGATGGATCTAGCACCTAAGTTTGCTAGAAAATGGCATGCATTGCCTTCCCTCAAACATGGGAGATCTTATAATTGAATTTGGAAGGAGGGTGGGATATGCTTGAGGACATAAAACAATTGACATTACTAGCCTTTGTAGAAGTTAAGAGATTAATAATCGAAAGCATCCACTTCAATCAGGATGTTAAACCCTTGTTGAAGGCAAATCTCAATGGCATAGTACGACCATAAGCTCGGCATATGGACGAGCGAGGGGATCTGGAGGAAAAGCAAAAGCATAAAGAACTTTACGGTGTAGTCTCTAAAAATACATACAGCGTAGCCATTACGGTGGACCGAACCATCCATTATTAATTTTAAGAAGGTTGTTTTGGGTTTAACCCAATAAACAACCTTCTCTTGTACATATAGTTGGAAGAGGTAGATGAAGACCTAATTTGGCGACCACAATAAAACAACCTTTGAAATGTTTATGCTTGATAACGTGGCATTGAATAATTCACTAGTTTTGTATATTATTCTAGCAATAATTTTTTACGTGATTCATAGCTATACCGTTGTGTTTTGCTTAGTTTACGCCATCCATATAAACCAAATAATAATACATAGTGATTTTGATGTGACCTTTAGGGATGTTTTTAAAGTAAATATCTAGAAGTTGGAATATGGATAAGGAACCATTGAAAAGGTCAAAGTTAAAAGATCATCATACCACCGCCCGCACTTGAATGGCCCCATTTACAAGCAGATGATTAACATCTTGATGTGAAAACAACAATAGCATTTAGAGGGTAAGTGGAAGCCTTTGTTCCACATTAAAGAGTCAACCGAATAAAGTTCTTAAGAATCCAAACAAGAATTGAGTAAGTGGTAGGAATATTGTTATGCCAAATTTTGTCAAAGGCGTTAGAGAAATGAGCATTTGTTTATACATCGGATGTTTTTTAAATTAAATTCACCATTCGAGAAAGTTTAAAAGAATCGATCTTTGATAGACGCGAGATTTGAATGAGATTTAGCTTATCTATTATAGAGGAGGGATGTATTCCGGAGTTTAGAAATATTCCACTTATTATTAAGCCAAAATGAGTTAACTCTAATGGTATCGAGAGTCACGAAGAAAGTAATTAGTCAATGGACCCGTACCAATCAGTTATCTTGCCAAAAAAAGGAGTTTCGAATTTATGCCCCAAGTAATATGTGATTGCATCCATTTAATGCTACATAGTCTTCTCCAAATTGGAGAGTCTCTAGCATTGTAAGAACAAGTTATAGGGTGCTTCCCTTGGCAATATTTAGCATTCATGAAGTTAGCCCAAAGGTTATAATTGCATCTAAATTCCACCAAAGTTTGTGAGAAAATGCATTGATTGTATCTTTAATAGTCTTAAGACCGCCTTCCTCAAATGGGCCACAACATTTTTGCCTGGACCAATGCATTTTTTTTGGTGGAAGTGTTAGAGCCCCAAAAAATTTATTTATCGACCTCTCAATCTGTTGATGATAGAATTGGTAGGCTAATAGATTGAATGAGATAAATGGGTATGGAGTTGAGGGTGCTCTTAATCACCGTAAAAAGAGAGAAAGTTATATTCCCAAGAAGAAATACGATTAGAGATCTTTTGGATTATCTCATGAAATGATGTGACTTTGTGACCTTTGAAAGAGGAGCACAAGGTATTTAGAGGCCAGCGATGTTTTGAATATGATTAACCCTATTCAATTTTGGAAGAAGGAATGAAGCAACATTTTGTCTTGTTAAGAGTTAAACCACTTTCCACCAAAATTCTTGAGTAATTGTAAGATTGTTTTATATGAGGGATAGGCGCAGAAGATGATAACGTCATCTCAAAGCTAAGATGAGAGGCAGGGACGAGTTTTATAAATCAAGTTAGGCTTATACAAGAAAATATCATTTAAACACACGGAAAGGTAGTCAACAATGATAAAGAGTCGGGAAAGAGGGTCTCCTTGTCTCAAGCCATGGGAAGATTTGAAAAAAACGTCTCACTATTGATTATCACAGAAAACCAAGCATTGGTGGCACAATTTTTAATAAGATTAATAATCGCTTGAGAGAAACCAAAAGGCTGAAGAATCTTAAATAAAAATCCCAAGAGAGATTGTCAAAAGCTTTAGAAAAATCTAGTTTGAAGATAATGTTGCCACCACCTCTGGGAACGCGTCGATGTCATGGATTAATTCTTGGGCAAGGAGGATGTTATCGAAATAGCTCTACCTTTCATAAATCTCGATTTGGAGAGATAATGGTAGGGGAAGGGCTAATTCGATTAGAGATTAGCTTAGCAATTAATTTCTTGAAAAGGTGCAAAGACGATAGGTCTAAAATCACCCAGATTAGGGTTTGAATTTTTTAGGGATAAGAATGATTGAGGTACTTGCGAAGGCTCTAGGAAGGGGTTCCCTCAAAAAATCCCAAACCGCATTAATCAAATCGGTCTTAATAGTGGACCGGCAATGTTGGAAGAAATGTGTAGTAAAACCATCGGTCCCAATAGAATCGAGTTCATGCTAGTAAGAATCAATCTCGACTTCCATGGGATGCAATGAGAAAATTGTTTTGCTCGAGGTGATCGGAGGGAATCAAGTGAGGATTGGAGATTTCCGGTTTGTGTTAAGTAATTTTTTAAAATGGTTCAACCGAAGTCTTGCAATTCTTCTTTGCTAGTGATCCAAAGCCATTCTCATTTAATTTTTTTAATAGAGTTTAGAACTTTTCTTTTTGAAAAGAGCGTGAAAATATTTTAGTATTCGTAGATCCTTTATTTGTTTTGCTAGCGCTTTTGGCGTAATAAGTTTCTTCCATATTTTGAAATGTGATCGCTTATCCTTAGCTTCCTTAAGTTGGTCCATGATGAACTTCTTCAAGCGAAACAAACCAAATTTTCCATACTTTTAAATTAGTAAAAGGTTTTAAATTGATGTTTGTTCCACCAATTTAGAGTTTGTTTAAAGCGTTTAAGTTTTAGCCAAAATCGGATCATACCTTTAGAGTTGTCGGGGTGGATGGATCCAATTCATCGAGACAACATTCAAAGTCATTATGTTTCCACATATTTTGAAATCTAAAGGGAGAAGGGGACTGTCTAGGAGGTGGGGGGTTCATTACGGAAATTAGAAGTGGAGCGTGATCCGAAAGAGTTCTACTTAAATGTTCCACTGTTGTGTTAGGCCATTGGTCAATCCATAGTGAGTTGAATAGTGTGCGATCTAGGCGTTGCCAAAGTCTGGAGTTATTCCAAGTGAAGTTAGAACCTGTAAAACCGATGTCGATTACAATCAAGGATCATATTCACAAATCTTCCATGGAATGGGAGTTAGGGAGATCCCCCTTCTTTCGAGGCGGTAAGAATAGTGTTAAAATCACCTCCAACAATCCAAGGTAAAGTGACGATGAGGCAAAGGATCTTAAACTATTCCAAAGAATGTTCCGCCCCTCTACAAGCGGCATAAATAAAAGAACCCGTGAGAAATCCCCAAAGAGATGAGAACATTAATCAATTGAATCCGGTCTTATGATGGTGATAGTGATTGGTGGTTTCCAGAAGCACCAAATTTTATTACTAATGTTATGAAAGTAGTTTTGGAAGCCGATTTTACGAGCAACCTTAGCAATCTTGGAGGAGTGGATAAGAGGTTCTAAAATAATAAGGAGGAGTGAGGCGTTGTGAGTGCGACGAGGCTTCTAACCCTATTATGGACAATAGGGGTCCCAATACCACGAATATTCCATATAATAGATCACTAATCACGAATTCAATTTGAAGAGCATAATAAGGAAAATGGAAGGAAGGTGCAGAAAAGAAAACCTAAATGCATTTTGAATAGGTATGGAGGCGGATCCGGTGGTTCTAGTGGAGCTTCTAGGTTTTGTGGATTTCTTTTGTAGGAGGCTTGGAAAGGTCTTTTCTCCCGAGCATCTCCATCAAAGAGAGTAAGATAAAAGATTCATGTTAGCTTAGTAATTCTAGGAATGGAGATAGATTTCCCTTCTTCAATATATGTTGTTGATAGGATAGGGTATTCAGAGTAGCTATACGATCGGTATTGAAGGTGGTGGTTTGTTCAGTCATCATTTCAGTATTATGAGTTGAATGTTTTTCTAAAGCTACGGTTTCTTCACTACGTTTGTTTTGTTGGATGTCAAAGTGTCACGAGATTCTCTTATTTCTTCCCCAACAAGATCATCACCAATGTTTCTTTGTGCTATGAAATATGGTAAATTTCAATATTTGGTTGGGGCAATAAATTGTCTATTGGTACAAATTCAGGTTGATCCTTTCCCCCTCACATGATGTATCTTCATGAGATTCTACTAATTCATTGTGAAGCCCTTTTTGCGAATCGGTAGATGTAGAAACGATAAGTTTATGTGAGTTTGTGCCTATTTGATTGATTTTGGGAACATAGGCCATTTTGTAGGTTGATCTTTTGGTAAAGAGGAGATGGGCTCGCTAACTTATTTTTTTTTTAGGCGAGGATGTAGAATAAAACAATCGAGTTTTCATGCCCATGAATTTTGCAATGGGAGGCGGAAAGTTTTCAAATTCAACTTTTGGTTATAGCCTAGTTTTTTAGCCTATCCAAACTTCTTTTGGGTGCTTTTTGGTAATATCTATTTCAACTAAGATCCGAGCAACAGAAGGACGGGATTTCACAGCCGTGGCCTGATCTATTTGTAAAGGTCGACCAAATAAAGCCCCCACGGCAAATAGGACTTGATGTGTAACAAAATGAATGCGCATGTTAGGGAAAGATAGCCAAATTGGAACAATCGGTGACTCTTCCTTAACATCAAAACTAGGCGACCACTTAAGGAGACGCATTTGACAATTATAAACTAGATAAGAGCGACGTGCGAACACTCTCGAATAATCCAGATCATTATTTAGTTGGATAAGCACATGCCGAGGGTCAATCATCTACCAAAAGGAACCCGACGTTTTAGAGAATGAAAGAAAGCTCGAATCTTATCACAGGTCTCAGTAATTAAATTTCCCAATCGCGAATATTCGAAGGTTTAGCTAATTTTTCAACATCCATGTCTCAACACATCACGGGGATTCCACAAGCATAACAATTAAGTTAACCGATTCATAGGGGGAGTGATTGTTACCAGATAACGCTTCCTTGAAAGATTTCACAGCGGGGGCTGGAGCAGAGGATGAAGGAACGAACTACAGAGGGGCATTAGCCTTCGGATCCATCCGAGGCGGAGACAATGTTTCTTGGAAAGGCTATTTTCGCCATTAAGCGATCTTGAGGGGACATTTGAAGATCTCGATCACGGAGAAAAAAAGCGAACGTTCACCGTGACCTACAAGAGACGGAAGGGAAAAGCCCTAGGTCGCGCTTCAGGAGAGGAGTCGGGGAGAGCAGGGTCGTCCTAGAGAGGAAGTTGTATTGAGAATTGTACTACAATAATCTAAAGAGGGGCATTCACATTTCTTCCTTCAAAAGATCATCATGTTGCCATTTCAATAGTTTTTCTAATGGCTAGTGGCATGGCCTCTTTGCCTTTATATGGTGTGACTTCTCTAATTTTAATCAATAAAATCATAATAAAAAGAGAGGATTTATCATTCCCGTATACCACATCAGCAATAAATAGAAAAATGAGAAATGCATAATTTTAAAAGTCCCAGAATACAAAGTTCCAAAAATACAAAATCATTACAAAGTCCTAACATACAAAATCATTTTTTTAACTAGTTATGCATTCATCTAGTCTTCAATTCTACATATCATAAAAGAAAAAAAAAATCAAATCATTATAAGATTCTTTAATAAATTATGGTATATCATGTCAATATCTTCCACAAAAAAGTTTGGAATACTAGAAAGCTCTGTCATGAATTTTGTGATTATTTTTCTTTCCTCAAAATCTTGTGTTCCACTAGGAATTATATTTTCAACTTAAAGCTACACTATTAGCCATCATGATAATATAATCATGAAGAGATTGATTATCAGCATGCCTTTTAGCCATCTTCCGTTTAAGAAATACCTTGGAAGATGAAGGTATTTATTATTTTTTAATACCTCTAGACTTGTCTCGATAAAACCTAATGGGACATCACCACCTAAATTAATATGTTAAGTACTAGAAGAAGTTCCATAATTTCTTGACTTTTCCCAGTCTCTTGTGGTATGGCCTTCATCAAAAACCTTAAATTTAATTTACAACTGAAATATTTAAAAAGCTTGCATCTGTAATCAATAAAGAGCTTGACATATATTTCCTAACAACATGATGAGGAAATATATATGTTACAATAACACCTGAATGTGTGATGCATATTCCTCTAACCCCATTAATATCATTTTCTTGCTTTCATCCCAAGACAGGCCCAAATTTCTCCTCAGTTCTTGAATGTAATTTCATTTTCTTCTATGATGTATGATTTGATTCTTACACTACTCTGGTGTAACTTTAATTTCAAATTTCTCACTTAATTTGCAAGAAACACCTTTGTACATAATATCTTTGAAGATTTGAACGCTTCTCATATTTGCATCATCATACTCACACATGATTCGTAGAAGCTCTGAAATCTATTCTGATTTTATACTGCAAACAAAATTCTTTCATTTACTTTTCAGAGCAAGTGGGAGGATAGGAGGAAGAGACTCCATTTAACTTAATTAAATAATCATTATATTAAAGCAAACATAAGTAGTTAACATGATTAACATATATTTTATAGAAGAAAAATGTTTGAAGTAAAACATATTCCCAAATAGAAGATGCCTTAATCTTGACCAAAAAAAATATTTGTGTCATCCATAAAATATATGACCTGACACCATGCAAATCATAAGGGTACTTATTGAAGTGACTGAGTACAACATTAAGGTATGATGTACTGTTTCAAAAGATAGAGACATCACCCTTCAATGGACCTAATTATCTAATAAGGACTCAAAAGACATGATGGGTCTTTGAGTATACCTAAGATTTTTTCTCTACTTTACATGGACGAATAAGTAGGGTTTATATTAAATTGGGTTCTAAAGTTCCCTATGGAGGCAAGCCTCCATAGTTAATTACATATTAGGAAATAAAATTCCTTAAGAATACTCTCGATTAAAGTAGACAATTATCATCTCCAAAGATTTCAAGGTTTAGATTATCAAAGGATTGGATATTTAAAAAATCAATGGAGAAAGTTCAAGGAGAAGACTTATTTTGAAATCCAAAGGGAATAGGTAGGGAATGCTCATGATACTAGGAAGCCCAATGAGCATTCCAATTTATTATATGATAGGGCTTTAAGATTTTGAAGTTGAAGAGATTTATTTGTTAGAGTTGAATTTTATTGATAGCTAGGGTCAATCAACACAAAGTTATGGAAATACTTATGAGGTGAGTATTTATGCCTGTAGCCCGAGAGAAATAACTATCTTAGATCCTAAATCTAGGGAGCTTTAGCATAATCTAAAGCACGACCTAAATCCAACTGACGATGGGCATAAGGTTCACCTCCATAAGAGAGGATAAACTGCCCGATTGTTGGGCTTACGACTACCTAGAGTGGCCACCAGCTAACTTCTCTTATGATTTTAAAACCATATAGTCTGGTCTTATGAATTGCAAGATAGCTAGGGCAGTTATTAATTTAGAAAGAGACTAATGTCCTTAAACCCACTCTCTAAGAGACTTGAACATGAGTGGTATGAATAATGATTTAATATATTGCAAATCATTTTTAAATTTTATTTTAGTTTTGACAAAGTCTATAGGATTTCTTATGCTTAAATGCATGATGAAAATAGGTTATGGGCCAAATCAGCTAGAATTAGGTGTTCTTTACTACAAGGGATGCCCTCACAGGTCAAGCATTCCCCTATCGTGCAAGGATGGAGATCCTTCATATTCAAGAGAGAAAGAATATGCACGTGTGAAACATACAACCATCCTAAGGGTTGCTAAATCTTTTAATTGTCTTATTTTAGACCTAGGCTTTCTGGTGAGGTTATGAATTGTTTAAATATTAGTTATGAGAGATTAATTGGGGTAGAAAAATTAATTTTTCTCTAAGAGCATAATCGCATCCACGCAAATTGTAGGAGGTACTTATTGAAGTGATCAGGGACAATATTAAGGTATGATGTACTATCTCAAAAGATAAAGACATCACCTTTCAATGGACCTAATTATCTAATAAGGACTCAAAAGACATGATGGGTCTTTGAATATACCAAAGATTTTTCCCCTACTTTACATAGATGAATAAGTAGGGTTTATATTAAATCGAGTTCTAAAGTTCCCTATAGAGGCAAGCCTCTATATTTAATTACATCTTAGGGAATGAAATTCCCTAGGAATACTCTCGATTAAAGTAGATAATTATCATCTCCAAAGATTTCAAGGTTTAGATTATTAAAGGATTGGTTATATTTGAAAAATCAATTGAGAAAGTTCAAGGAGAAGACTTATTTTAAAAGCCAAAGGGAATACGTAAGGAATGCTCATGATACTAAGAAACCTAGTGAGCATTCCAATTTATTCTATGATTGGGCTTTATGATTTTGAAGTTGAAGAGAATTATTTATTAGAGTTGAATTTTATTAGATTGCTAGGGTCAATCAACACAAAGTTATGGAAATACTTACGAGGTGAGTATTTATGCTTGTAGCTAGAGAAAAATAAGTACCTCGGATCCTAAATCTAGGGAGCTTTAGCATACGCTAAAGCATGACCTAAATCCAACTGAAGATAGGCATAAGGTTCACCTCCATAAGAGAGGATAAACCGCCCGATTGCTGGGCTTACAACTGCCTAGAGTGGCCACCAGCTAACTCCTCCTATGATTTTAAAACCATGTAGTTCGGTCTTATGAATTGCAAGATAGCTAGGGTAGTTATTAATTTAGAAAGAGACTAATGTCCTTAAACCCACTCTCTAAGAGACTTGAACATGAGTGGTATGGATAATAATTTAATCTTATACATATCTTTTTTAAATTTTATTTCAGTTTTGACAAAGGCTATAGGATTTCTTATGCTTAAATGCATGATGAAAATAGGTTATGGGCCAAATCAGCTAGAATTAGGTGTTCTTCACTACAAGGGATGCCCTCACAGGTCAAACATTCCCCTATCATGCAAGGATGGAGATCCTTCATATTCAAGAGAGAAAGAATATGCATGCACAGTGTGAAACATACAACCATCCAGCTAAGGGTTGCTAAATCTTTAAATTGTCTTATTTTAGACCTAGGCTTTGTGGTGAGGTTATGAATTATTTAAATTTTAGTTATGAGAGATTAATTGGGGTAGAAAAATTAATTTTTCTCTAAGAGCTTAATCGCATCCACGTCACATATTAAAGCATCAAACATGAAGAAATTATAAAAAGCATGCCATCCTAGTACACTATTTAAATAAATCATCAAATAATTTTATAAGCTATCACAAAGAATACAAAGTCGATCGGTGCCACCATACAACCTGAAAAGAAGAGATGGGTAGCAGCTCTATCCTTATACCACCCAGAATTACAAAATAATAATTATAATTTATAATGAATAAATTCTATGGGGTCGTCATTCTTCATTCTTCATGTCTTCATTTCTTTCCTCCTTGCTTCTTTGATTTGGTAGGTTTCAAGGCATCACATGGCACCCTAGGACATCCTTCTAGACATTGCACATTATAAACCTTCGTAGCACTAATCTTAATTTCTAATATAAAATTACATTAAATGTAGGAAAAGTAAATTTAACTACACCAACAAAATAAGTGTTAACTAAACATACATACAACCCAAGCAGTTAGATTTATAATTTGGACTTAGGACCTTGCACATGGGTAATCATGCCCACATTTCTTAACGTGGATTATGCTTAGGAGCATAAGCAACCTACAAGTAAAGCATTTATATTTATTCTTAAGCAACCCCTTAAGCATAATCCTTGTAGAAAATATGATTAGGCTAATCACAGCCTAGCATCTAGTCTATGAAACATACACAATAACATCCAGTCTAAAATAATATATCGCAAAATAAAATATACATCATAAATATGTCATCATAACTTAGGACTAGAAGTGGTGACTTAATTCTAATGTGTGTATTAAGGCTTGTGTGGTATGTTTCAACTAAACATTAGTATTATATTTTCTAAGTTTAGAAGGATTCAATTTAACATGAAAGGTTGGTTTCACTTGAAGTTGTTTAATTGATTTGTTAATTTTATTTTGTGTTTTTTTATTTGATTACACTTAGCTACTAAGTGTTATAATGAAAAGGAAGAGGATTACCCTCTTTAATCCCTACCTTAAGTCACTTTCTAAAGCATGTTACTTTAATTTAGTTCTCTTTAGTGAATAGTTTATTACACATTTTTAAATTAATCCTAAGTTTAGGTTCATTTTAAGTAATTCTATCCAATATTAAAGGCATCTTAAGGTAAATCTAATTGAATTACTATCACATGACATATGCTAAATCATTCCTTTCCATCCCATGTAACATGCATATAATTTAATCCCAAATGTATCTATACATGTAATATGTTTTAACACACTTATATGATGAATGTATACATATGTATTTAAAGTTTATATTTTTTATTTGATTGAATTATTTAATCATATTAATTTAAAGCTCTATCCAAATTCTTATACAAAAATACATTGGGATGAAATTAAATAGGTACGTATCATTGTTAACTAGAAAATGAGGTAATCAAATGACCTTCTTAGGGCTAACTAAAGCCTCATATTCCCTTGATGTCCAAACTATATACCCATTTGCATTCAAACATATGTAAACTTATATACATTAATATATGAAAGGAAGCTCTAAATCGCATGACTAACTAATTCAAACATTTAGTCAATTATGAATACATGTATCCTTGATAAAAAGAAAAGGGGTTTTAATTCTATAATTAAATACACACACACATATGTATAAGAGTCATAAGCTAATAAATGATATTGTTAATCAGGGAAGTGAGGTAATCAAATGACCTCCTTGGGGCTACTTAAAGCCTCATATTCTCGGGATGTCTAGACTAAACACTTACTTTTCTCAAATACATATGGATGTATACATAAATAAAGGATAAAAAATCATACAAAGATTATATTTTTATTTGTTGAAAAATTTATGCATATGGATTAAAGTTTTATCTAAATTCTAATATAGAAACACATGTAAATGAAATTAAATGATGCGTGTCCTTTGTTAACCAGTGAGGTAATCAAATGACCTCTTTGAGGCTAACTAAAGCCCTATGTTTTCGGATGTGACTATATACTTATTAGCATTCAAATACATATAAAACTACATATGAATTAAGAAAAATGAACCTTTACTTCGTATGTCTAAGCTATAAGCACATGCAAACCTATGTATATATGTTCACAACTACTATCACTCTAATCAATGTAATTGATTCATAAACTTTAGGAGAATAAATTGAATTTATTAGTGATAATAGTCACACATATTGTAAATCAATCCAACATATGTAAGCTTACATAAAGGAAAACCATTTGATTCAGTTAACTTTCCAAAGATGAATGCATGATTTCAAATGACATACAACAGTTAACATGATTGGAAAGGAATAAATAAATATAAACACATAATTTCATTCAATCATGTTAATTCCTAAGGGCAATCATATCAAATAAAAATGTTTAAAATAAACCAAAGTTTCTTTAATGTCATTTTTAATTTCATATTTTGATTTGACTTAAGGTTATGGGAAAAGGTTTGTTGATCCTAACCCATTCCCATATTTGTTAATTATTTTGGTTTAATGAAATATGATTAAGTTGATTTTATGAGTTAATTAAATTATAATATGCATAAAATCCATTAATTAACTCTTCCCTATGTTACCTTGACATAATTACTCAACTAATTATGAGCCAACATGATATGCACATACACTAAAAATTATATTAACAATGACCCTAAGAAATGAAAGGGGCCTAATGCAATTGGCTACACTTAATGGTTAATTAAGTTAAGAAACTTAATTAAGTACTTTTATAACTACCTCACACATATGGGATAATTTTAATTTCCTTTGGATTTTTTTAGGTTGTGGAACATCTAAGGATCTACCCAATATCTCATCAATTAAGTTCTGATATGGTTATGATTTCAATTTAATTAGTCTATTAAACCTTAATTAGTTTGATTAATTAAATGGACTTAAAGAAATAGATTAGGGAAAAGGCCTCAATCCCATTCCATTAGTCCATTTACCGCTGAATAATGACTAACAACTTAATTAAATAATTTATTACTATTCATGTGATTAGTTAACCCTTAATTAGATTAAAATAGTAAGTAGAGCTTAATTAATTAATTTTATTAATTAATTAACCAATAAATCCTAAGAAAATTGAGAGAGGTAGAGGTCATCCCCTTAAACAATCTCAGAAAGTTTGGGATTAATTAATTGGGAAATATTTAAGCTAATTAATTTTCCAATTAAACTTTAATTAAGCTTTAATTACTATTCAAAATTAATTAAGAATATTTTTAATAAATTCCTCTTTAAAATATCGTCAAAATGAATATTAATTTATATTTTATGATTATTTTACAATTAGCTATGATTTTGGAAGTTTCAACCATTAAAACTCATTAATTAAGCCATGTTTGTTAAGTTGACCAAATTGACTGTGGTGTTTATTTTGTGTTGGGTGTGTTTGTGTGAGGGGACACCACGCAAATCTGCAGATATACTCATTAGAGTGATGAGGTATGACATTTAAGGAATTGTGTACTACATCGAGAGATAGTAATCACTATCTTATAATAGACCTAATCAACTAATGAGGACTCCTAAGGCATGATAGGTCTTCAGGTATACCAAAGATTTTTCTCTTACTTTATATGGAAAAGTAAAGTAGGGTTTATTTAAACCAAGTTTGTTAAGTTCTCTATGGAGGCAAGCCTCCATAGTTAATTATATCTTAAGAAAAATGAATCCCTTCAGAATAGTCTCGATTAAAGTAAGCGATTGTTATCTCCAACGAATTCAAAGATATGACTATCAAAGGATTGGTTGTATTTTTGAAAATCCAGTGGGGAAGATCAAAATGGAAGAGTTCTTATCGAGACCAAAGGAGATAAGTAGGGAGTGCTCATGATACTAGAAAGCTTAGTGAGCACTCCAGTCTATCCTATGATTGGGTTTTATATATTTGAACTTGGTAAGATTTATTTATTTGAGTTGGTTTTTTATTAGAAATTTAGGACTTATAATTCCACAACACAAGATTGTGAAAATGCCTATGAGGTACGAATTTATGCTTGTAGCCCACAAAAAAAAATTAGGGACCTCAGATCCAAAATCTAGGGAGCTTTGGTGATGACTAAAACACGTCCTAAACCTAAGGCAAAAATGGGTATCTGGTTCACCTCCACAAGAGGGAATGAACCACCCAACTGCTGGGCTTATTATTACCTGGAGTGGTAGCCAGCTAACTCCTCCTACGCTTTATAGCCATGTAGATAAATCATATATTTTCCAAGATGGTTAGGCTATTATTTACTTAGAAAAGAAGCTAAGTCCTTAAACTCACTCCTTGAGAGACTAGATCTTGAAGGGAATGAGTCATGACATAAATCTAATGCAAATTCTACCAAGTTTTATTTGATTTTTGGACTCTTTATTTGACACAAGCTATAGGATTCTATATGCCTAAATGCATGAGATGTTGATTGTGGGCTAAATCCGGAGAGAAAGAGGTTTCTTTCCATCAAAGGCTCTTACAGGTTAAGCCTTTATTCTCTAGCATAGATGTAAGCCCTCTCTTAGCAAGAGTTGAAGAATATGATATGCATGACATTATACATTCAATCATCCGGCTAAGGGGTTGCTTTTATGTGAGGTTATGAATTGTCTTACAAGTTTAGTTATGAGTTATTAATGGGATAGAAAATTTATCTTTATCCTAGGACCCTAATGTCTTCCAGACCACACATCAGTCACCAATCATAAAAAAACTACAAAAAGACATGCTATTTCTAATGCACAAAGTAGACAAAACATCAAATAATTTTATAAAGCTATTACAAAAGAATAAAAGGCCGGTGCGATCAGGTACTATCATACAATCTGAAAAGAAATGTGGGTAGCCAAGCTCTACCCTTATACATTTCGGTACAATGAAGAATAATTACCAACTATGAAATGACAAGTGTTATGGGGGTCTTCATTCTTCATCCTCCATCCTTCACTTCTCATCTTTCATTCCTTCATTTTTTCTGATTTGCTCCATTTCTTTTCTTCTTTCAGTTTGAATGGGAGGTAGTTTGCTCCAAGGTATCACAGGTATATAAGATATGGTCTTATAACCAATGCTCATTCCTAATCCCTATAACACTTATCCTAATCCTAATGCAAAAATTACATTAAAGGAAAAAAATTAAGCTACACCTGCAAAATAAATATTAGCTAAACACATCATACAACCCAAGCAGTTATAAGAATAATTTTGACTTAGTACCCCACGCATGGGTAACCAGCCCACATGTCCTAACTTGGGCTATTCTAAGCAACCTACATAGTAAAAAGTATTTATATTTTTATTACAACGGCCCCTTTAAGCACAGTCCCCTGCATAAAACATGATTAGGCTAATACCGGCCAAACATTTAGGCTATGCACATACATCCTAACATCCAGTCTAGAATAATAGATCACAAAACTTAAACATTCATCAAACCATACACTGTCTTAACATAAAGCTAGAAATGGCGACTTAACATAATGTACATGTGTTAGAGCTTGTGTGGTATGTCCTAACTAGGTTTTGAGGTTATGATTTACTAAGTGTGAGGAATTTAATTTATGAAGGTTTAGTTGATTTGGAGATTTTACATAGTATTTTTTCTTTTATTTCATATAGCCTACACTTAGTAAGCAAGGAATTCATGTTATGGGGGTCTTCATTCTTCATTTCTTCATTCTTTTTTTCTTCTTTTCTTCTTTCTTCTTTTGGTTCCATCTTTTGGATGCTTGGAATGTGGATACTCCAAAGGCTTCACATGGTACATAAGATGTGATCTTATAACTAATGCTCATCCTAATCTCCCATAACAATCATTCCAAAATCCTAATTACAAAAGTTACATGAAAATGGAAAAGTAAATGTAACTAAAACCTACAAAACAGAGATTAGCTAAACAAACCACACATTCCCAAGCATGAATATAAATAAATTTGACTTAGCAACCCACACATGGGTAACCAAGTCCACCCGAAATATTTTGGATTATGCTTAGGGGTATAAGCAACCTACACAGCAAAAATAATTACATTTTTATTACAACACCCCTTAAGCACAATCTCCTGCAGAAGACAATGATTAGACTAAATCATCCTACCATTCATTCTACGCATATACACCCTAACATCAAGACTAAAATATCACATCATAAAATAAAAGCAAACATCAAACCATGCACCACCTTAATATACGACTAGAAGTAGTGACTTAGCTTAATGTGTGTGCCATGTAAGGTTTATGTGGTATCGCTAGGTTTTAAGGTTAGGATTTTCTGTGTGAAAATGTTCAACTTAGAAGAGTGATCTCATTTAAGTTGTTTAGTTGATTTGGGTTGATTTTATTTTATATTTTGATTTGGTTTGAATGAACCTACTTAATTACTAAAAGTTGTAAAGAGAGGAAAAGAGAAGAGAACTTCTCTTTCCTCCTTACCCTAAATGATTTCTAAGGTAGATTCATTAATGATTTTTGTTTAGTGAATGTTTTATTATGTGTTTTAATTAATCCTAAATTTAGAATTTTCTTAAATAAATATATTCAAGAAGAAAGATATTTTAAGATTAAGTAAAGTGAATTACTATCACAATACACACAACATTTTATTTCTTTCTCACATGTCTATAACATGCATATGAATAAATCCTAAACATATCTATACATGTGATGCAAGTATTTAGCACACCTTAATAATGAATGCTAAGAGAAGTTGCTTAAGGAAACTTGGAATGTTTCTTGTATGCATGATTTTGTTAAGTAGAAGAGAGTGATTCTTTTATCCATTTATCATATGCACATTTATAAGTATAAAAGACATAAGTGAGTACGATGTCATTGTTAACCAGGGGTGTAAGGTACAAGACCTACTTAGGGCTACTTAAAGCCTCGCAACCCCGGGGTTGTCCAGACTAATATATCACTTTTCTTAAATATAGGTGCATGTACAAAATTAATGCATTGAAAGAGAATTCTAAGCGTGTTACTTAAAAAATTTGGATGCTTTATGATGCACTATTTTCATTAAGTAGAAAAGAGATTTTCTTATCCATTTTTCACATGCACACATGTATGCATGAAAGGCATAAGTGAGTATGACACCATTGTTAACCAGGGGTGTAAGCTACATGACCTGCTTAGGGCTACTTAAAGCCTCGCAACCCTAAAATTGTCCAGACTAACATACCACTTTCCTTAAATACAAGCATGTGTACAAAAGAAATGAATGGAAAAGAAAGATGCAAAAAGTTTGCGTTGGTTGACTTATTTTGTTTGTGCAAATGTAGATGTCCTTCTTAAGTAATAGTATAGGAATGAATAGAAGGGAATTGGGCAAGTGTTATATTCTTTTCAAATGAACTATACACTTTGCCAAATCTATTCAAAACCATACTAAAAGAAAAAGGAAGGCCACACTATGCACATCTTCATATTCATATCCACATGCAAGCTTATAAATAATTATAAGTAGCACACTTCAATTTTAGGTATTTGATTTATAGATTTTGAAAATAATTTTTTGAATTTAATAGTGATAATAGCCACTCATATTTTTTACTTTAGCCAAAACATGCAATTTGACATAAAGAAAACATTTTATTTTGAATTTGATTTTAGAAAAGCATGAATGTATGAAACTCATATGACATACACATTTAGCATTTTAGGAAAGAAATAAAATGATGTAAGCATGTAACTTCATTCACTCCAATTAATTCTTAAAGACAATCTTATGAAGTAAGATCATTTAAAGCGAATCAAAAGTTGTTTAAAGAGACTTTCATTTTGTTTTGCGTTTGATTTGAATTAGAAAAGTGTGAGAAGGTTTGTTGGTCCTTACCTATTTGTGTATTGTGATTAGATTAATTTTATTCTTTGGTTAGGTTAAGGTGTAGATTAAGTTCATTAATTACCCCTTACCTATACCACTTTAACATATTTAATCAAATAATTATGAGCCAATGTATGACATAAAACCATAAGTAATTTAAGTCAGCAATGCATCCTAGGAAAGAAAGGTACCTAATGCAATTGACTCATAATTAATGATTAATTAAGCTAAAGGGTTTAATTTAATTACTTTCATAACCTTTCCCACACATATGGGTTAGGTATGATTTCCTTAAGTTTACTTAGGTTACTGAACACCTAAGTATCTACCCAAGAAGGATTAGTTTAGGTTATTAGATTTTTGGATTAATTTTGGTTTTGAGAATTTAATTTGATTAATTAAGTAGATCATTAGTGGATTAACCCTTAATTAGATTTGGATTAAGGAAGAAAGAAGGTTTAGGGAATAGCTTAAGGAAAATATCCCAAAATCATTTCATAAACCTCCTAATCACTTAAACAAATTTTAATTATCTTAATCAAGGAATTAAACCACTGTTCACATGCTTAAATAACCTTAATTACATTAATAGGGTGATTAGGGGTTCATTAATTAAGTTTCCTAATTGACACATTAATAAATTCAAAGAAAATTAAGGAGATAGTAGTCACCCCCCTAAATATCCTTGAGAAGTTTGGAATTAATTAATGAAGTCATTAGGGAGTAATTAAGGTTATTAAGTTTTTATGTAAACCCTAATTAAGGAAAATCTACTGTTCAAATTCAATTAGAAATAATTTTATTAGATTCTCCTCTGAATTATCTTTAAAATGAGCCTGAGTTTTAATTTTTTTTAGATTTTTCTACAATTAGTTGTGAATTTAGGAATTTTCAATTGATTTAAGTGATTTTTTTATGAATTCTGTTAATTTATTTTATTAAAATAAATCATTTGACACTCAAAATTCAATATATTTTAACTTAGAGGTCATTTTGACTTGAAATTTCTATGGTATGTGTATTTTAACATTAATTTTAATCTCTAAAAATTTCAACTTAATCTGATATATATTTTTGATTTAATTAAAGAAATTTAATTTTTACTAAAACTCAAATTAAGCTCAAAATTCTCAGTGAAATTTAGAGATTTTGGGTATATTGGATTCCTCTTGGAAAGAAGAACTTAACGAGCCCTTGAAATTTTTGGTTAAATATTTTATTTTAATGAATTTTTGAAGTTTCAAGTAATTTAAAGCAATTTTTTAAATCAAAAAAATCCACTTGGGGCTGATGTGGCAACGCGACGCCACATGGTGCTACGTGATTGGATGCGGGGTGCCACTTGGAACGCATGCGCCATGCTTCGCCACGCGATTTGCGTGCGGTGCCGCGTCAGCCATTTGAGCAAGAAATGACTAGTCAACCCACAGAGAGCGACCCGCGGCTCGCTCTGGACTGCCGAATCACAGATCGGATGGTCTAGATCAGATTACGCGATCCAAAGGGCAAGATCATGTGATCGGTGTGTGATCTGAGTCATCTGATCGCGCGAACTGCACGATCGGACGGTCCAGATCTTATCAGATGATCTGAAGGCCTAGATCATGCGATCCACGTGCGATCCGAGCCATCTGATCTCGCGAATCATAGGATCGGACGGCGGCTGTATCCCGCCAACAATGAACAGTAAAAATTGGATATTTAAAAGAAAAAAAGGTTTTCTAAGTGAAAACTTGTCCAAATGGACTCATTTTGGAGTTGATTCACACCGGAAAAATTCTATTTTTTTAATTGGGATGATTTAAAGTAAAAAATGCGAGATTATCTAGGGTAGATTCCTAAAAATTGTGCAAAAATATCTCAAAATGAGGGATCCTAAGGCTGACTATGGTTTTTGAAGGTTACCTCACCAGGGATGATTTTTGATGGCAGTGGTGACTCGAGCGCACTGTCGAGTGAGGGAAGAAGCCTTGGACTGAGCTTAGATCCTTGCCTTCACATCAAAATAAAGTTTCCTCCACTGATCATCATTTCCTCGCAAAAATTCACTTAGTTTTGGAGTATTTCTTTTCAAAATGAAGTGGGGGTGATTGCCAATGGCTTTGGGAGCTCTAGGAGAGGAAGAATGAGAGGAATGTGAGTTCTCTTCAGCCACCAAAGCCTTAGAATGAAAAGTAAGCCAAAATGAAATAAAATCTACTTTTTGATTAAAATTTTGGCCCAAACTCATTTCATTTTGCTTCGGGTGGTTGGGAATGGAAGAGAATCATCCTAGGTGTCTCCTTATGGTTCACTTAGGATTGGAAAGTGGGTGTCCTAGCCAAGGGGAGGTGAGTGTCCTTCATGCCAAGTGTTCCAATGGGAGAGGTGAGGTGATTTGACCTCCCCATGAGTTATGGCTATCCCAACCACTTCTTGGGTCAGAAAACCAGTGTCCTTGGTGCCTATGTGGACCAATGGATGAGTACCAAGTGACCAAGGAAGAGAAATGACCACTTGGAAAAGTGTCTTTTCTCATGGAATGCCCTTGACCTAAGGGCAAAGTGGTCATTTTATATTGAATTTAATTTGAGAATATTTGAAATGTGTCAGAAGTAAGTTGGACCAAATTTCATGTCATTTGAAGTTCATTTGGTTTAATTTGGGTTAATTTGACCCATTTGGGTCAAATCAGGTCAAAATGAGTTAGGTTGACCAATTGGTCAAATTGGGTCAAACCAAGAGTTGAGTCAAGTTCAAATGACTATTTGGAGTATATTGGTTCAATTTGTTTCAATTAATTTGGTTTAATTTGGATTTA
Source organism: Cymbidium sinense (assembly GCA_021442155.1). Lineage (NCBI taxonomy): Eukaryota > Viridiplantae > Streptophyta > Magnoliopsida > Asparagales > Orchidaceae > Cymbidium > Cymbidium sinense. The sequence continues at coordinate 195,045,117 of CM038215.1, forward strand.
ATTTGGATTTTTGCCAATCTGATCCTTTTAGTCAATTTGGGCTAAGTTGACCAATTTAACCCAATTTACCAAATTATCTTAAATCATAGCTTGGTTTGGGTTTGGTTGATCTTTTGAAATGTATTGGTATCTTTATTTCCAATCAATTTGACTTATATTTGATTTTGGCTTGATTTGACCTTTTAGGTCAAGTTGGGTTCATGGTCAATTGGGCTAGGTTGGGTCTAGTTAGCCAATTGGTCAAATTGGGTTTAATTAAGGCTTTGGTCAAGTTCATTGATCAATTTTGAGTGAACTTGAGTTATTGGTTGCACTCAATTTGGTTTAGGTTACAATTTAGCTAGTTTAGGTTCATATGTGTTAAATGGTTGACTTGGTCAACAGCTAGCTTAACTTGGTTTGACATAGTTCACAATAATTGATTAACCTATGATGATCAACAAATATGACCTAAAGTTCAGATTGTCTTAATTCACTTTGATTTGGGTTAAATTAAATTTTGGTTCATGTAGGTCAAATTGGCCACTTTGGGTCAAGTGAGCTATTTGGGTTTAGTTGGCTTGATCAAGGCTTGATTCAAGTTTGGTTGAACTCATATATGGATTTATGATTGAAATATAAATCCATTTGCAAGAGATTTGGAGTCAAATGGGTTTTGATTCATTTGACAATTTCAAGTTCAAAGAGTGAACACGAGTTTGACTTGGGTTTGATTTTTTTGAATTTGGTTTGGGTTTGAGGATTGAAGTTTATATTTATATTTCAATTCATGATTGAAGGATTGATTAAACCATGAAGAAAAATCAAAAGTTTGGCTTGATTTGAGTTTGATTTGGCTGAGTTCAAGATTTTAACTTGAAAGACTTAGGTTGGATTTTGATTGAATTGAGTTTGATTTTTGGAGTTAGTTTTGGTTGTTTAAATTTATATTTCATTTATATAGGTGAATATAAATAAAAATATAAATGGGTTATGAGAAAATTTCTTGAATTTGAATTGATTTGGATTTGATTTGAGCTAAGTCCATAAGATATAATCAAAGGGCTTAGGAAAGTTTTTTGGAATTTGAATTTGAGTTTTGGATTTAGCTTGATTGATTTGAATTTATATTTCATTTATATATGTGAATATAAATGAGAATATAAATATGTTGTCAGGAAATTTCATGAGTTTGAATTGATTTGGATTTGATTTGAGCTAAGTCCATAAGATAGAATCAAAGGGCTTAGGAAAGATTTTGGAATTTGAATTTGAGTTTTGGGTCATGGGTTTTGATTATTTAGAATTCATTCATGATTTGAGAAAATCTACTTAAATTGATTCAAGGTTTGATTTGGAGTTGAAGTTGATATGAGTTTGGAGTTTCATTTGAATTTGATTTGAAGGAAGGAAGTGTGGAGTTGGTTCAAGCTATAGGGTAGACAAATTTTCCTAATACCCCAAAGGCATGACCTATTCCTATTTCTAACTCTTCTAAGTCTCTAGAGTTAAGTTAAGTATCCACCTAATCACTAGATGTGTCTTAAGACTAAGAAACTCTTAAAGTCTAAGAGAAGTCCTATGCCTAAGATGGAGGGGTTGAGAGCTCATCCTAAAAATGAGGTCAATAGTCACTAAACATAACCTTGACCATACATGTAGAATTAAACCTTTCTTCACAAAATTTAAGACATAAAGTGAGTACCAATCAAAATATAATTCTATTAATTCTTTAAGTGATTCATCCTTAAGCTCTACATCAACTTTCTAACTTGAATATGTTGCTCTTGGATAAAATCTTTGAGGCTTAGCATTTGTATATGTTTTAGGAGCTTCCTTAACTACCAGACCCTCAACATTTTATGTGGAAAGTGGGGTTAGAGCTAAGGTACTCACGTGCTATCTATCAGTTTCATATAAAGAGGGCTCAGATACACTCTTGCTTTTGCTTAAGGGCCTGGTCTTCAGCACTATTAGGCTTTATGTCACCTCTAATGGGGCCTGCCGATGTAGAGAGGTAGCTGGTGTGCTCACTACATATGACTCATCCTCTGAACTAGATTCCATGTCTATGTAGATAGTAGGTGTACTCCTAGATGTTGGAACAAATCTCTTGGTAGGTGGTAAGTATGGAGGTCTACCACCTCTTGGACTTCTTATAGACTTGCCTCTTCCTTATCCTAATGGAGGTTGGGTCATCCTACGCACTTGTTTGAATTGAGTGATGAACTGTGGGTGGAATCTAATCTCATGGTCTACTTCCTCTCTAATATCTTATTCTCATTCCCTTCTCTTTTCTTTTTTATTTATTTACTCTTTCTTTTCTTCTTTTTTTTCTCTTTTTTTTCTTTTTATTTTGATTAAGTTCATGAAAGAAGACATTTTATTTCTAAGAGAGATAATAGATTGCATCCTCATAAATCCCAACCCTCATATGCGTATATGGCTTGAGATTATCTTTGACACAATATCCAATCCCATCCTTGATAAACTTGATGCACTAAGGAAAGAAGGATGGAACTATGTTGTTCTTGTGAATCCAAGGTCACCTAACAAAGAATTGAAAGATGTATCCGAGTTTATTATATGAAACTTGGCCTCAATCTTCCAAACATCTATCTCCATTACCAATATTATGGAGTAATGCCCTCTCATCTTATGGATTGAATCCTTTCAACATCATCTTTTAGATTGAAGTTTAGAGATTTCAAGTAAGTAGGCAAGTTTTAAACTCATAATGTACACTGATACATTCAGATCAAACAACACTCTAGATAGCTTGAACTTTCCAACATCTACTATAATGTAGAGAGGATGGTTATGCTCTATTGTCCCTAATAATAGGTCTTTATTTGAGAAGGTGACTCGTAGGACTTTCTTTGAAAAACATGCCTCCTCTACAACTGGATCAGTAGTAGCCAACTGTGCTAAGCATATTTCATGGTCAAGCAATATTTTAATTAGTGACAACCTCATTTCTTTGGATAAAATAAGGGCATTATATATGCTTAGCTTTAGCTTTCTAAGATGCACAAGGACATTATAGTCAACTTTGGGTTGGTCCTCCATAAGCATATCTAAGGGTGGAGCATCTTGTGGAGGGGCTATCTTCTCACTGGAACCAATGACCTATTTATCCTTATCTTGAGGTATAACCTTAGGAGATAAAACTTTTACACTACAGAGATTAACTTCAATGACTTCTTATGATGAGAAGTTTGTGGAAAGTTCTACCTATTCATCAGGTATACCTGCAAGTTCTCTTAAAGGATCATCAGAGTTAGATGACTCCAAATCTATCTCAAGTGGTGAACCCTAGAGATTCAAAAAAAATGTAATTTATTAATGAATCTGTGTGGAATTGATCAAATCATTTAATTTTTATTATTATGATTTGGAGAGCTATCAAAAGGAATGAAATCACTGAGTTCATCAAAAGTAGACAAGATGTAAGCAAAATTAATCTTCTTTATTGATTTATTTAATTTGGGAGATACATGATAAAAGTTAAGCAAAGTAAGCATCTTGAGTGGCTAAGTACTCTCATTCATGGATACAACACTCCTGCTAATGGTGGTGGAGCTAGTAGATGTGGTAGCTACAATGGTGGAAGAGAATATGTTGAACTCAGATGATGGTGGTGCTATGGAACTATCCCGAGCATGTGGTGGCTACTGCTGCTGCTGGGCTTCAACCCTCCCCAAGTTGTCCTTCACAAGTGATAGACCTTCCATGGTGTTGGAGGTCTAAGCTGAGTCAGACACCTATAGAAAAAGTTTCTTGGTTTTAGAGATAATCTTTTTAGAGGTATGGGATGAAGAGATATCACAACCTTCTTTTCTTTTAGAGGATCGGATGTCTCACCAAATATTACTTTAGTGGATCCAAAAGGTTGTAACTAGGTATTCTTTGGGGATCACAATGGCTTCTAACTTGTAATTATGCTCTAGCTAATCATTGGATGTAAAGCAATCCTTTAAGACATGTCCTAACATGCGATGATAGGGCTGTAGTTAGAATCATCACTCCTACCCACTTCCTCTGACTTTCTAGGCTCAGGTAGCTAAAGTTAGACTTTTTAAGAAGATTCTTGAAGATTTTTCTGACTACCTCCCTCTTGAATGAATATGGCTTATTGAGTTTGTCAGCAATAGTAGGTGGATAGTAGCTACCTAGTATAGTAGGTACTATGGTTGTGGACTCGAGGTAGCTTTGCGGTGGGGAGTGGAAGAGGAAGTGGAAGTGGAGATTGATGAGGTCTAGGCCTCTCATATTATGCTCGCTTGCTACTTCCCTTTATATAATGCAGCTACAACTCCTAACTTCTTCTCAAATACCTTCCAAGGCTTGGACTTGCATGATTGATTTGAAAGAATAATTACTTGGCTTCCTCTTATAGATTGGCCACCTTGTTGATTAATTACTCAAATGTTTTAATGGTTAAGTCCTTAAGCATGAAAGCAACCAGAGCCATGAATATTCATGAGAAGAATTTCAATGGCATGTTGTTCTTGCAACTGTGGTTCACATTTCATACTTATGTTTCACCACTTGAGAATATAATCAACAAGGGACTCATTGGATTTTTATTTTCTACAATAAAGCCTCCTATAATTACCCTCTATTGAGCTCCTATGAATCTCTTAATGAAAAGCTGCTCTAACAACGTAAAAGACTTCACTGAACCATTGGCCAATTCGACGTACTAATCAAAAGCAGCTCTAGAAAGGCTACTAACAAACTACCTAAAGAGTAAGGTCTCACTGCCATTGGTGTTGTAATGGCCTAGAAGTGTGTTATATGCTACCTAGGGTTCCTATTGCCTTTAAATACCTTGAAGGATGGTGGCATAAAACCCTTAGAGTATTGAATTGCATTAAATTCCTCTAGGTAAGGTCTACTCTTTAAAATAGATGAGCTCCCTTGCTTGCCAATGCTTCCTTCACTTGTTGTTCTACCATATGATATCCTTCTCATGAATGGAGGTGCTATCAGTTGTCTTCCTATGCATGCTACTGGTATCCACATCCATTGGAGTGGTGCTCTTTGGATGGTCTAGGATGTGTACCAACTCAGGTCTATCAGCCTCCATAGGAATGGGTTTAGGGAAAAGTGTTTGATTCTATAATGCTAACACTATTGCTATCAACTCCTACTCTCCTCTTCATTCAATCAATTTGGTCATCCTTGAGTTTGATTTATTAGAGAAGGTGTTGAGTTGAGTATGATGCCTCACCTTCCTCAACTATAGGGCCTTGAGCTTCTTAGCTAGGATACCCTTTATGCAAGGACCCCTGAGTATCAACCATGTAGGCCTTTATTATATCATATAGAAGGTCATCCTCATCTACATTGAAATATACCATGTTCTCCTCTTGATCAGAATGTTCATCTCCAACTATCTGACTCACCGTAGCATGATAGTCCTCTAATATCTTCTTTAAAGATCTGTCATCTACTCTACCACGGACTAAGATAAATGTTAGGTGATGACTCCTTCCTATGCTCCAAAGTGGTGATACACTATATGTCTTGGATGGGAGAGGTACTAGCTATAACTGCGGTTCAATAATCACGAGCCAACTTAGAACTCTATTCTTCCTCCTTCTATGGTTGGGATGGTGGAGCAATTACGATACTCTTGGGCCACCATTCCTTCTTCTCCACTATTAAGGCAGAAGGTGGAGCAGGAGAGCTCGATCTTGCATCAACTAGCAAAGTGGATGGAGTTTGGCCCTTGGACATAGTCATATCACCAAGGGGGATGACTTGTCTATAGATGCTATCTTGTATTACCTTAGTGGGAACCTCAGATGGTGAGGCATAAACTGGCGATGGTGGTCGACAAGTGGAGCGGTGTGGTGATGATGACACTAGCTACCTATCCATTGAAGGTCTCCTTCTATGGCTGGAACTAGTAAGGACTATTTGGTCTGAATGATCAGCTCTATCAGCTCAGTGATCGGAGTGGTCAATAAATGCTGAGGCCACAGACTGCCTGGCAAACCTCCTCCTATCCTTTTTGCCCGCTTGGGCAGCAATCCTGACCTCTATTTGACTTTCTCTTCCAATCTGATCCATAACAATCTTAGGAATAACTTGTCTCAAATCATGCTGGGTAGTGGACTCAGATAGTCCATGTGCTCTCCTAACTCGGTTGAGCATGGACCTAAAACATAATCTTGATGTCATGCACATAGAGACAATTTTTTTATATAATATTTTCAACACAGTGATGGATGTTTGGGGTAAAACTAAAAATAATGTGAAGGATAGGTTAAACTTAAAGGAATAATGCCAGAAAAGAGAGTTAAAATTAAGAGAGACTACAGCTGGTAGAGTTCAAAAGCCTAACGACAAATACTATCCCACATTAGAATAATAGAGAATAATACGTAAGTGGGTACATTCATTGAAGTTACCATATGTATACTTAACTAATTTGAGTAAATGTGTTGATTTGAGAACGTTAAAAATATTTGGAATGAAGAGCCATGTTTGTCGTATTTTTTGTAATGCTTACTTTAATTTGCATTTAGTACTTTACCAGAGCAAATACTAAATATTTTGATTGAACTTACTCTCTTCTTTAAGGAATTATCATAAGCTCAATTAAATGTAGAAGCTCTAAGATAACTAGAAGCTAACATTCGGTCATTATTTGTAAGATCAAAAAGATATTCTCCCATATTTTGTTGACTTCATGGAGCACCAATCAATACATCTATCATATGAAACTAAAGTGAGAGGGCCAGTGTAGTTTTTCACTAGATATACCCTTTTGAGATGTAGTTATTTATTATTAATAGTAATAGCAATTATCATTAAATTTAAGCCGATTATTCCAGAAACCTCATACAGATTCTTGAAGAAAGTACACCCAAAGGCTTAATATGTGAAACTTACTTGACCCAAGAGACAACAAATTTTGCTCAAATTACTTTTAGCCACATGCACATAAGGATGATGTCGATGTTGTTGGAGCTTCATAGAATGTGTTATCCATTTTCCAACCTTCAGGAAAAGTATTAGGTAGTTGAACATCAAGATATATGAATGAAAAGGAGCTTAGGGAAGCAACTGTTAATGTTCTTATAAACAATGATGAAGTGCCATCTTTTCTTGAGTAGAGCATCAATGCTACAATATCCCATTATAATTTTTAATCAATCATTATATTCACCTAATCATGTTCACTTTATAATTGAGTCAAATTATTCATGAACTCATTAAACTTGGATGATGCAATCATTATCAATAAGAAGGTCAAAAATGAATTTCCAACATAGTTTAGATTACATATAAGTAATTATCACTATGATCTTAATATATTTTCTAAATTAGGAGTGGCATTATTTTATTTTTCTTAATATATTAGGTTCATGATTAGAGGAATAGAGTGGAGAATTAAGATCTTCACGACATAGGTTGGGGTCCAATGTGAATTATAAATATATGATAAATTTATAATGCCAATAGTTATATATTTCTGCATAAGTTCTTGGTCAAATGAAAAAAAATTATATAACTTCGGTATTTACATTTGAGGAAATACGCATTTAGATGATGAGATAGATTATTATGAGGTTTTACAAGAAGTTGTTTAATTATAGTATCCTAGATTAAATGAGAAGAATAACATTATATTCAATTGTGATTAGTTTGATTCTATGTGTAATAGATGAATAAGGAAGCATAAGTCATATGGGATCACTAAAGTGAAGTTGACTAGAAAATATGCTAAGTATGATCCATTTATCCTTGCACATCAAGCCACACAAGTATATTACTTAAGATATCCAGAAAGAATAAGAGAGAAAATGTAATAAACAATGGTAATTAAAGTAAAATAAAATCTGAGCAAGAGTGAAAGTTCAAAACATTATTAAACTTGCTCATCAAGAAGATAAAATGGCGGGTTTGAACTTTCGGGTTGATGATGTATAGCAAGTTGTAAGCTTGAGTAATATTAATATTGATTTTGAAGAAATTATTCAGTCAAAAGATGAAAACAATGATGATGATGATGAACATGACACTAAATTCAACTTTTAGTAAATCATTGAAGTAGAAGACCTAACATAATAGGTACTTACACATTATTCTTTTTTGTATATATGCATTAAAAGTAGTGATCAGTTACATGTTGTCCATACTTTAATTATGCAATAAATTTTTATATCATACTTTATAATTCATATTTTATTTTTACATATTATTTTTTGCATGGTAAATTACAATTCACACACTATCATTTTTTTAGAAACTATACTTTCACCTCCATGTTATTACAATTTTTGTTGTACTTGTTAAGTTCCTTACATAGCCTTATTTATATAGATCTAGATATTTTATTTTCTTTTACTTATAAATGGCATTATGTGGTGATGATGCTTCATGATGAATTCTAGTTCCTGAACAATTACTTATTTTCTCAATCCTATTAACATTCTACCGTTCTATACATATCAAGCACACACAAGTCTTGGGAGCCCAGGTTTCATCATATTCTACCTGATCAGCTTAATATGCCCATTGAGCTAGTGACGACACACATTTTTATTGAGCTAGAGGGTGACACATAAGTTAATTTTTAAAGATTACTTATGGAATATTATGATGCTAATCTTAATTACAATTTATAGGTTTTTCATCTAGCGAAGCCATACATAAAATTAGGGACATAATAAGGAGCAAATACGATACTACATATGTTTTATGGAAGAAGGTCCTAATTGAGATTCGAGATATGTAGATTATAGAATTCCTGATATTATAATAACTATTTTTGTATTTTTAATGTATTAGTTTATCTTATAACACTACTAATTATATTGAACTTATAAACATGATTAATTAATTTCATTCGAATGTTTACAAGATAAAGTTTTTTGAATGAGCATCCATTACTAGAATTACATATTAGAACATATCAACATCAAGTTGACCCAAGAGTTAACGTTCAATCTCAAAGAGCATACCTAAGTTAACTTTTAATTCCTTGAATTATAATTCTATTAATAATATATTATGTTTAAATCACATTATAATTTTTTGTAGGACAACTACATGAGATAGATAGAAGTTGCTAGTCAAAGCTCTACGAGCAAGAAGTTTTAGTGGATAGCTAGAGCAGTCGGAATGTGACACCTGGAAAGAGGCTATTGGAGGTAAGAAGAAGGGACGATTTACAACCCTAGGCGTAGGGTTAGTCTATGATGCACGTCATTCCGTTCTTTAGAACAAGCAATTGGTCGATCGATGAGATAGTTCAAAGGTGTGTCGTTTGCCAATGACATGAAAACGATAATGATGAGATGGTAGAATGGTTGTGATGGAGGCTAAAATGGAGAGGATGCGTATAGAGAGCTAGAAGGGGAAGGAGCTAGTGGTGGAGGAGGAAGACGATGGTGATGCGAGCGGTGAAGGAGATAGATGATGGCTAAGTCATATATGCATTTTATTTTTTATTTGCAAACAATTTGTTGAGATGTGAATGACTTCAAACTGTTCCATTTGAATGTATTGATCGTTATTTAATTTCAATATTTTCAAGGTATTAGAATGAAAGAAGTGTTTGAAATTAGCTATTTATTGTTGTTGACTTCTTCTACAACTATTGTGGGTATGTTAAAATTAGTTATAAAGAAATTATAGAGTTAATGTGTAATTCTTGTACAAGTATAAAAATCAGAGCATATGCGAAGCTCAAGTTGGATTTTCCATTGTTAAGTTGGTTATGAAGCGTTGGGGATTATCGTGATAAAATTTTGACAAGGAATTTTTAATAGCAATTTTCCACTAGAAATTTTTGGTGGAATTTGGCTGTCAAAAATGCCTTAAAGCCCCTTTCACAAATTTTTTTATGACTCACTTTACCAAAGATTTCCAGTTGGACTTTCTACTGGTTCTTCATGAAGAAATCTCCAAAGGAAAATTCATCGGAAACTGCTTTACATTGGTTTTTTGTCCATAAATCATTTCCAACCAAGGTTTTACCATTGGGGAACAATCCGTCAGATATCCGTAGAAAATTGAGATTAATGATAGATTTTGTTTGATTTTTGATGAAAATTTTTACCAAAATCTACAATTTCCTGTAATGAACCTCTATACTTATGATCACAGAAAAATAAATATCAAAGGTGCAACTAATAATTTACTTAACAAAAATCTCATGAAAGTAAATATTCTATGAGCAACTATTAAGGAACTAGCAATTAAAATGATCAAATGGTTTTATAAGATACATCTTGGAGCAAAAGTGTTTAAGAGAATTGGAAAAATTAAAACAATGATGAAGCTATTAGCCATGATCACATTATCAATTATATCTCTCCCATCCGTAATGGTTAAATATGCTTGGATAAAAAGTTTATAGATGATAAGATTCAATATACCAACTATTAGTTTGGAAATAACCTTCTAAAGAGTAATGCAAAGAGATATTGACTCATAAACATTAAGTGATTCATTATGTAATTTTTGATAATTAATAGCCAAATATTTTATGTAATTGAGGAGTTTTGGCTATAAATAAAAAATCTAGTATGAATCTTGCTAGCTGATAGTTCATAAAAAGGAGTGAGCTCTCCGAAGTACTTGAAATTATTTTAATTCTTAAATTTTTTTTTTGGTAAACATTGTTCTCACAATGATTAGCTTTGTAAGAGAATTTTTAAGCAATCACAAATCGGTGAAGAAGAGTTGGGTCAAAAGGCTTATCTTTGAAGGGATGAAAGATCCTTTGTTCCTCATCTTTATGAGTAGATATAACATTAGTTATGTAATTAAGGGAACTTTAATTAGTAGTTTTAAGAGCTTTCTTGATATTGTTTAATTGTTACAAAATACAAAGAGAATGTCACAATAAATTGAGAGTTCTAAACAATATTTATGGCTAAAGTAATTTTTATACATAAATCTAAAATTAAGTTTGTATAAAATACTCATAATAATTTTATTATAGATTATTCTGACGAGAGGGAAATATATTGATGTTACAATATGAAAAACAATGCAATGAAGTGCTATTATAAAATTCTATCTGGTAAGTAATGTATTTGATTATTTAAGAATTGACTAAACCAGTTATAAGATAAAATAGTACTTAAAAGTTCAAGTAGAATTACGTTATGACATATAAAAAAGTGAATTTAGGATGGACTATTAGGATATATAGTCACCTTGATAATATTTGACCTATTGTTAAGCTAATTCATAGCCATGTAGATCCTAACCTTAGACTTAGATTGACATAATATAAATTTTTTTTTGCATAACTACAACTGCAAGGCGTAAGATCAAGAACAAGTTAACCTACCATAAGGATTATGATGAATAACATTTATTATATTATTTACACAATTTTTGAGAATTTTGATATATTGTAATTTTTTACTATGTCATGTTTCAATATTATGAAGATTTGCTTGAAAATTTTAAAACTTAAATTTTATTAAAGTTTAAAATTTTAAATCAAGAGAAAAAGTTACAAGTTACATAAAATAATTAA